>JARGYO010000098.1:1080000-1487500 GCA_029206835.1 Rana muscosa | reverse complement strand
TGTTTGTTTGATTTGGGTCTACGTCCTGCCTATCAACCCCTGGAAGTGGCTCAAACCTTCCCTTAGCACAACTGATATGAATAAGGAGTGTGAGACCTATTGAGTATTAGGAGACACAATCCTGCATACATCGCACAATAACCTGTAAATGTTATTACCTTTGCTGGTCACTAGTCCTTCTAAGTGACAGAGATACTTCACACAAGTTATATGCTTAATCAAAGGTACCTTTACTCAGTATAAAAGGGAAGGGTAAAGAATCACATTAATACACACAGTTGACTCTGCATGCGCATTGCAGAGTCAATAAACCAATAAGGATAGGTATCACTGAGATTAGGTAATAACAGGAAATAACATCAGTTATATATATGTACATGTATCTATATGTGTCTCTGCACGGCTAACTGGTTGCTCGCGAGCTCCCCCTTTATTGCAATACCTTGCACGTGTTCATTCCCTATATTAGGTAAGCAAGGCCTATCTGCGTCCCACTCAAAGTTCCTTTCTCCAATGAAGTCTTCGCTAGCCACCGTCGGTGCACAAGTTAAATTGTAATCCACAGGGTTTCAACAAGATGCTGTAATTATCCGCAATATGCCTGAGTACTCGTGTGCCTGCCACCCACTAATGACGGATGCACCAATCTCTGATCACATAGTCTCCAGTGAGATACACTAGGCCGCAAGCTGTGGCGTGATAGGTGAAGTGTGGCTGGCACTAACTAAATCACTTTCCTCTAAGGTAGTAGTCAATTCTGGGCAGGTGCCCTTCTCACCAAACAGGCCCGACTTTCAGATAGTCTCCTCTGGCTTGTCCCGGTCACTCGATCTCCACGCTTCTGCTTCAGCTGCAGTCTCCGGACTCCGTCACTAACAGCATATGGTGATGGACGACTCCGGTCTCTGCTGGGCAATCACAGGACGCTGTGAACGATCCTCTGCTGGAAATCACTCAGGCACTCCCGTAATTTAGGCCCAGGCTTCTGGCCTAATCCTTAGGAAGCAGGCCTCCGTGCCAACTTCCTGCTTGATTGAGAGCTGGATCCAGAGAGAGAGACGCTGGCCCCTCCCCTGGTTTAAGTAGTCTGCCCAGAATGCTTTGCGGTGTTGCAATGCACCCTGGGTAATGTAGTCTGTCTTTTACTAAAAGCAACAAAGTCTTTTCTCCTAGCTGATATCTGTCCCAAAGTGCATTAGTTGCATTGTAACACTTATACCACCGGAGGGAGCCGGATTCCTTCTTTCATATGGACATCCTGCTACACACTCCCCCCACTTAAAGTCTTTGGTCCCCAAAGAGGACAACAGTATGTAACCTAACACATACTTTGGCAATACCTGCAGGGAAATTTGTTAGTTTATGCATGACAATAAACAACTTGCCTTTTCATAAGCAGGATTTAAACTTAAACAGCTCATATCATAACACAGAGCCGACAGAGGAACCTCCCACCAATTATCACAAGGAGGGAGGTTGTCCTGTATACGGACCACCGACACTTGGGTGTCTGTTTCAGATGTGCTAGGGAGTGAGCTGGGGTTGTCTTCCACTGAATCTGAATCTGGAGTGGAAGAGCTAGACTGATCAATGGTTCTCTTAGAAGTGATGATGGCCTCCTCAGAGCATTCACCCAATTGGTTGTACGTCAGTCTTTTTGGGGGGTGAATTACTCTTCTTTCCCTCTGCTCTTTAGGTATCATATTATCAAGGACATTGGGGCTGGCTGTTTCTAGAAGCTCTTCAGGGGCTTCCTCATCTAGTTCAGGCATGTTGGGCTCCAGAACTTCAGGAGCGTCCCGCTCTCCTTCAGATAGAGACAACGACCCTTCTTCTGGGTCTTCCATTGACAAAGAGTCTGAGTCATCAGCTACCTCCTCAATGAGAATGTTTGAAGGCACGAATTCAGGAGCTTCTGCCCGAAGAGTTCCATTGTCAACTGTTTTGGGTGAGGTTTGGGAGGTGGTCATGGGTTCTGGCAATTGGGATGACCACAACCAGTCAGATTCTGCTTCTTCATCCTCTTGACCAGGGATGAGCCGAACACCCCCCTGTTCGGTTCGCACCAGAACCTGCGAACAGACAAAATGTTTGTGTAAACTTTAGAATCCTATTAAATACAATGGACTCGAACGTTCGAAATCTAAAGTGTTAATTATAAAGGCTAATATGCAAGTTATTGTCCTAAAAAGTGTTTGGGGAGCCGGGTCCTGCCCCAGGGGACATGTATCAATGCAAAAAGAAGTTTTAAAAACGGCCGTTTTTTTGGGAGCAGTGATTTTAATAATGCTTAAAATGAAAAAATAAAAGTGAAATATTCCTTTAAATTTCGTACCTGGGGGGTGTGTATGATATGCATGTGAAGTGGCGCATGTTTCCCGTGCTTAGAACTGTCCCTGCAAAAAATGTCATTTTTGAAAGAAAAAAATGCATTTAAAACTGACTCGCGGCTATTAATGAATTGTCGGCTCCCGGCAATACATACAAAAGTCATTGATAAAAAAAAAAAAAAAGCGTGGGTGTTCCCCAGAATTCAATTACCAGGCCCTTCAGGTCTGGAATGGATATTAAGGGGAACCCTGCCGCAAATTTAAAAAAAAATTGACGTGGGGTTCCCCCAAATATCCATTCCAGGCCCTTCAGATCTGGCATGGATTTTAAGGGGAACTCCACCCCAAATTTTTTTAAAAAATGGCGTGGAGTCCCCCTAAAAATCCATACCAGACCCCTTATCCGAGCACGCAACCTGGCCGGCCGCAGGGGAAAAGGGGGGGACGAGAGAGCGGCCCCCCTCCCTCCTGAACTGTACCAGGCCACATGCCCTCAACATGGGGAGGATGTCCCCATGTTGATGGGGACAAGGGCCTCATCCCCACAACCCTTGCCCGGTGGTTGTGGGGGTCTGCGGGCGGGGGGCTTATCGGAATCTGGAAGACCCCTTTAACAAAGGGGACCCCCAGATCCCGGCCCCCCCTATGTGAATTGGTAAGGGGTACATTGTACCCCTACCATTTCACGAAGAAAGCGTAAAAAAATGTTTAAAAAAACACACAAACACCTTGAAAAAGTCCTTTATTTAAAAAACAAAACAAAAACATTCCAGCGGTGAAATCCAGTGTCCCGCGGCGATCCCGATGTCCGGCGCTGTCCTTCATTGGTTGTGCCTGAGCGGACCTGATGGGGAACTCCCTCTCAGTATTTTAAATGTATAGACCCGCCCCTTCTAAAGTTCCCCATCAGGTCCGCTCAGCGGACCAGATGCGGAACATGAGAAGGGGCGGGTCTATACATGTATTACCAAAGTGAGAGCAGTCCCCCATCAGGTCCGCCCCCTCGGTATGTCAGACCCGCCTACGTCATTGGCTTGAGCGGGGAACTTCCTTCACTATGTAAATTTAAATTACACAGTGAAGGAAGTTCCCCGCTCAAGCCAATGACGTAGGCGGGTCCATCATACCGAGGGAGCGGACCTGATGGGGAACTTTAGAAGGGGCGGGTCTATACATTTAAAATACTGAGAGGGAGTTCCCCATCAGGTCCGCTCAGGCACAACCAATGAAGGACAACGCTGGACATCGGGATCGCCGCGGGACACTGGATTTCACCGCTGGAATGTTTTTTTTTTTGTTTTTTTTTTTTAATAAAGGACTTTTTCAAGGTGTTTGTGTGTTTTTTTAAACATTTTTTTACGCTTTCTTCGTGAAATGGTAGGGGTACAACGTACCCCTTACCAATTCACATAGGGGGGGGGGCGGGATCTGGGGGTCCCCTTTGTTAAAGGGGTCTTCCAGATTCCGATAAGCCCCCCGCCCGCAGACCCCCACAACCACCGGGCAAGGGTTGTGGGGATGAGGCCCTTGTCCCCATCAACATGGGGACATCCTCCCCATGTTGAGGGCATGTGGCTTGGTACGGTTCAGGAGGGAGGGGGGGGGCGCTCTCTTGTCCCCCCCCTTTTCCCCTGCGGCCGGCCAGGTTGCGTGCTCGGATAAGGGGTCTGGTATGGATTTTTAGGGGGACTCCACGCCATTTTTTTTTTAAATTTGGGGTGGAGTTCCCCTTAAAATCCATGCCAGATCTGAAGGGCCTGGAATGGATATTTGGGGGAACCCCACGTCAATTTTTTTTAAATTTGCGGCAGGGTTCCCCTTAATATCTATTCCAGACCTGAAGGGCCTGGTAATTGAATTCTGGGGAACCCCCACGCTTTTTTTTTTTTTTTTTTTTATCAATGACTTTTGTATGTGTAGCGATACCTCCAACTAAGGAGGCCGCAGAATTAGATTTGGGCCCTGAGTGCAGCTCCGCCAACCCCCGGCAATAGGCTCTACCCCCTTCTGGCACAGCTAGTACTAACAATCAATGATATGTCCTATGCAATAGAATAACTAAGCAAGGACACAGTAATGAATTGTAATAGGTAAAGTGTTTTACTCATTAGTTCTCAATATGGATAAAGGGGTAACAGTAATCACAGTTCCAGATAATCACTCCTAAGGGCAGCGTCCTGCCACTCTAACACACTATATAGTAACACACGCTACAGGTGCGCCATACGGGCGACCGTTAACTAAGGGCCCTATGGCGCAGTAATCAAACACACTAGAATCCCCACCAGGCCTGGTTCTAATATTTAACTTAGTCCTTCTTTCTTCACCGGCAGGTCTGTAATGGTGGTGCACTTTAAACAGAGTATAACTTTGTAATCCAAGGGGTATGAAAATAACTTGTAGGCCACGGCAGTCTATAGGCCTATATACAGCAACAGTATCTTAGCTGGGCTTACGCCCTCTCACCCGCCGGACTACGGATCCAGTCCGGGAAACTTCCACCGGTCGTGTAACACACACTCGATCTCTCCAACGATCGGGCCCCCGATCCGACAAGGCTGTAGCTCACAAAGTCAGATGCCACCCAGGCTCGCAGAGGGGAGGGTGGAAGGCTCTTTGGTGCAGAGCAAGGCCTCAGGCTTTAGGCCTTGCACTCCGACACATCCGCACAGGAGGATCCGTCTGTGAAGTCTCGTGTCCCAAAAAGAGGCCGAGCCCGGCCTCGCCTCCTCCTTTTATAACCCCTCCCATGAGTCTCTGCGGTGGAACATCACGAGAATGGGGTTATGGGTAATGTAGTTTCTTCCCAATATAGGGGAATACCCCGCTACATATGTATTGCCGGGAGCTGACAATTCATTAATAGCCGCGAGTCAGTTTTAAAAGACTTTTTTTCTTTCAAAAATGACATTTTTTGCAGGGACAGTTCTAAGCATTGGAAACATGCGCCACTTCACATGCATATCATACACACCCCCCAGGTATGAAATTTAAAGGAATATTTCACTTTTATTTTTTCATTTTAAGCATTATTAAAATCACTGCTCCCGAAAAAACGGCCGTTTTTAAAACTTCTTTTTGCATTGATACATGTCCCCTGGGGCAGGACCCCGGTCCCCAAACACTTTTTAGGACAATAACTTGCATATTAGCCTTTATAATTAACACTTTAGATTTCTCCCATAGATTTTTCGAATTTGCCGCGAACACCCCAATTTGTTCGCTGTTCGGCGAACGGGCGAACAGGCAATGTTCGAGTCGAACATGAGTTCGACTCGAACTCCAAGCTCATCCCTACTCTTGACCTTCATTGTCAGAGTCTCCATCTCTCACATCTGGAAGCACTGTTTGAGATCGGGTGATGGGTCTGGAACCTTGAGAAGTTGAAGGGGTTTCTTGTGAGTCAGATGCAGGAGGCATGCGAACTGCCTCGGAGAGGGGCAACAAGTGATTCCTGTGCCAGGTCTTTAACGGTCCCACGCTTCCTTCTGGCCTAATTTGGTACACAGGAAGGTTTTCCAGCTTCTTGCAGATAACATAAGGTTGGGATTTCCAACGGTCAGCCAACTTATGTTTTCCCGGAATTCCCAAGTTCCTCAACAGCACTCTATCTCCTGGCTGTAAATCTTGAATTCTCACTCTTAGGTCAAAGTTTCTTTTATTTCTCAGCCCCCGTTGGTCAGATGCTGCTTGGGCCTTTTCAAAAGCTGTCTTCAGACTCTTTCTCAATCGGTCTACATACCCCTTGTGGGATGCTGCTGAGGTATGATCCAGCGATATGCCAAAGGCCAAGTCCACTGGCAACCGAGCCTCCCGCCCGAACATCAAACGGTATGGGGAATACCCGGTGACATCACTGGCAGTGCTATTGTAGGCATGCACTATGGCAGCTACATGCTTGCTCCAATGCTGCTTTTTCTCTGAACTCAGAGTCCCCAACATATCCAAGAGAGTCCGGTTAAACCGTTCAGGCTGAGCATCTCCTTGTGGGTGATAAGGGGTTGTCCTGGTCTTCTGGATGCCTAACAGGTCTAATAACTTCTTTATTAATTTGCTTTCAAAGTCTCTGCCCTGATCTGAATGAAGGCGTTGGGGTAGACCATAGTGCACAAAGAATTTTTCTACCAGTACTTTGGCTACTGTTGAGGCCTTCTGGTCTTTTGTTGGGAATGCTTGAGCATATCTGGTAAAGTGATCTGTTATCACCAAGACATTCCCTTGACCACTCAGATCAGGCTCAATGCACACCAGTTCCATAGGTCCCTGACTTTGCAGATGGCCCATTGGGGCTGCTTGACGTGGCAAGGTCTTCCTTTGAATGCATCGGACACAGGAATGGCAATATCCTTCCACTTCAGCCCGCATGCAGGGCCAATAGAACCTATCCCGTACAAGGTGAAAAGTCCGTTCGGACCCTAGGTGACCATGGTTGTCATGGAGGGCAGCTAGGACCGCTTCTCGATATTTGGCTGGTAGAAACAGCTGCCACTTCTCTTCTGAGTCGTCAGAGGGGCCCCTTCGGTAGACCACCCCTTGACGTATGTGTAGCCGATCCCACTCCCTGCGCAACAATCGGGCTTCTCTTGGGGAGTCTGTTTCAAGCATCTCGGGACGCTGGCTTTCCAGGGCCTTTATCAGGAGTTTCCCTAAATAGTCTTCTTCTTGCTCCTTTCTCAAATCCCTTTTTGTCAGTTTGGGCAAGCCCTCCCCTTCGACTTGGGTCACACTGCAATAGCACTTCGGTACTCCAACAGCTGAGACCCCAATTTCTTTGGCTCTTGACCCACCTCTGGCTTGAAGTTCTGTCCCCTGATATAGGGCTCGCACTCCCTCTGGGTCTAGTTGGGCCCATTCTTCGGTAGGGTCGGTGGGGGCATGAGACCTCCTGGACAGGGCATCTGCATCCCTATTTCCCACTCCGGGTCGGTACTTCAAGCTGAAGGTGAAGCTTGAAAGGGCAGCCAACCACCGGTGTCCCGTTGCATCCAACTTGGCAGTGGTCAGAAGGTAGGTGAGCGGGTTATTATCTGTCTTCACCACAAACTCCGCCCCATATAGGTAGTCTCTCAGTTTGTCTACCATTGCCCATTTCAAGGCCAGGAATTCAAGCTTGTGGGTGGGGTAATTCTTCTCAGCAGGTATCAGACTCCTGCTCACATATGCGACGGGTCTTAGGTAACCATCATGTTCCTGGTACAGCACCCCACTCAGCCCATCTCGGCTGGCATCTACATGCAGTTCATAAGGCTTATTTGGATCAGCATAGGCCAGGACTGGTGCAGTGGTAAGACTCTTCTTTAACATCTGGAAGGCTTCCTCGCACTCCCCTGTCCACTGGTCTTGAATCGACTCTTTGGGCCTTCGGGGTCCCATGGTGAGTTTCACTGGTTTGACCAGCTCTGGAACATCATCTTCCCCTTCGTTTCTGAGTAACTCGTTCAGGGGTCTGGCAATCTTGGCGAATCCTTCTACAAATCTTCTGTAGTAAGAACAGAACCCCAGGAATGACCGAAGCTCAGTCACGTTGGTAGGTCTCGGCCAAGAGGTGACGGCATCCAGCTTCTCTGGGTCCGCGGCCACCCCTTCTGCAGAAACGATATGGCCCAGGTAATGGACTGAGGACTGGTAAAATTGACACTTCTCTGGGGAGAGTTTCAGGCCCTCTTCACTGAGCCTCTTCAGGACCTTCTCCAGTCTCTCTTCATGCTCTTCTAGGGTACTCCCGAACACGATGACGTCGTCCAAATATACCAGTACCTCTATTAGATTCATGTCCCCGACGGTTCTCTCCATTAGCCTTTGGAAAGTGGCGGGGGCTCCTGATAACCCTTGAGGCATACGGTTGAACTCAAAGAACCCCACAGGGGTGATGAAGGCTGTCTTCTCCCGATCCGCAGGGTGCATGGGGATTTGGTAATATCCACTTTTTAGATCCATTACACTGAACCACTTGGCCCCTGACAGACTCTGCAGGGCGTCTTCAATTCGGGGAGTGGTGTATTGATCTGGGATGGTCCTTCTGTTTAGTGTTCTGTAGTCGATACACAGTCTCAGCGACCCGTTCTTCTTTCGGACTACCACTATTGGAGAAGCGTAAGGGCTCCTGGATTCTCGAATAATCCCCGTCCTCTTCAGCTCAGCCAACTGTTCCCGCAAGTCTTCTAAGTCACCCAGTGGGACCCGTCGAACTCTCTCTCTAAAGGGCTTATCTTCTTGTAAGCGTATCTTGTGAGTGGCACTCCTTGCGCACCCCACATCAAACTCATCTTTAGAGAAGATCTTTTCCCACCTTGCAAGTTGAGCTTTGGCCCTTTTTCTCCATTCTGGTGGGAGGGCCGTGTCTTCAGAACAGAGCTTCTCTATGGTGACTTCACCCCTTTCTTCTTTCTTCAATTCACACGGGGCAATGGGGGTGGCTGGATTCACCTGGCCCAACAGCATTCTGGCCGGCACCTTCACTGGTGTATTAGCAGTGTTCCTTATACTCACTGAAACCCTCCCATGGCTTTTCTGTAGGGCCTTCAATGGGATCACTTCGGGGATTACTTCAATCCCTTTCTGTCTTTCCTGTGGGCCTGGTTCGAAGACAATGAAGGGGCCTGGCTGTTTCCATGTGAGCTTGACAGAAGCCCTCAGGCAAGTCACCTCTCCCGGTTGTAATACCTTCTCCGTCTTGTCTAGCTTCCAAATCTTGCCAACTCCCTCAGCCGGGGCCTTCTGCTCCAGTACCAGGCGCTGGTAGGCTTGCCTTAACATGGGGTGGACTCTTGTGGTCGGGGCTTCTTCCTGTTGGGCCAACGGTGTCAGCAGTCGCCTGACTAGATCAGTGTTGGTCCCTATGATGAGTGAGCTCTTGCTGGCCCCTGGTGGGCGAGGGCACACTACTGCCAGAGTATCGAAGGTCTCTGTCTCCCCAGCCACTGAGGGATCAAAAGTCAACTTGATTGGCAGGTAACCGTCATAGGGAAAGCTCTGAGTTCCAATACCCCATATTTCCAGTTCCTCTAATTTCTGTAGGGGCAGATGTTTAAGATGTTTATCATAGAAATCCCTATACAGAAGAGTCACTTAAGCCCCAGTGTCAAGAAGAGCCTTGGTGTAGATCCCTTCTACTTGTATGGAGACTACTGGAGAAGGCCCCACTAACTTGGCAGGGAACTCCTTCAACACAGACTTCTTGCTGGGTTCAGTTACCTGTACCCTCACTTCTTTTTTTCTTGAGTTTCCGGTGGGTCTCAGTCCCTCTTGGGTCTGGTGTGCACTGGCCTTCTGTTCAACAGCAGCCTGAGTTGTGGGACGGGGCCTAATTGGCAGAGGTTTAGGTCCCTGACTCTGATGTTTTGGATCATTGGACTTCTTGAAGGAGTTCGTGGAAACTGGTGGGCGCCCGGCTGACTCCTTCACCGGGGCCCTCTAAAGTTTTCCGCCGGCTTGCGATATCTGGATGCAACTTCATCTGGGCTGGGACACACTGCTCTAACATGCCCGATTCCCCCACAATTAAAGCATGTTATCAATCTCTTAGGCTTCTGTACTAGTTCCATATTGGAGCTAGGAGGTTTTTTTGGTTCATCTGACGTGTTCTTGTTGTGTGGCACAGAGGCCTGGCTAGTCAGCATGGACACCATTTCTACTAGTTGTGACACCTGGGTCTTTAGGAGTTCAACTTCTGATTCACCTTCTTCTGCACTTAACATTCTGACTCGGGCAGTTGGTTCGGTGTGTTGACTCCTCCTTTTGTCTTCCAACATGGCCTCCTCCTCCCTGACTATCCGGATCAAGTCGGGGTATTCCAGGCTGCTCCCGTCCCGCCGGGTGCGTAGCAATAATGCGATAGGGTCCAAGGGTTGAGCTCCCCTCAACACCTGCTGGGCACGGGCCTCATCCACTTTTCTTGGATCGATCCCTTTCTTCAGTAGGATCCGATGCAGGATCTTATCCAGGCGTCCTATGAATTCTGACAGCTTCTCTCCCTCTTTTTGGTAGCAATGCCCCAGCTGGTAAGTGAGTTCAGTGACGTTTTCCGTCCCGCCGAACACATTCTGCAGAATATCCAGATAATCCTGTGCATTGCAGTCCTTCTTGCTTAACTTGAGGTTACGTATGGCCTCCAGAGCAGGCCCCGTTAAGCTTTCCACAATCCGTTGTTTTTTTTGTTGTTCTGGCACCTCCCATTCTTCTAGGGCCTGAGTGGCGCCATCTAGCCACTCTTCAAATCCATCTTCCACTGAAGGTACAGGTTTCTTCCCAGAAAAGGTCCTGAGTTTCCTGTATCCTGACATCAGGTAGTCTGGAGGGTCCTTTTTACACTTGGTCACAATCTCCCCCAGGACAGCGCACAATTCTGAGCTAAGGGTGGTCAATGGTGGTGAACCGGGACCCTTTTGTTGGGCGCTCCCTCCTGTGCTGGGGCCTCCTGAAGTAGTGGATGTGGGGCCATCTTTATTCTCTTCTGGGTGTATCAGGAGGAGTTCTACTTGGTTTGTAGTTTTTATGCTGGCACCCTTGAAATAGTCAGAGATTCCGTTCCTCCACTCACATAATGCATAGGTGTGGGGATTTACAGTATCTGTCTTTATGTCAATCACCCATGGCTTCCTGTCCGTGGACAATGCTCTCAAGACTGGAGTTAGCTGCTCCTCTACCCAGGCCTCTCTCTGGATTTCAACCACCAGGCCATTTCCGGGTAGGATGCCTTCATCCCTGCACCACCGGGCTACGGCAGCAGGGTCCATTTCTGTGCTGTAAGGGTTCTGTCTAGGGGGAAAGTTGATTTCAGAACCATAGAATATCCCGGACGAGCCCCCACGTGTAGCACTACCCCCGTAGGAGCTGCTGTTTGTTTGATTTGGGTCTACGTCCTGCCTATCAACCCCTGGAAGTGGCTCAAACCTTCCCTTAGCACAACTGATATGAATAAGGAGTGTGAGACCTATTGAGTATTAGGAGACACAATCCTGCATACATCGCACAATAACCTGTAAATGTTATTACCTTTGCTGGTCACTAGTCCTTCTAAGTGACAGAGATACTTCACACAAGTTATATGCTTAATCAAAGGTACCTTTACTCAGTATAAAAGGGAAGGGTAAAGAATCACATTAATACACACAGTTGACTCTGCATGCACATTGCAGAGTCAATAAACCAATAAGGATAGGTATCACTGAGATTAGGTAATAACAGGAAATAACATCAGCTATATATATGTACATGTATCTATATGTGTCTCTGCACGGCTAACTGGTTGCTCGCGAGCTCCCCCTTTATTGCAATACCTTGCACGTGTTCATTCCCTATAATAGGTAAGCAAGGCCTATCTGCGTCCCACTCAAAGTTCCTTTCTCCAATGAAGTCTTCGCTAGCCACCGTCGGTGCACAAGTTAAATTGTAATCCACAGGGTTTCAACAAGATGCTGTAATTATCCGCAATATACCTGAGTACTCGTGTGCCTGCCACCCACTAATGACGGATGCACCAATCCCTGATCACATAGTCTCCAGTGAGATACACTAGGCCGCAAGCTGTGGCGTGATAGGTGAAGTGTGGCTGGCACTAACTAAATCACTTTCCTCTAAGGTAGTAGTCAATTCTGGGCAGGTGCCCTTCTCACCAAACAGGCCCGACTTTCAGATAGTCTCCTCTGGCTTGTCCCGGTCACTCGATCTCCACGCTTCTGCTTCAGCTGCAGTCTCCGGACTCCGTCACTAACAGCATATGGTGATGGACGACTCCGGTCTCTGCTGGGCAATCACAGGACGCTGTGGACGATCCTCTGCTGGAAATCACTCAGGCACTCCCGTAATTTAGGCCCAGGCTTCTGGCCTAATCCTTAGGAAGCAGGCCTCCGTGCCAACTTCCTGCTTGATTGAGAGCTGGATCCAGAGAGAGAGACGCTGGCCCCTCCCCTGGTTTAAGTAGTCTGCCCAGAATGCTTTGCGGTGTTGCAATGCACCCTGGGTAATGTAGTCTGTCTTTTACTAAAAGCAACAAAGTCTTTTCTCCTAGCTGATATCTGTCCCAAAGTGCATTAGTTGCATTGTAACACTTATACCACCGGAGGGAGCCGGATTCCTTCTTTCATATGGACATCCTGCTACATATCTATCTCCCTATCTATCTATCTCCCTATCTATCTATCTATCTATCTATCTATCTATCTATCTATCTATCTATCTATCTATCTATCTATCTCCCTATCTCCCTATCTATCTATCTATCTATCTATCTATCTATCTATCTATCTCCCTATCTCTCTCTCTATCTATCTATCTATCTATCTATCTATCTATCTATCTATCTATCTATCTCTCTATCTATCTATCTATCTATCTATCTCTCTATCTATCTATCTATCTATCTATCTATCTATCTCTCTATCTCTCTATCTCCCTATCTCTCTATCTATCTATCTCTCTATCTCCCTATCTCTCTATCTATCTATCTCTCTATCTCCCTATCTCTCTATCTATCTATCTATCTCTCTATCTATCTATCTATCTATCTATCTATCTATCTATGTATTCTCTCTCTCTCTCTCTGTCTATCTGTCTATGTATGTATGTATGTATCTATCTATCTATCTCCCTATCTATCTATCTATCTATCTATCTATCTATCTATCTATCTATCTATCTATCTATCTATCTATCTATCTATCTATCTATCTATCTATCTATCTATCTCTCTATCTCCCTATCTATCTATCTATCTATCTATCTATCTATCTATCTATCTATCTATCTATCTATCTATCTATCTATCTATCTATCTATCTATCTATCTATCTATCTATCTATCTCCCTATCTATCTATCTCTCTATCTCCCTATCTATCTATCTATCTATCTATCTATCTATCTATCTATCTATCTATCTATCTATCTATCTATCTATCTATCTATCTATCTATCTATCTATCTCTCTATCTCCCTATCTCTCTCTCTATCTATCTATCTCTCTATCTCCCTATCTATCTATCTATCTATCTATCTATCTATCTATCTATCTATCTATCTATCTATCCATCTCTCTATCTCCCTATCGCTCTCTCTCTATCTATCTATCTCTCTATCTCCCTATCTCTCTATCTATCTATCTATCTATCTCTCTATCTCCCTATCTCTCTATCTATCTATCTATCTATCTATCTATCTATCTATCTATCTATCTATCTATCTATCTATCTCCCTATCTATCTATCTATCTATCTATCTATCTATCTATCTATCTATCTATCTATCTATCTATCTATCTATCTATCTATTCTATCTATCTCTCTATCTCCCTATCTCTCTATCTATCTATCTCTCTATCTCCCTATCTCTCTATCTATCTATCTCTCTATCTCCCTATCTCTCTATCTATCTCTCTATCTCCCTATCTATCTATCTATCTATCTATCTATCTATCTATCTATCTATCTATCTATCTATCTATCTATCTCTCTATCTCCCTATCTCTCTATCTATCTATCTCTCTATCTATCTATCTATCTATCTATCTCTATCTATCTATCTATCTATCTATCTATCTATCTATCTATCTATCTATCTATCTATCTATCTATCTATCTATCTATCTATCTATCTATCTATCTATCTATCTATCTATCTATCTATGTATTCTCTCTCTCTCTCTGTCTATCTGTCTATGTATGTATGTATGTATCTATCTATCTCCCTATCTATCTATCTATCTATCTATCTATCTATCTATCTATCTATCTATCTATCTATCTATCTATCTATCTCTATCTATCTATGTATTCTCTCTCTCTCTCTGTCTATCTGTCTATGTATGTATGTATGTATCTATCTATCTCCCTATCTATCTATCTATCTATCTATCTATCTATCTATCTATCTATCTATCTATCTATCTATCTATCTATCTATGTATCTATTAGGGTTGTCCCGATGCCGATACTAGTATCGGTACCGATACCGAGCATTTGCCTGAGTACTTGTACTCGGGCAAATGCTCCCGATGCTTCACCCGATACTTTTGTACAGTTAGCGGTGATCGAGTGTGGGGGAGTTACAAGCACCGATCACCGCTGCATAGATGTAAAAGTTTGACCGCTGTTTCTCCCTTCTCTCCCCCCCCCCCCCGCGGCTTTCAGTTGCTTTAAAATCAGCAGTGATCAGTGCTTGTTACTCCCCCACACACGATCACCGCTGATTGTCCCCGTATCCTCCTCCAGCCCCCTCCGTTTTTCTGCTGTCTCCCTTCATGTCCCCCTCCATGCTGCGGTCTCCCTCTGTGCCGCCGTCCCCCTCCGTGTCTCCCTTCATGTCCCCCTCCATGCTGCGGTCTCCCTCCGTGTCGCCGTCCCCCTCCGTGTCTCCCTTCATGTCCCCCTCCATGCTGCGGTCTCCCTCTGTGCCGCCGTCCCCCTCCGTGTCTCCCTTCATGTCCCCCTCCATGCTGCGGTCTCCCTCCGTGTCGCCGTCCCCCTCCGTGTCTCCCTTCATGTCCCCCTCCATGCTGCGGTCTCCCTCCGTGTCGCCGTCCCCCTCCGTGTCTCCCTTCATGTCCCCCTCCATGCTGCGGTCTCCCTCCGTGCCGCCGCCCCCCTCCGTGTCTCCCTTCATGTCCCCCTCCATGCTGCGGTCTCCCTCCGTGCCGCTGTCCCCCTCCGTGTCTCCCTTCATGTCCCCCTCCATGCTGCGGTCTCCCTCCGTGCCACCGTCCCCCTCCGTGTCTCCCTTCATGTCCCCCTCCATGCTGCGGTCTCCCTCCGTGCCTCCGTCCCCCTCCGTGTCTCCCTTCATGTCCCCCTCCATGCTGCGGTCTCCCTCCGTGCCGCCGTCCCCCTCCGTGTCTCCCTTCATGTCCCCCTCCATGCTGCGGTCTCCCTCCGTGCCGCCGTCCCCCTCCGTGTCTCCCTTCATGTCCCCCTCCATGCTGCGGTCTCCCTCCGTGCCGCCGTCCCCCTCCGTGTCTCCCTTCATGTCCCCCTCCATGCTGCGGTCTCCCTCTGTGCCGCCGTCCCCCTCCGTGTCTCCCTTCATGTCCCCCTCCATGCTGCGGTCTCCCTCCGTGCCGCTGTCCCCCTCCGTGTCTCCCTTCATGTCCCCCTCCATGCTGCGGTCTACCTCCGTGCCGCCGCCCCCCTCCGTGTCTCCCTTCATGTCCCCCTCCATGCTGCGGTCTCCCTCCGTGCTGCCTCCCCCCTCCGTGTCTCCTTTCATGTCCCCCATCATGCTGCGGTCTCCCTCCGTGCCGCCATCCCCCTCCGTGTCTCCCTTCATGTCCCCCTCCATGCTGCGGTCTCCCTCCGTGCCGCCGTCCCCCTCCGTGTCTCCCTTCATGTCCCCCTCCATGCTGCGGTCTCCCTCCGTGCCGCCGTCCCCCTCCGTGTCTCCCTTCATGTCCCCCTCCATGCTGCGGTCTCCCTCCGTGCCGCTGTCCCCCTCCGTGTCTCCCTTCATGTCCCCCTCTATGCTGCTGTCTCCCTCCGTGCCGCCGTCCCCCTCCTTGTCTCCCTTCATGTCCCCCTCCATGCTGCGGTCTCCCTCCGTGCCGCCGCCCCCTCCGTGTCTCCCTTCATGTCCCCCTCCATGCTGCGGTCTCCCTCCGTGCTGCCGCCCCCCTCCGTGTCTCCCTTCATGTCCCCCTCCATGCTGAGGTCTCCCTCCGTGCTGCCTCCCCCCTCCGTGTCTCCCTTTATGTCCCCCTCCATGCTGTGGTCTCCCTCAGTGCCGCCGCCCCCCTCCATGTCTCCCTTCATGTCCCCCTCCATGCTGCGGTCTCCCTCCGTGCCGCCGTCCCCCTCCGTGTCTCCCTTCATGTCCCCCTCCATGCTGCGGTCTCCCTCTGTGCCGCCTCCCCCCTCCGTGTCTCCCTTCATGTCCCCCTCCATGCTGCGGTCTCCCTCCGTGCCGCCGTCCCCCTCCGTGTCTCCCTTCATGTCCCCCTCCATGCTGCGGTCTCCCTCCGTGCTGCCGCCCCCCTCCGTGTCTCCCTTCATGTCCCCCTCCATGCTGAGGTCTCCCTCCGTGCTGCCTCCCCCCTCCGTGTCTCCCTTTATGTCCCCCTCCATGCTGTGGTCTCCCTCAGTGCCGCCGCCCCCCCTCCATGTCTCCCTTCATGTCCCCCTCCATGCTGCGGTCTCCCTCCGTGCCGCCGTCCCCCTCCGTGTCTCCCTTCATGTCCCCCTCCATGCTGCGGTCTCCCTCTGTGCCGCCTCCCCCCTCCGTGTCTCCCTTCATGTCCCCCTCCATGCTGAGGTCTCCCTCCGTGCCGCCGTCCCCCTCCGTGTCTCCCTTCATGTCCCCCTCCATGCTGCGGTCTCCCTCCGTGCCGCCGTCCCCCTCCGTGTCTCCCTTCATGTCCCCCTCCATGCTGCGGTCTCCCTCTGTGCCGCCGTCCCCCTCCGTGTCTCCCTTCATGTCCCCCTCCATGCTGCGGTCTCCCTCCATCTCGCCGTCCCCCTCCGTGTCTCCCTTCATGTCCCCCTCCATGCTGCGGTCTCCCTCCGTGTCGCCGTCCCCCTCCATGTCTCCCTTCATGTCCCCCTCCATGCTGCGGTCTCCCTCCGTGCCGCCGCCCCCCTCCGTGTCTCCCTTCATGTCCCCCTCCATGCTGTGGTCTCCCTCCGTCTCGCCGTCCCCCTCCGTGTCTCCCTTCATGTCCCCCTCCATGCTGCGGTCTCCCTCCGTGCCGCCGTCCCCCTCTGTGTTTCCCTTCATGTCCCCCTCCATGCTGCGGTCTCCCTCCGTGCCGCCGCCCCCCTCTGTGTCTCCCTTCATGTCCCCCTCCATGCTGCTGTCTCCCTCTGTGCCGCCTCCCCCCTCCGTGTCTCCCTTCATGTCCCCCTCCATGCTGCGGTCTCCCTCCGTGCCGCCGTCCCCCTCCATGTCTCCCTTCATGTCCCCCTCCATGCTGCGGTTTCCCTCCGTGCCGCTGCCCCCCTCCGTGTCTCCCTTCATGTCCCCCTCCATGCTGCGGTCTCCCTCCGTGCCGCCGTCCCCCTCCGTGTCTCCCTTCATGTCCCCCTCTATGCTGCGGTCTCCCTCCGTGCCGCCGTCCCCCTCCGTGTCTCCCTTCATGTCCCCCTCCATGCTGCGGTCTCCCTCCGTGCCGCCGTCCCCCTCCGTGTCTCCCTTCATGTCCCCCTCCATGCTGCGGTCTCCCTCCGTGCCGCCGTCCCCCTCTGTGTCTCCCTTCATGTCCCCCTCCATGCTGAGGTCTCCCTCCGTGCCGCCGTCCCCCTCCGTGTCTCCCTTCATGTCCCCCTCCATGCTGCGGTCTCCCTCCGTGCTGCCGTCCCCCTCCGTGTCTCCCTTCATGTCCCCCTCCATGCTGCGGTCTCCCTCTGTGCCGCCGTCCCCCTCCGTGTCTCCCTTCATGTCCCCCTCCATGCTGCGGTCTCCCTCCGTGCCGCTGTCCCCCTCCGTGTCTCCCTTCATGTCCCCCTCCATGCTGCGGTCTACCTCCGTGCCGCCGCCCCCCTCCGTGTCTCCCTTCATGTCCCCCTCCATGCTGCGGTCTCCCTCCGTGCTGCCTCCCCCCTCCGTGTCTCCTTTCATGTCCCCCATCATGCTGCGGTCTCCCTCCGTGCCGCCATCCCCCTCCGTGTCTCCCTTCATGTCCCCCTCCATGCTGCGGTCTCCCTCCGTGCCGCCGTCCCCCTCCGTGTCTCCCTTCATGTCCCCCTCCATGCTGCGGTCTCCCTCCGTGCCGCCGTCCCCCTCCGTGTCTCCCTTCATGTCCCCCTCCATGCTGCGGTCTCCCTCCGTGCCGCTGTCCCCCTCCGTGTCTCCCTTCATGTCCCCCTCTATGCTGCTGTCTCCCTCCGTGCCGCCGTCCCCCTCCTTGTCTCCCTTCATGTCCCCCTCCATGCTGCGGTCTCCCTCCGTGCCGCCGCCCCCTCCGTGTCTCCCTTCATGTCCCCCTCCATGCTGCGGTCTCCCTCCGTGCTGCCGCCCCCCTCCGTGTCTCCCTTCATGTCCCCCTCCATGCTGAGGTCTCCCTCCGTGCTGCCTCCCCCCTCCGTGTCTCCCTTTATGTCCCCCTCCATGCTGTGGTCTCCCTCAGTGCCGCCGCCCCCCTCCATGTCTCCCTTCATGTCCCCCTCCATGCTGCGGTCTCCCTCCGTGCCGCCGTCCCCCTCCGTGTCTCCCTTCATGTCCCCCTCCATGCTGCGGTCTCCCTCTGTGCCGCCTCCCCCCTCCGTGTCTCCCTTCATGTCCCCCTCCATGCTGCGGTCTCCCTCCGTGCCGCCGTCCCCCTCCGTGTCTCCCTTCATGTCCCCCTCCATGCTGCGGTTTCCCTCCGTGCCGCTGCCCCCCTCCGTGTCTCCCTTCATGTCCCCCTCCATGCTGCGGTCTCCCTCCGTGCCGCCGTCCCCCTCCGTGTCTCCCTTCATGTCCCCCTCCATGCTGCGGTCTCCCTCTGTGCCGCCTCCCCCCTCCGTGTCTCCCTTCATGTCCCCCTCCATGCTGCGGTCTCCCTCCGTGCCGCCGTCCCCCTCCGTGTCTCCCTTCATGTCCCCCTCCATGCTGCGGTTTCCCTCCGTGCCGCTGCCCCCCTCCGTGTCTCCCTTCATGTCCCCCTCCATGCTGCGGTCTCCCTCCGTGCCGCCGTCCCCCTCCGTGTCTCCCTTCATGTCCCCCTCCATGCTGCGGTCTCCCTCCGTGCCGCCGTCCCCCTCCGTGTCTCCCTTCATGTCCCCCTCCATGCTGCGGTCTCCCTCCGTGCCGCCGTCCCCCTCCATGTCTCCCTTCATGTCCCCCTCCATGCTGCGGTCTCCCTCCGTGCCGCCGTCCCCCTCTGTGTCTCCCTTCATGTCCCCCTCCATGCTGAGGTCTCCCTCCGTGCCGCCGTCCCCCTCCGTGTCTCCCTTCATGTCCCCCTCCATGCTGCGGTCTCCCTCCGT
This sequence comes from Rana muscosa, assembly GCA_029206835.1. NCBI lineage: Eukaryota > Metazoa > Chordata > Amphibia > Anura > Ranidae > Rana > Rana muscosa. The sequence continues at coordinate 1,468,285 of JARGYO010000098.1, read as the reverse complement.
GCCGCCGTCCCCCTCCGTGTCTCCCTTCATGTCCCCCTCCATGCTGCGGTCTCCCTCTGTGCCGCCGTCCCCCTCCGTGTCTCCCTTCATGTCCCCCTCCATGCTGCGGTCTCCCTCCATCTCGCCGTCCCCCTCCGTGTCTCCCTTCATGTCCCCCTCCATGCTGCGGTCTCCCTCCGTGTCGCCGTCCCCCTCCGTGTCTCCCTTCATGTCCCCCTCCATGCTGCGGTCTCCCTCCGTGCCGCCGCCCCCCTCCGTGTCTCCCTTCATGTCCCCCTCCATGCTGTGGTCTCCCTCCGTCTCGCCGTCCCCCTCCGTGTCTCCCTTCATGTCCCCCTCCATGCTGCGGTCTCCCTCCGTGCCGCCGTCCCCCTCTGTGTTTCCCTTCATGTCCCCCTCCATGCTGCGGTCTCCCTCCGTGCCGCCGCCCCCCTCCGTGTCTCCCTTCATGTCCCCCTCCATGCTGCTGTCTCCCTCTGTGCCGCCTCCCCCCTCCGTGTCTCCCTTCATGTCCCCCTCCATGCTGCGGTCTCCCTCCGTGCCGCCGTCCCCCTCCATGTCTCCCTTCATGTCCCCCTCCATGCTGCGGTTTCCCTCCGTGCCGCTGCCCCCCTCCGTGTCTCCCTTCATGTCCCCCTCCATGCTGCGGTCTCCCTCCGTGCCGCCGTCCCCCTCCGTGTCTCCCTTCATGTCCCCCTCTATGCTGCGGTCTCCCTCCGTGCCGCCGTCCCCCTCCGTGTCTCCCTTCATGTCCCCCTCCATGCTGCGGTCTCCCTCCGTGCCGCCGTCCCCCTCCGTGTCTCCCTTCATGTCCCCCTCCATGCTGCGGTCTCCCTCCGTGCCGCCGTCCCCCTCCATGTCTCCCTTCATGTCCCCCTCCATGCTGCGGTCTCCCTCCGTGCCGCCGTCCCCCTCTGTGTCTCCCTTCATGTCCCCCTCCATGCTGAGGTCTCCCTCCGTGCCGCCGTCCCCCTCCGTGTCTCCCTTCATGTCCCCCTCCATGCTGCGGTCTCCCTCCGTGCCGCCGTCCCCCTCCGTGTCTCCCTTCATGTCCCCCTCCATGCTGCGGTCTCCCTCTGTGCCGCCGTCCCCCTCCGTGTCTCCCTTCATGTCCCCCTCCATGCTGCGGTCTCCCTCCATCTCGCCGTCCCCCTCCGTGTCTCCCTTCATGTCCCCCTCCATGCTGCGGTCTCCCTCCGTGTCGCCGTCCCCCTCCGTGTCTCCCTTCATGTCCCCCTCCATGCTGCGGTCTCCCTCCGTGCCGCCGCCCCCCTCCGTGTCTCCCTTCATGTCCCCCTCCATGCTGTGGTCTCCCTCCGTCTCGCCGTCCCCCTCCGTGTCTCCCTTCATGTCCCCCTCCATGCTGCGGTCTCCCTCCGTGCCGCCGTCCCCCTCTGTGTTTCCCTTCATGTCCCCCTCCATGCTGCGGTCTCCCTCCGTGCCGCCGCCCCCCTCCGTGTCTCCCTTCATGTCCCCCTCTATGCTGCGGTCTCCCTCCGTGCCGCCGTCCCCCTCCGTGTCTCCCTTCATGTCCCCCTCCATGCTGCGGTCTCCCTCCGTGCCGCCGTCCCCCTCCGTGTCTCCCTTCATGTCCCCCTCCATGCTGCGGTCTCCCTCCGTGCCGCCGTCCCCCTCTGTGTCTCCCTTCATGTCCCCCTCCATGCTGAGGTCTCCCTCCGTGCCGCCGTCCCCCTCCGTGTCTCCCTTCATGTCCCCCTCCATGCTGCGGTCTCCCTCCGTGCCGCCGTCCCCCTCCGTGTCTCCCTTCATGTCCCCCTCTATGCTGCGGTCTCCCTCCGTGCCGCCGTCCCCCTCCGTGTCTCCCTTCATGTCCCCCTCCATGCTGCGGTCTCCCTCCGTGCCGCCGTCCCCCTCCGTGTCTCCCTTCATGTCCCCCTCCATGCTGCGGTCTCCCTCCGTGCCGCCGTCCCCCTCTGTGTCTCCCTTCATGTCCCCCTCCATGCTGAGGTCTCCCTCCGTGCCGCCGTCCCCCTCCGTGTCTCCCTTCATGTCCCCCTCCATGCTGCGGTCTCCCTCCGTGCCGCCGTCCCCCTCCGTGTCTCCCTTCATGTCCCCCTCCATGCTGCGGTCTCCCTCTGTGCCGCCGTCCCCCTCCGTGTCTCCCTTCATGTCCCCCTCCATGCTGCGGTCTCCCTCCGTGCCGCCGTCCCCCTCCGTGTCTCCCTTCATGTCCCCCTCCATGCTGCGGTCTCCCTCCGTGCCTCCGTCCCCCTCTGTGTCTCCCTTCATGTCCCCCTCCATGCTGTGGTCTCCCTCCATGCCGCCGTCCCCCTCCGTGTCTCTCTTCATGTCCTCCTCCATGCTGCGGTCTCCCTCCATGCCGCCGTCCCCCCCTTGTCTCCCTTCATGTCCCCCTCCATGCTGCAGTCTCCCTCCGGGCTGCCGTTCCCCTCCGTGGCCCCCTCCGTGCTGCCGGTCCCCTCCGTGCTCCTCCTCCACCCCCTCTTACTGTCAGGATGGAGAGCGGAGGTAGGAGCCGGTAAATCCGGCTCCTTACTGTTCAGAATGTACAGAGTCAGTGATCACTGACTCTGTCCATTCACATAACTGAAACATCGTAAACTGTGTTTACAATGTTTCAGTTTATGAATGAAGAGAAGCCGCTGTCTTCTCTCCATTCATTTTCAGCGCAGCTGAAACTGCTGAGAAAGGGACTGGGGAATCTGTGTCCCTAGTCCCTTTCTCTGTCTCAAAGGGGAGATGTCAGAGGTCTGTTAAGACCCAGTGGCGTCCCCCCTCCTGTACTCACAAAAAAATATATATATATATATATATTTTTTTTTTTTTAATGGCCCCTTAAAAAAAAAAAAATCCCCAAAAAATTTCATTTAAGTAAGTGAACTTGAGCGTCGGACACCAGTGCCCTATGGGAAGCGCCACGTCAATGCAATCACGAGATTGCAGACGTGGCGCTTCATTTGCGGGCTTTTAACCCGCCTTGCGGCACAATGCAAAGCGCTGATTAGCTTCTGCCCGTAGAATCACTATGGGCGCCGGGCGGGAGCATTGTTGTGTGACTTTCAGCTGTTACTTCCGGGTTTCGTGGAATAGACGAAAACCGGAAGTGATGTCTTGTCGGCAGCTCCGTTCTTTGCATGGCCCAGGAGCTGCAAGCAAGGTAAGAAGACCGCTGTCACCACTCACCATGTGCTACTGCTAAGTTAGTTTGCCCTTGCTTGCTAGATCGATCGCACATCCCACCCTGATCCCCAATTACTTTCAGACTGTCTGTGCTGTGCAGTTTTCTGGACATAGTCCTCCAGGCTCCTGATTTATATGTATTTGTGCAAGGCAAGGGGTGCATGTTCCTGACCAGTGAGTGACCTGTATAACTATAACACATGCTTTTCGGCCCAACTCTCAGCAGTGCATTAACCTAATCTCCCCAGGAAAGGATGGAGAACTACAAGTCCCAGCAGGTTATAATATAGGCTCTGAGGTGGGGGGGGGGGGGTGTCCAGTGGACACCCACCCATCTCGGAGCCTTATATTATAACCTGCTGGGACTTGTAGTTCTCCATCCTTTCCTGGGGCTCAGGTGCATGCAATCCACCATCTATGGGACTACAAGTCCCAGCAGTGAGAGAAAAACACCCTGGACACTGGATGGTGGATTGCATGCACCTGAGCCCCAGGAGAAGATAGAGGACTACAAGTCCCAGCAGAGTACAGAAAAAAGAGGGGGTGACTCCGTGCAAAGGAATTCAAAAGTTGCACAGTAGGCAGAACTGCTGCCTCTACTTATTGCTGCCACCTATGTAGATGGAGCAAGAAATGTGAAAGGGTAAAGAGTGTAGTTGTGGCGCTGTTCTGGTGTATGGACCAACTTATGCCAATATTAGTGTGTGATTTTTAAGTTATGCTTCTAGGATAATGAAAGAAAAACAGAAAAAAAAAAAAAATTGGCTCAGCCGGGTGTTTGCTGCTCCCTGGGGTTTTTTTTTTGTGAGAGTGCTATTGAGGTTGAATCCTGGTTGGAATGTGTACAAGGGAATTTTTAAAATTAAAATTAAAAATAATAATAAGATTAGTGAATATCCAAACTTAGGTTGGTGTCTCGGCCGGGTGTTTACTGAACCAAATACAGAAGTTCCCGATGTGTTATATTAGTGCTAGATGTTGAGAGGTTTGTGCCTCTGTGATATGTAAAAAGGTTATAAAGAGGTGTAACCAAATGTTGGCTCAGCCGGGTGTTTGCTACATCCCGATTGGTGAAAAGTGTTTAGTGGAAATTGGGATAACTCCTGGTGTGGAGTATTTCAAAAGAATGAATAAAATAAGGTAGGAGTGAAGGAGTCCAGAAATCAAGTGGTGTCTCGGCCGGGTGTTTACTGAATCCAAAAATGGCCGATGTAGTGTATTGGTGCTGGATTGCTGTAGAGTGAGATTTGAGATATAAGATCCCGAGGGAATCTCTGATCTTATGCAGTATAATACACTTTAGGTACCTATGTTAATACACATATTGTTGCTGTGATGAATCATGTTAAATAAAATAACATCAATTATTTTCCAGTATTGAGTCCATAGGACAAGCACAGCAGCACAAGTCACCAATATTTTACCTTGTCACCACTTGTTATAGTGATTGTGGACTCAATACTGGAAATAATTGATGTTATTTTATTTAATATGATTCATTACAGCAACAATATGTGTATTAACATAGGTACCTAAAGTGTATTATACTGCATAAGATCAGAGATTCCCTCGGGATCTTATATCTCAAATCTCACTCTACAGCAATCAAGCACCAATACACCACATCGGCCAATTTTGGATTCAGTAAACACCCGGCCGAGACACCAACTTAAGTTCGGATATTCACTAATCTTATTATTATTTTTAATTTTAATTTTAAAAATTCCCTTGTACACATTCCAACCAGGATTCAACCTCAATAGCACTTTTAAAAAAAAAAACCCCAGGGAGCAGCAAACACCCGGCTGAGCCAAATTTTGTTTTTTTTGTTTTTTGTTTTTTCTGTTTTTCTTTTATTATCCTAGAGGCATAACTTAAAGATCACACACTAATATTGGCATAAGTTGGTCCATACGCCAGAACAGCGCCACAACTACACTCTTTACCCTTTCACAAGTCCCAGCAGGTTATTGTATATGGCTCCAAGGTGGATGGGTGTCCAGGTGTTTTCCTAGCACTGAAGGGACTTGTAGTCCCATACATGGGAGATTGCATGAACCAGAGTCCCAGCAGAAGATGAAGAACTACAAGTCCCAGCAGGTTATAGCATAGGGCTCCAAGTAGATAAGTGGTCATGCGATGCTGGGACTTGCCCTGCCACCCTGTGCTGGTCTGAGGAGGGGGGGGGGTGATTGCTGTGTCCACCCCCCCTGCCATGTATATAGTGTAGCACTGTAGCTGACTTGATTGGGGGGGGGTGCAGAATGCAGATACATGCGATTTACAGGGTGCAGGATGCAGATATGTGCTATATACAGGGTGCAGATATGTGCTATTTACAGGTATCAGAATGCAGATATGTGCAATTTACAGGGTGCAGAATGCAGATACATGTGATTTACAGGTATCATTATGCAGATATGTGCTATGTACAGGGTGCAGAATGCAGATACATGTGATTTACAGGTATCAGAATGCAGATATGTGCTATGTACAGGGTGCAGAATGCAGATACATGTGATTTACAGGTATCATTATGCAGATATGTGCTATGTACAGGGTGCAGAATGCAGATACATGTGATTTACAGGTATCAGAATGCAGATATGTGCTATGTACAGGGTGCAGAATGCAGATATGTGCGATTTACAGGTATCAGAATGCAGATATGTGCGATTTACAGGTTGCAGAATGCAGATATGTGCGATTTACAGGTTGCAGAATGCAGATATGTGCTATATACAGGTTGCAGAATGCAGATATGTGCTATATACAGGTTGCAGATATGTGCGATTTACAGGTTGCAGAATGCAGATATGTGCTATATACAGGTTGCAGAATGCAGATATGTGCTATTTACAGGTTTCAGATATGTGCTATATACAGGTTGCAGATATGTGCGATTTACAGGGTGCAGAATGCAGATATGTGCTATTTACAGGTTGCAGATATGTGCTATATACAGGTTGCAGATATGTGCGATTTACAGGGTGCAGAATGCAGATATGTGCTATATACAGGTTGCAGAATGCAGATATGTGCTATATACAGGTTGCAGAATGCAGATATGTGCTATTTACAGGTTGCAGATATGTGCTATATACAGGTTGCAGAATGCAGATATGTGCTATATACAAGTTGCAGATATGTGCGATTTACAGGGTGCAGAATGCAGATATGTGCTATTTACAGGTTGCAGATATGTGCTATATACAGGTTGCAGATATGTGCGATTTACAGGTTGCAGAATGCAGATATGTGCTATATACAGGTTGCAGAATGCAGATATGTGCTATATACAGGTTGCAGATATGTGCGATTTACAGGGTGCAGAATGCAGATATGTGCTATTTACAGGTTGCAGATATGTGCTATATACAGGTTGCAGATATGTGCGATTTACAGGGTGCAGAATGCAGATATGTGCTATTTACAGGTTGCAGATATGTGCGATTTTTTTACAGGTTGCAGAATTCAGATATATGCGATTTACTAACAGTGTAATTTTTTTTGTTTGTTTGCGCCGATCTGTAAAGCTCCGCTATATACCATGATCCGTGATGCTGGGGCTGTATACTCTGTCCTGTGATGCTGGGGCTGTATACTCTGTCCTGTGATGCTGGGGCTGTATACTCTGTCCTGTGATGCTGAGCTGTATACTCCTGACACTATGAGTGGAAGCAAGTGGAATACAGGGAACGGATTGGGTGGATTATATAAGGGGTGTGGCTTATGAGAAGTGGGATGGGCCAAACGTGGAGGGGTGGGGTCTTGCGCCCCCCCATCCTAAAACTTCACCAGCCGCCACTGCCTGGCAGACTATCTCAGTCGCTACAGGGTGATCGAGACAATTGGTCTCTTCATCCCGAGGTGTTTGCGGAGCTCACAGACAAGTGGGGTTGTCCCGAAGCGGATCTGTTCGCAAACCAGGACAACCGCAAGACAGAGGAGTTCTTTTCTCTAAACCCAACAGATCAATCATTGGGGGTAGATGCTCTGGCGAATCCGTGGACATTCGGCCTCTGTTACGCCTTCCCTCCAGTCAGACTTATTCCGGAAGTTCTCCGGAAGTTTCTCCTAGAAGAAACAGACCTTATTCTGATCGCCCCTTTCTAGCCCAAGAGGCCATGGTTTTCCCTGTTGCAAAGTCTAGTCTCGAAGCCTCCGCTGAGGCTTCCGAAGAGAGAGGATTTGCTATCGCAGGGTCCAGTGTCACACCCACAGGTGGTTTCCTTAAACTTGACGGCTTGGTATCTGAAGAAAAGATATTAAGTGCTCAGGGGTTCTCTGACAAAGTAGTCAAGACTCTGGTCAATTGCAGAAAACCAGTCACTAGAGCCATATATTCCAAGGTTTGGAAAAAGTTTAATTCATGGTTATCTGAAAATCAAAGATTAACTGATGATGTTCCTTCTATTTTGGAATTTTTTCAAGAGGGTGTCAACAAAGGTCTTTCACTTAGTACCTTAAAGGTACGAGCGGCAGCTATTAGTGTTTTCCTCCAGTTTTCTCTCCTGGAAAATTCCACGATAGCTAGATTTTTCAAATACGTTTCTAGGGCCAGGCCAGTAGTGGTGAGAAGCTGTCCAACTTGGGACCTGTCCCTGGTGCTTCAAACTCTGGTAGAATTTCCCTTTGAGCCCCTAGAGGATATTTATGTTAAGTTACTTACTTTAAAAAACATTTTTTTGGTAGCAATTACCTCAGCTCGTAGAGTAAGCGAGTTACAGGCCTTATCAGTTAGGGAGCCGTTCCTCACAATTTTTGAGGATTGTGTTGTTTTGAGAACTGATCCAGGTTTTTTACCTAAAGTGGCCAGTACGTTCCACAGATCTCAGGACATCGTACTGCCAACCTTTTGTAGTACGCCGCAGGGCGACCAAGAAAGGAAGTTTAGTTTTTTAGATGTGAGAAGAATTCTTCTCGTCTATCTTGAGGTCACCAAGACCTTAAGGAAAACAGACGCCTTGTTTGTCCTTTTTTCAGGTACGCACAAAGGTAAGAGTGCATCTAAAGCCACATTGGCTAGATGGATAAAGCAAGCCATCTCGGGAGCTTACAGAATTAGAGAAGTTCCTCCACCTTTTTGTCACTGCGCATTCAACAAGAGCCTTGTCTGTGTCTTGGGCTGAGAGGGCTGGTGCCTCACCGGAACAAATTTGCAAGGCTGCCACATGGCCCAGTTTTTCGACCTTCATGAAGCATTATCGCCTGGATCTCCTTTCTGCACAGAAGCAGGCGTTTGGTCGAAAGGTCCTTCAGGCAGTTGTCCCACCCTAGACTGGTAAGTTCTGGCTCATCGTCTCATGGGCTGTCCTGGAAGACGCTTGAGAGAAAAGCTGAGTTAGGCTTACCGGTAACTCCTTTTCTGAGAGTCTTCCAGGACAGCCGGATTCCCACCCGGTTTCTGTCTGGAAGTTATGTATATTATGCATGTGTTTTTCAGGGTTGTCCTACGGTTCTCGAGAAGACTGATGTGGGGCCTGGAGGACCGCCCTTTTATCTGGTGGGGGTAACGTGTTTCCTGTCCTGGTAGGAGGAGCCCTAGGTCTCATGGGCTGTCCTTGAAGACTCTCAGAAAAGGAGTTACCGGTAAGCCTAACTCGTCTTTTTTTGATTCAATAAATATCACTTTTTAAAAAAAAAAAAAAATTTTCCTCAGTTTAGGCCGATATGTATTCTTCTTCATATTTTTGTTAAAAAAAAAAAAATATCACAATAAGTGTATATTGATTGGTTTGCGCAAAAGTTGTAGTGTCTACAAAATAGGGGATAGATTTCTGGCTTTTTTTTTTTTTTTTTTTACTAGTAATGGCGACGATCTGCGATTTTTTTTTAAAATGTATTTATTTATTGTGACCGTGACATTGCGGCGGACACATCGGACACTTTTGACATGTTTTTGGGACCATTCACATTTATACAGCGATTAGTGCTATAAAACTGCACTGATTACTGTGTAAATGTGACGGGCAGGGAAAAGGGTTAACACTAGGGGGCGTTGAATGGGTTAATATGTTCCCTATTGAGTGATTCTAACGGTAGGGGAATCACAAGGAGACTGATCGGTGTTTCTCTGTACTGGGGACACACATCAGTCTCCTCACCTCTGACAGGAGGTGGATCTATGTGTTTACACACACAGATCCACACTCCTGCCATAATCGCGGGTGCCCGGCGGATATCGCGGCCACCGGGCACCGGATCACGAGCGGTGCCGCGGATGCGCGCGAGCCCCCCCCGCCTAGATAGCCAGGAAGAAAGACCATCATATGAAGTCCGAAGGGAGGCAGGGTCCCTGCCGGCATCATAATATTATGACCCGGTAAGGAAGGGGTTAAAGAATGTCAGGCAAAATGGTCGGCATGTTCACTTCATCAAATCTGGCCCTCTTTGAAAAAAGTTTAGACACCCCTGCTCTAGGGTCTCTGCTAAAAAAAAAAACATATATAATGTTTGGGGGTTCTATGTCATTTTCTAGTAGGCACAAAGTGTCAGAATTGGCCTGGATGCAAAGTGGTTAAATAAAGATACCACTACTGACAGCTATTGTAATCAGCTCTGTGTACTACACCGCCACCTATGGTCCCCCCTGAGAACTGCAGTCCATTACTATTACATAACGATAGCACTACTGACAGCTACTGTAATCAGCTCTGTGTACAACACCGCCACCTATGGTCCCCCCTGAGAACTGCAGTCCATTACTATTACATAACGATAGCACTACTGACAGCTACTGTAATCAGCTCTGTGTACTACACCGCCACCTATGGTCCCCCTTGAGAACTGCAGTCCATTACTATTACATAATGATAGCACTACTGACAGCTACTGTAATCAGCTCTGTGTACAACACCGCCACCTATGGTCCCTCCTGAGAACTGCAGTCCATTACTATTACATAATGATAGCACTACTGACAGCTACTGTCATCAGCTCTGTGTACAACACCGCCACCTATGGTCCCCCCTGAGAACTGCAGTCCATTACTATTACATAATGATAGCACTACTGACAGCTACTGTCATCAGCTCTGTGTACAACACCGCCACCTATGGTCCCCCCTGAGAACTGCAGTCCATTACTATTACATAATGATAGCACTACTGACAGCTACTGTAATCAGCTCTGTGTACAACACCGCCACCTATGGCCCCCCCTGAGAACTGCAGTCCATTACTATTACATAATGATAGCACTACTGACAGCTACTGTCATTAGCTCTGTGTACAACACCGCCATCTATGGCAATCAAGGTGAATATCCAACAAATGCATTGTGATTGTCAAAAAAAAAAAAATGAAATTACGACACTAGTTCTGATGACACGGTACAGAGATTTCTCCTCATTTCCTGTTTTGAGTATGAGACAGGAAATTAAACCTCCCCCCAATGGGGACACTAGTTCTGATGACACGGTACAGAGATTTCTTTTTCGTACATCACGGGACACAGAGCGACTTAGTCATTACTAATGGGTTATATAGTTTACCTTCAGGTGCTGGCACTGGCAACTTCCAAACCGGAAGTACCCTCCCCTATATAAGCCCCTCCCATCCGGGAGCACCTCAGTTTTTTGCCAGTGTCTAAGGTGTTGGCCAAAGAGTAACATGTGTTTTCCTGGGCTTGCGTACAGGTTCTTTTACGGGCCTTAGTAAGCTGTTCCGGATCCCACCAAAAAAGCTTCATAGCTAAACGGTCGGTACCCGGGCCTTGCAACAGAAGAGCAAGGTTTTGCCTGTAATGCCTCTCTTAGGAGGGCTGGACCCTGGGATCCAGAGCTCTGGTCATACCCACGACCAAGATGTTTTCTGTGCAGGGTGCTATACAGGTCCAGGGGAGTGGAATCCTTGGGAACCCGGTCCCTGAAGGTTTAATTACAATGCCTGCCGTGATAGGTGAAGTTTGGGCTTCTGTGGACCAAACAGAGTCCTGCGGCGGGGAACAGGTAAGTGGGGGCCCCCAGGAACTTGGTTCTATTGGGGGACCCCCAAGCCTAATTTGTCTTTCTGTCTGTTACCTAACGGTATTCCCGCTAATATCTGTGTATGCCTGTAACTACTGAAAAATGTAAAATTTTAATAGTAGTCAAGAAAAAAAAAAGAAAAGAGGACCGCGGTACCTGTGTTAAACCACTAGAGGCCGCTGTGGTCCATTTTTTCTTGTCATGAGGATCTTTGGTTTTCTCAAGTCAAAAGATCCAGGCAGTTGGTAAGTTCTCTGTGGGAATCCACTTCCTCTGCCCTGTTGCTGCGCTCATCCACCGCACAGGCCCTCCGGCAAAAAGGGCCCTGGCTCCTAGTCCCTGCTTGATTTAGAAAAGGGCGCCAATGGCGCACGGGCGCGTGCGCGGGCGCGTGCACGCGCCTCCTATGAAAAAAAAGGGGCGGGGCGGGTGGATGACGCTCGATGCGCGCCGCGGCGCTTCTGCGCATGTGCAGGCGTCCCAGCATGTATAAAAGACACAGTACAAGTGTCAGCTGGATGCAAACAGAGCTAGCAACAAACAGTGGCACACAGAGGCGGTTGATGCAGGCATCCCCATAGAAAGGCACTTTAGTGGACACCAGCTGGTATATAGCAGCAACTGTGTTAGACTATTACCAGCAAAATTGGTGTATGACGACGGGAATACCTCAGCTTTGTGCTTAAAGGATATGTCGTCCAGACGCTCCGGAAATAAGTCTTCCAGGAAGCCAAAGGGGTCTCCATCGGGCTCTGAGGATATTGGGCATGCTTGTACTGCACCAATCTCCCCTGAGAATTCAGAGGTCAGTAGCCGTAGGAACCCCGCAGGAGTGCCTGGTGCTGCGGCTGTCCCCAGTCCACCTGCTCCTGTATTAGTGATGAGCCGAACACCCCCGGGTTCGGTTCGCACCAGAACCCGCGAACGGACCGAAAGTTCGAACGAACATTAGAACCCTATTAAATACAATGGATGCGAACGTTCGAATTCTAAAGTGCTAATTATAACAACTATTATGCATGTTATTGTCCTAAAAAGGGTTTGGGAACCCGGGTTCTGCACCAGGGGACATGTATCAATGCAAAAAGAAGTTTTAAAAACGGTCGTTTTTCGGGAGCAGTCATTTTAATGATGCATAAAGTGAAAAAAAAAAAGTCAAATATTCCTTTAAATATCGTACCTGGGGGGTGTCTAAAGTATGCCTGTGAAGTGCCACGTGTTTCCCGTGTTTAGAACTGTCCCTGCACAAAATGACACTTCTAAAGGAAAAAAAAGCCATTTAAAACTGCTTGCGGCTTTAATGTAATGTCTGGTCCCGGTAATATGGATGAAATTATTTAAGAAAAATGGCATAGCTACCCCATGCCCCCCCCCCCCTACCCTAGCCCATTACCAGCCCCTTTGGGTCTTGTATGGATATTAAGGGGAACCCCGCACATAAAATAAAAAAGGCCCTATATACTCTGAACAGCCCTATACAGGCGGTGCATACAAGACAGGGACTGTAGGTTTGTTCTTATGTAGAGTCTGTTTGTAATTTTGAACAGGTACATTGTTGAAGTGTAGCTCCAGACCAAAAATCTATTTTTAAACTTTTTGGAAAACATAGGTAAGGGTTATCACCCCTGTAACATTTGTTTTGCTGTCTGTGCCCCTGTTCAGAACATTTCACCTCACTTTCCGTCCCAATGACAACTCTTTTTGAAATGTGGTCTTTTTCTTGAAACAAGGATTGCTGATAAAGCATCAGTACAGAGGAGACACCTTTCTCCCATATTTATTCTTACAGGAGAGAATTTTCCTTCCTAGTGGTAGATTTCCTCTCACTTCCTGTTGTCTTCTTGCGTTTGCAAGTAGGAGTCGTTTGTAAGTTGGATGTTTGAAAGTAGGGACCTGCCGTATATACTCTGCAGAAATAGGCCCCTTAGTTGTTGGTGTTGGCACAACACTGTAAGCACTCACAGTTACTCTTGGTTGGTGCTGGAACGCCCTGCTGTCAACTATTATATCAGGAATTTTAATTACATATAATTGTTGAACAGTGGTAGTAAAAATTGGGCCTTTGATGGTGGTGCTGGTGCCACAACACTGTAAGCCCTGACAGTTACTCTTGGTGGGTGCAGCAATGGGCCCTGCTGTGAATTATTAGATCAAGAATTGTAATTACATGCCCCTGTTGAACAGGGGCTGAAAAATTGGGCCTTAGGCACTGGTGGCACAACACTGCAACCCCTCACAGATACTGTACTTGGAGCACAGCAATGAGCCCTGTTGCAAAGTATTGCTTCAAAAATTGTAATGACACGCCCCTGTTAAACAGGGGCTGAAAAATTGGGCCTTAGGCACTGGTGGCACAACACTGCAACTCCTCACAGATACTGTACTTGGAGCACAGCAATGAGCCCTGTTGCAAAGTATTGCTTCAAAAATTGTAATGACACGCCCCTGTTAAACAGGGGCTGAAAAATTGGGCCTTAGGCACTGGTGGCACAACACTGCAACTCCTCACAGATACTGTACTTGGAGCACAGCAATGAGCCCTGTTGCAAAGTATTGCTTCAAAAATTGTAATTACACGCCCCTGTTAAACAGGGGCTGAAAAATTGGGCGTTAGGCACTGGTGGCGGCACCCATAAACAAAAATGATCTTACAAGCTATCATCATCAATCGTATCATTGAGGACTCGGAGGAGGAGGATAGCCAGTCAACATAACAGCACAGGCACTCAGCATCAGCATCAGTCTTGAAGGGATGTGACATGTTAAAATCAATTAGTCTGTTATATCAGCATCAGGTGTGTGGTAGCTGGTGGTGATCCAAGACTGGTTCATCTTGATGAAAGTCAGTCGATCAACCAAGTCGGTGGACAGGCGCACCCTGTGATCCGTGACAAATCCTCCAGCAGCACTGAATGTGCGTTCCGAAAGAACGCTGGATGCAGGACAGGCCAGTAGCTCAATTGCATACTGTGCAAGCTCTGGCCAGTGATCCATCCTCAAGACCCAGTAAGCCAGAGGATTTTCGGTGGGGAAGGTGTCCAAGTCTGACCTTGCCCCTAGATATTCCTGCACCATGTTTATCAGACGCTGGCGATGGTTGCTGGAACCGATCATACTTTGGGGCTGCGGACTAAAGAATTGTCTGAACGCATCGGTCAGACGGCCACCTTCCCCACCGCTCCTTCTTTGACTGGCCGAAGCCTCAGCAACTCGTTGTCCAGGACCAGGAGTTTGCAACCTCCCAGTCTCTGGGAACGCGTTGCACAGACCTTTCTGCAAGGCCTCCCGGAGTTGTCTCATCCTCTGCTCCCTCTGCGACGGTAACATAAGGTCCGCAACCTTACCCTTGTACCGTGGATCAAGGAGAGTGGCCAGCCAGTAATGGTCCCTCTCCTTGATCCGAAGAATACGAGGATCCTTCCGCAGACTTTGCAGGATCAGGGAGGCCATGCAGCGTAGGTTTGCTGAGGCATTCGCTCCGGAGTCCTCTGGGTCACTAAGGACGACATGATCCGCAGCCACCTCCTCCCAGCCACGTACAAGTCCACTGGTTTCTTGGGACTGTAAATCATCCCTAAAAGACTGCTGCTGATGATGCTGAGTGCCAGCCTCCACCTCCATGCTGACACAATCCTCCTCCTCCTCCTCCTCCTCCTCCTCCTCTTCCTGTGCGATGGGTGGGACAGAAGGAACACTGTCTGGGTAAAGGGGGCCTTGAGAGGCAAGGAAGTCCTCCTCTTCCTGCCTCTGTTCTGCCTCAAGTGCCCTGTCCATTATTCCACGCAGCGTGTGCTCCAACAGGTGGACAAGAGGTACAGTGTCACTGATGCATGCACTGTCACTGCTCACCATCCTCGTGGCCTCCTCAAATGGTGCCAGGACAGTGCATGCATCCCTGATCATGCCCCACTGGCGTGGAGAAAAAAAACCAAGCTCCCCTGACCCTGTCCTGGTGCCGTAGTCGCACAGGTACTCATTGATGGCCCTCTGCTGCGTGTGCAGCCGCTGCAGCATGGCCAACGTTGAGTTCCACCTGGTGGGCATGTCACATATAAGGCGGTTCTTGGGCAGGTTCAACTCCTTTTGCAGCTCAGCCAGGCGAGCACTGGCATTATAAGATCTGCGGAAATGCACACAGACTTTCCTGGCCTGCCTCAGGACATCCTGTAAGCCCGGGTACCTGCCCAAGAAGCGCTGCACCACCAGGTTAAGGACGTGAGCCACACAGGGCACATGGGTCAGTTGTCCCTGTCGGAGGGCGGAGAGGAGGTTGGTGCCATTGTCGCAAACCACCATTCCTGGCTTAAGCTGGCGTGGCGTCAACCACCTCTCGGCCTGGCCCTGCAGAGCAGACAGGACCTCTGCCCCAGTGTGGCTTCTGTCCCCCAAACACACCAGCGCAAGCACGGCATGGCATCTTTTTGCCTGCGTACTTGCGTAGCCCCGTGAACGGCTACGGAGCACCGCTGGTTCATAGGACAAACCACAGGAAGAGGCCATGGAGGAAGAAGAAGAGGAGGGGGTGGAGGAGAGAGGTGTGTCACAACCAGTAGTAGCATTTTGGAGGCGTGGCGGTGGGACAACCTCCAACACTACTGCACCTTGTCCTGAATCCTTCCCAGCTGCCAAAAGAGTGACCCAATGGGCCGTGAAAGAAAGGTAACGTCCCTGTCCATGCCTGCTGGACCATGAGTCAGCGGTAATATGCACCTTACCGCTGACCGCCCTGTCCAGCGAGGCCAAGACATTGCCTTCCACATGCCGGTAGAGAGCCGGAATAGCCTTCCGTGAGAAAAAGTGGCGTTTGGGAACCTGCCACTGAGGAACCGCACATTGCACAAACTCACGGAAGGGGGCCGAGTCTACCAACTGAAAAGGCAGCAGTTGAAGCGCTAGCAATTTAGCCAAGCTAGCATTCAACCGCTGGGCATGTGGATGGCTGGGAGTGAACTTCTTTCGACGGTCCAGCAGCTGGGGCAGGGAAATTTGCCTGCTAGAATCGGACGTCGGTGTACTGCTAGCAGAGTGGGCGCAAGTACTTGGCTGTGACACACCTAATTCTACACCTTCATTCCTCTCAGTGCATGTTTCAGAGAGGACTGAAGTTATAGTGGGGTTGGAGATCCCAGCTGATGCGGTGCAAGGAGAGGTCCGCTTTGTTCTTTGGTGTGGGTCTTTGAGGTAGGCTTGCCAACGAGCTGCATGGCAGGTCAACATATGTCTGGTCAGGCATGTGGTACCCAAGCGGCTGATGTTTTGGCCACGCGATATACGCTTGAGACATATGTTGCAAACAGCAGCTGTGCGATCTGATGCACTAGCCTCAAAAAAGGCCCACACCAAAGAACTTTTTGAATGACGGGCAGAGGCAGCGCCCTGCACAGGCGGAGCTCTGCGGTGTGATTCCGTCGGTGTACTGCCCTTACGCTGGCCACCAAAGGGCATCCTGCCTCGTTGGAGATGTGCCTCCTCCTCATCCTCCTCCTCCTCCTCTCTCCTATTAGGCACCCACGTGGAGTCAGTGACCTCATCATCCCCTCCCTCCTCATCACTGGAGCCAATCTGGCAGTATGCTGCAGCTGCTGGAACATGACTGCCAGATTGGTGTCCTTCTTGAGCATCCCCTCTGTCTGCTCTCACGCTACTGCCTTCCTCTAGCTGGGTTTCATCATCAGACCCTTCGAAACGCTGGGCATCCTCCTGGAGCATGTACCCAACACTGTGCTGAAACAGTTCGGGGGACTCCTCAGGAGGAGGACATGGTGGGTCTAGGGAAGGAGTGACTGATGATTTGTCTGACATTGATACCAGGGAAGACGACGCTTTGGCAGCTGCTTTTCCAGTACCCTGAGCCTGGGTGAGAGAGGATGAGGAGGAGGAGGAGGGCTTGGTCATCCACTCTACCAAGTCTTCGGCATGATGTGGCTCAACATGTCCAGCTGCCGAAAAGAAGGACAAGCGTGTCCCATGGCCATGTGCTGATGACAATGCACCGCGTCCACGACCAGCACTGTTGTCCCCAGACACAGAGCCTGCTTGCCCTCTTTTATTGCCTCCTGACTGTCTGCCTCTCCTTGTTTGCCTTCCAGACATTCTAATAGATGGCCTGCAGGGAGATGGGAAAAAAGCAATAAGGGCTACCTTCAGGTGTCCTTCTCTGTCCCTTGAAACAAGGACTTTCACAGTGAAAGAAACTGACACTCTCCCTACCTACAGTTTTCTGTCCCTAGAAAAAATATTTTTTTTAAGCACAATATAGCACAAGGACAATTCACTCACTGTCCTTACAGGTCCCTGGAAACAAGGACTTGCAGAGTGAAAGAAAAAAAACACTCTCCCTACCTACAGTTTTCTGTCCCTAGAAAAAATGTTTTTTTTAATCACAATATAGCACAAGGACAATTCACTCACTGTCCTTACAGGTCCCTGGAAACAAGGACTTGCAGAGTGAAATAAACTGACACTCTCCCTACCTACAGTTTTCTGTCCCTAGAATAAATGTTTTTTTTAAGCACACTATAGCACAAGGACAATTCACTCACTGTCCTTACAGGTCCCTGGAAACAAGGACTTGCAGAGTGAAAGAAAAAAAACACTCTCCCTACCTACAGTTTTCTGTCCCTAGAAAAAATGTTTTTTTTAATCACAATATAGCACAAGGACAATTCACTCACTGTCCTTACAGGTCCCTGGAAACAAGGACTTGCAGAGTGAAAGAAAAAAAACACTCTCCCTACCTACAGTTTTCTGTCCCTAGAAAAAATGTTTTTTTTAATCACAATATAGCACAAGGACAATTCACTCACTGTCCTTACAGGTCCCTGGAAACAAGGACTTGCAGAGTGAAATAAACTGACACTCTCCCTACCTACAGTTTTCTGTCCCTAGAATAAATGTTTTTTTTAAGCACAATATAGCACAAGGACAATTCACTCACTGTCCTTACAGGTCCCTGGAAACAAGGACTTGCAGAGTGAAAGAAAAAAAACACTCTCCCTAC
The DNA here is from genome assembly GCA_029206835.1 of Rana muscosa. Classification (NCBI taxonomy): domain Eukaryota; kingdom Metazoa; phylum Chordata; class Amphibia; order Anura; family Ranidae; genus Rana; species Rana muscosa. The sequence goes on along the minus strand of JARGYO010000098.1, from coordinate 1,450,154 downwards.
CTACAGTTTTCTGTCCCTAGAAAAAATGTTTTTTTTAATCACAATATAGCACAAGGACAATTCACTCACTGTCCTTACAGGTCCCTGGAAACAAGGACTTGCAGAGTGAAATAAACTGACACTCTCCCTACCTACAGTTTTCTGTCCCTAGAATAAATGTTTTTTTTAATCACAATATAGCACAAGGACAATTCACTCACTGTCCTTACAGGTCCCTGGAAACAAGGACTTGCAGAGTGAAAGAAAAAAAACACTCTCCCTACCTACAGTTTTCTGTCCCTAGAAAAAATGTTTTTTTTAATCACAATATAGCACAAGGACAATTCACTCACTGTCCTTACAGGTCCCTGGAAACAAGGACTTGCAGAGTGAAATAAACTGACACTCTCCCTACCTACAGTTTTCTGTCCCTAGAATAAATGTTTTTTTTAAGCACACTATAGCACAAGGACAATTCACTCACTGTCCTTACAGGTCCCTGGAAACAAGGACTTGCAGAGTGAAAGAAAAAAAACACTCTCCCTACCTACAGTTTTCTGTCCCTAGAAAAAATGTTTTTTTTAATCACAATATAGCACAAGGACAATTCACTCACTGTCCTTACAGGTCCCTGGAAACAAGGACTTGCAGAGTGAAAGAAAAAAAACACTCTCCCTACCTACAGTTTTCTGTCCCTAGAAAAAATGTTTTTTTTAATCACAATATAGCACAAGGACAATTCACTCACTGTCCTTACAGGTCCCTGGAAACAAGGACTTGCAGAGTGAAATAAACTGACACTCTCCCTACCTACAGTTTTCTGTCCCTAGAATAAATGTTTTTTTTAAGCACAATATAGCACAAGGACAATTCACTCACTGTCCTTACAGGTCCCTGGAAACAAGGACTTGCAGAGTGAAAGAAAAAAAAACACTCTCCCTACCTACAGTTTTCTGTCCCTAGAAAAAATGTTTTTTTTAATCACAATATAGCACAAGGACAATTCACTCACTGTCCTTACAGGTCCCTGGAAACAAGGACTTGCAGAGTGAAATAAACTGACACTCTCCCTACCTACAGTTTTCTGTCCCTAGAATAAATGTTTTTTTTAAGCACAATATAGCACAAGGACAATTCACTCACTGTCCTTCCAGGTCCCTGGAAACAAGGACTTGCAGAGTGAAATAAACTGACACTCTCCCTACCTACAGTTTTCTGTCCCTAGAATAAATGTTTTTTTTAAGCACAATATAGCACAAGGACAATTCACTCACTGTCCTTACAGGTCCCTGGAAACAAGGACTTGCAGAGTGAAAGAAAAAAAACACTCTCCCTACCTACAGTTTTCTGTCCCTAGAAAAAATGTTTTTTTTAATCACAATATAGCACAAGGACAATTCACTCACTGTCCTTCCAGGTCCCTGGAAACAAGGACTTGCAGAGTGAAATAAACTGACACTCTCCCTACCTACAGTTTTCTGTCCCTAGAATAAATGTTTTTTTTAAGCACACTATAGCACAAGGACAATTCACTCACTGTCCTTACAGGTCCCTGGAAACAAGGACTTGCAGAGTGAAAGAAAAAAAAACACTCTCCCTACCTACAGTTTTCTGTCCTGTGACAGCAGGAAGGTAAAGTCACCTGGTTGCATCCAGGGGGGTAGATATATTTCGCCCAGATTCAGGCTTTACGCCGATTTATACAGCTAGGTGGAGAGTTGTATAAGCCCAGCTGAGACTAGTGGGCTCATTGATGACTCATACCTCTAGGGAGAGGGCTGGGCGTCGTGCAGACAGGGAGTTGATGAGTCCAGCTGAACCTTGTCAGCTCATTTAGGCCTCTATAAGAAAGCCCAGATTCATTAGATGTTGGCTCATGCCTGGAAGCAGACCTGTGTGGACTGTCTAGGGAGAGTGAACCCCTGTGCGGTGAGAGAAAGCCTGTGTGGCTATATTTTGCTTGGACATTTAAAACCAGGGACTAGGACAGCACTAGGCTGATCCCAGTCGTTAGTTAGGAAACCTGTAAGTTTAGTCAGAGGTCAAGTTGACCAGGATTTATTTTGTTTATGTTTTTTTTGCCTTGCTGTGTTTTTGTCACTGTAAATAGAAAATAAACCGCACCTTTTTGATTTTGAAAACCACAACCTCCGTCTGCTGGGCCTGTTTTGGGTGGGGAGCCCATCCCGGGGGTCACACATACCCGCTGCCGAGCTAGCCCCCTCACAGTTGGTGGAGAACCAGTGGCAGTTTTTTTTTAAGCCAGCATGGAGGAGATACTGAAACAGCTGGCTCTAGCAAATGCCAATCAACAGCAGACAAATGCAGGTTTGCAAAGGAGCCTTGCAGCCCAGCAGCAAGCTCATCAACAGAGCCTTGCAACTTTACAACAGAGTCTGGAGGCTCAGCAACAAGCCCAACAGCAATCTGAGGCCCGCTTCATAGACCTGTTGCAGAAGCAAGAGCAGAGACTACAACAACAGATGGAAGCAGTAATGCAGCAACGTCCGCAGACCAGTGAGGAAAGCCGTCCCACTAATACCGCGTCCTTTGGGGTGAGTCGTTTATTGACAAAAATGACTGGAGAGGATGATCCAGAGGTATTTTTGACCACATTTGAAAGGACCGCTGAAAGAGAAAAGTGGCCTGAGGAGCAGTGGGCTGGACTAGTGGCTCCTCTGTTAACTGGTGAATCGCAGAAAGCTTACTATGACCTAGAGCCTAACCAAGCAAAAGACTATGTGATGCTAAAAGCTGAAATATTGGCAAGGCTGGGTGTCACCCTGGCTGTCCGGGCTCAGCGTGTGCATAACTGGACTTTCCAGCTTGGAAAACCCCCCAGGTCTCAAATGTATGATCTCATTCACCTGAGCAGAAAGTGGCTACAGCCAGAGACTTTGTCCGCACCAAAGATTGTGGAACGTGTTGTAATGGATCGGTTTTTGAGAGCTCTTCCTACTGCCATCCAAAAGTGGGTAAGCCATGGAGACCCAGAGACGGCCGATGGTCTTGTGGATCGTGTGGAGAAATACTTGGCTACAGAGAACCTGACGGCCTCTTCCAGAGACACTCGGACTTTCCACCCTAAGACCAGACCATCCCCAGGGGCGGATAAGAGGATTCCAAGGGGTGAGGGTGGAGAGAGTGAGAGGGTGGGAGCTCTACCCCAAGTTTGGCGAGAACAGCCTGGGAAATCAGCGGCTCAAGAGGCCGCAAGAAGGATCGTTTGCTACCGCTGCCGGCAAGCGGGACATATTGCAGCAAATTGCCCGGTTGTGGAGGAACCCATGCAGTGTGACTTTCTGACGGGCAGACGTCAGTCGCTGTGTGCGACAGTCGCATGCACTGCCATTCGGGGAACTGAGAAACATTTATGCAAAATGTGTATTAATGGTAGAAATGTTGTGGTATTGCTGGATTCAGGTAGCCTTGTGACCCTGATAAAGGCTGAGTTAGTTAAAACAGAGGTCTCTGGGAATAGCAAGGTAGCCGTTATTTGTGTGCATGGGGACACCCGAGAGTATCCAGTGACTACGGTGTGTTTCGAGACCCCCAAAGGTACCCTCTCTCATCCAGTGGGCTTAGTATCTCAGTTACCGCATGACGCCATTGTGGGAAGGGATTTTCCGAAGTTCTGGGAACTGTGGGATGATCCTGAGCCCCCCACTGGTGCCCCTATGTACCAGGAATGTGATAGCCAGAACTCCCCTGAGAGTGGTGAGGACTCTCCGGAATTTCCCTTGTCAGTATTGGCAGGGGAGACTCAAGAAACTGGAGAGGAGCCCACCTCCTCAGACGAAAACCTACCGTCTGTGGAGTTTTCTGATCTTGAGGTTCACAGGGAAAACTTTGCCACAGAACAGTTGAAAGACCCCGCCCTAATAAAGGCACGGGAAAACGTAGTGAAAATAGATGGCGAGTTAGTGAACCCAGATAATACTGGCACTTACCCATACTTCAGCGTAGAGAAGGACCTACTGTATCGGGTGGCAAAAAGGGCAGAAGAAACCGTTGAGCAGCTTGTGGTGCCCAAACCTTACAGGAAGTTGGTGTTGGAGTTGGCCCATGGGCACATTCTTGGAGGTCATCTGGGGACAGAGAAAACCCGAGAGAGGGTATTACAGAGATTCTATTGGCCTGGGGTGATGAAGGACATAGAAAATTATTGTTCCTCCTGCCCTGTGTGTCAGAGGTCGGCCCCGATGCCACATTTCCGTAGCCCGCTGGTCCCTCTACCCATCATTGAGGTCCCGTTTGAGAGAATCGCAATGGATTTGGTAGGTCCTATAATCAAGTCCGCTAGGGGGCACCAGTACATATTGGTTATAATGGACTATGCCACCCGTTATCCAGAAGCGATCCCTCTCAGAAATACCTCGGCCAAAACCATAGCCAAAGAGCTATCTCTTGTTTTTAGCCGGGTGGGTATTTGTAAAGAACTGCTTACGGACCAAGGTACACCCTTTATGTCCCGGGTTATGAAAGAGCTGTGTAAATTGTTCAAAGTGACGCAATTGCGTACATCTGTGTATCACCCCCAAACCGATGGGCTGGTTGAAAGATTCAACAAAACCCTAAAACAAATGTTGAAGAAAGTGGTGGATAGAGATGGAAGGGATTGGGACTGTCTACTTCCTTATTTGATGTTTGCTATTAGGGAGGTGCCCCAATCCTCTACGGGATTCTCCCCCTTTGAGTTACTGTATGGGAGACACCCAAGAGGGCTGTTGGATATTGCCAAGGAAACTTGGGAAAGTGAGAGTTCTCCCCACAGGAGTGTGATTGAGCATGTCGCCCTGATGCAAGATCGAATTGCACAGGTAATGCCCATCGTGAAGGAACATTTGGCCCAAGCGCAGTTGGCACAGCAGAGAGTGTACAACCGTGGAGCCAAGACCCGTACCTTTTCCCCGGGGGATAGGATATTGGTACTTGTCCCTACGGTTGAAAGTAAATTCCTTGCCAAATGGCAAGGCCCCTACGAGATAATGGAAAAAGTGAGCGAAGTGAATTACAAGGTCAGACAACCAGGAAGGCGAAAGCCCGAACAGATCTATCACGTTAATCTGTTGAAAGCCTGGAGGGATAGAGAGTCCCTAGTCGCAGACACTTGGTCACCAGCTCAAACTGGTTGCGTGATTCCTGAGGTTGGAATCGCAGCCACCTTGTCACAACCCCAACAACAGGAGGTTAAGGAGTTTGTACTTCGCAACAAGGAGGTATTCTCTGAGCTGCCGGGACAAACATCTGGGGTAGAGCATGACATTATTACCCCGCCCGGTGAAAGGGTGAAGTTAAAACCCTATCGGATCCCAGAGGCCCGACGGGAGGCAATACGGGAGGAAGTACAGAGAATGCTGAACTTAGGGGTGATAGAGGAGTCCCAAAGTGATTGGTCTAGTCCCATTGTGTTGGTGCCTAAACCGGATGGGAGCTGGCGATTTTGTAACGATTTTCGTCAGTTGAACAAAGTTACAAAATTTGACACCTACCCCATGCCACGTATAGATGAGTTGATCGACCGGCTGGGAACAGCCCGATACATGACGACTCTTGACCTCACAAAAGGGTATTGGCAAATCCCCCTGGCCAAGTCGGCCAAAGAGAAAACCGCATTTGTAACCCCAGACGGGGCGTTCCAATATAAAAGAATGCCGTTCGGGTTACAGAATGCGCCGGCCACATTCCAGCGGAAAATGGACCAGATGCTGAGGCCCCATCGGAAGTATGCTGCGGCTTACCTGGATGACATAATTGTCCATAGCACAGATTGGGCCTCACATCTGCCAAAAGTGCAAGCAGTCCTGGACTCTGTTCGGGAAGCAGGGTTTACGGCTAACCCCAAGAAGTGTACCATTGGGCAGGAGGAGGCCAAATATCTTGGGTACACCATTGGGAGGGGAGTAATAAAACCCCAACTCAACAAAGTCGAGGCCATCCAGAGTTGGCCACGTCCCAACAGCAAGAAGCAGGTACGAGCCTTTCTGGGAATCGCTGGGTATTATCGGCGATTCATTCCCCACTTTGCTTCTAAGGCTGTGCCCCTAACCAACCTGACGAAGGGGAAAGGGTCGGTCATGATTAAATGGACCCCCGAGGCTGAGGCAGCATTCCAATTCTTGAAACAAGCCTTATGTAGCCAGCCAGTGTTGTACTCACCCGACTTCTCTAGAGACTTTGTCGTACAAAGTGATGCGTCAGATGTGGGGTTAGGAGCAGTATTGTCCCAGGTCTGGAACGGGGAAGAGCACCCAGTCATTTACCTCAGCAGGAAGTTGAAGTCCCATGAGGTAAATTACGCCACCGTTGAAAAGGAGTGTTTAGCGGTGAAGTGGGCTCTAGATTCCCTTCGGTACTACCTGCTAGGTAGGCACTTTGACATGGTTACGGATCACGCTCCGTTAAAGTGGATGGCTCAAAACAAGGAAACAAATAGAAGAGTGAATAGGTGGTTCCTGGCCCTCCAGGAATTCAACTTCACAGTAAAGCATCGCCCTGGCGTTCAAATGGGGAATGTGGATGCTTTGTCTCGAGTACATGAATGCCTGATTGCTGGTGTTCCAACCCCGAGGTTAAAACAAGAGGGGGGGGTATGTGACAGCAGGAAGGTAAAGTCACCTGGTTGCATCCAGGGGGGTAGATATATTTCGCCCAGATTCAGGCTTTACGCCGATTTATACAGCTAGGTGGAGAGTTGTATAAGCCCAGCTGAGACTAGTGGACTCATTGATGACTCATACCTCTAGGGAGAGGGCTGGGCGTCGTGCAGACAGGGAGTTGATGAGTCCAGCTGAACCTTGTCAGCTCATTTAGGCCTCTATAAGAAAGCCCAGATTCATTAGATGTTGGCTCATGCCTGGAAGCAGACCTGTGTGGACTGTCTAGGGAGAGTGAACCCCTGTGCGGTGAGAGAAAGCCTGTGTGGCTATATTTTGCTTGGACATTTAAAACCAGGGACTAGGACAACACTAGGCTGATCCCAGTCGTTAGTTAGGAAACCTGTAAGTTTAGTCAGAGGTCAAGTTGACCAGGATTTATTTTGTTTATGTTTTTTTTGCCTTGCTGTGTTTTTGTCACTGTAAATAGAAAATAAACCGCACCTTTTTGATTTTGAAAACCACAACCTCCGTCTGCTGGGCCTGTTTTGGGTGGGGAGCCCATCCCGGGGGTCACACATACCCGCTGCCGAGCTAGCCCCCTCACAGTCCCTAGAAAAAATGTTTTTTTTAATCACAATATAGCACAAGGACAATTCACTCACTGTCCTTACAGGTCCCTGGAAACAAGGACTTGCAGAGTGAAAGAAAAAAAACACTCTCCCTACCTACAGTTTTCTGTCCCTAGAAAAAATGTTTTTTTTAATCACAATATAGCACAAGGACAATTCACTCACTGTCCTTACAGGTCCCTGGAAACAAGGACTTGCAGAGTGAAATAAACTGACACTCTCCCTACCTACAGTTTTCTGTCCCTAGAATAAATGTTTTTTTTAAGCACAATATAGCACAAGGACAATTCACTCACTGTCCTTACAGGTCCCTGGAAACAAGGACTTGCAGAGTGAAAGAAAAAAAACACTCTCCCTACCTACAGTTTTCTGTCCCTAGAAAAAATGTTTTTTTTAATCACAATATAGCACAAGGACAATTCACTCACTGTCCTTACAGGTCCCTGGAAACAAGGACTTGCAGAGTGAAATAAACTGACACTCTCCCTACCTACAGTTTTCTGTCCCTAGAATAAATGTTTTTTTTAAGCACAATATAGCACAAGGACAATTCACTCACTGTCCTTACAGGTCCCTGGAAACAAGGACTTGCAGAGTGAAAGAAAAAAAAACACTCTCCCTACCTACAGTTTTCTGTCCCTAGAAAAAATGTTTTTTTTAATCACAATATAGCACAAGGACAATTCACTCACTGTCCTTACAGGTCCCTGGAAACAAGGACTTGCAGAGTGAAATAAACTGACACTCTCCCTACCTACAGTTTTCTGTCCCTAGAATAAATGTTTTTTTTAAGCACAATATAGCACAAGGAGAATTCACTCACTGTCCTTCCAGGTCCCTGGAAACAAGGACTTGCAGAGTGAAAGAAAAAAAACACTCTCCCTACCTACAGTTTTCTGTCCCTAGAAAAAATGTTTTTTTAATCACAATATAGCACAAGGACAATTCACTCACTGTCCTTCCAGGTCCCTGGAAACAAGGACTTGCAGAGTGAAATAAACTGACACTCTCCCTACCTACAGTTTTCTGTCCCTAGAATAAATGTTTTTTTTAAGCACAATATAGCACAAGGAGAATTCACTCACTGTCCTTCCAGGTCCCTGGAAACAAGGACTTGCAGAGTGAAAGAAAAAAAACACTCTCCCTACCTACAGTTTTCTGTCCCTAGAAAAAATGTTTTTTTTAATCACAATATAGCACAAGGACAATTCACTCACTGTCCTTCCAGGTCCCTGGAAACAAGGACTTGCAGAGTGAAATAAACTGACACTCTCCCTACCTACAGTTTTCTGTCCCTAGAATAAATGTTTTTTTTAAGCACAATATAGCACAAGGAGAATTCACTCACTGTCCTTCCAGGTCCCTGGAAACAAGGACTTGCAGAGTGAAAGAAAAAAAACACTCTCCCTACCTACAGTTTTCTGTCCCTAGAAAAAATGTTTTTTTTAATCACAATATAGCACAAGGACAATTCACTCACTGTCCTTCCAGGTCCCTGGAAACAAGGACTTGCAGAGTGAAATAAACTGACACTCTCCCTACCTACAGTTTTCTGTCCCTAGAATAAATGTTTTTTTTAAGCACAATATAGCACAAGGACAATTCACTCACTGTCCTTACAGGTCCCTGGAAACAAGGACTTGCAGAGTGAAAGAAAAAAAACACTCTCCCTACCTACAGTTTTCTGTCCCTAGAAAAAATGTTTTTTTTAATCACAATATAGCACAAGGACAATTCACTCACTGTCCTTACAGGTCCCTGGAAACAAGGACTTGCAGAGTGAAAGAAAAAAAACACTCTCCCTACCTACAGTTTTCTGTCCCTAGAAAAAATGTTTTTTTTAATCACAATATAGCACAAGGACAATTCACTCACTGTCCTTCCAGGTCCCTGGAAACAAGGACTTGCAGAGTGAAAGAAACTGACACTGTCCCTACCTACAGTTTTCTGTCCCTAGAATAAATGTTTTTTTTAAGCACACTATAGCACAAGGACAATTCACTCACTGTCCTTACAGGTCCCTGGAAACAAGGACTTGCAGAGTGAAAGAAAAAAAACACTCTCCCTACCTACAGTTTTCTGTCCCTAGAAAAAATGTTTTTTTTAATCACAATATAGCACAAGGACAATTCACTCACTGTCCTTACAGGTCCCTGGAAACAAGCCTTGCAGAGTGAAAGAAAAAAAACACTCTCCCTACCTACAGTTTTCTGTCCCTAGAAAAAATGTTTTTTTTAATCACAATATAGCACAAGGACAATTCACTCACTGTCCTTCCAGGTCCCTGGAAACAAGGACTTGCAGAGTGAAAGAAACTGACACTGTCCCTACCTACAGTTTTCTGTCCCTAGAATAAATGTTTTTTTTAAGCACACTATAGCACAAGGACAATTCACTCACTGTCCTTACAGGTCCCTGGAAACAAGGACTTGCAGAGTGAAAGAAAAAAAACACTCTCCCTACCTACAGTTTTCTGTCCCTAGAAAAAATGTTTTTTTTAATCACAATATAGCACAAGGACAATTCACTCACTGTCCTTACAGGTCCCTGGAAACAAGGACTTGCAGAGTGAAAGAAAAAAAACACTCTCCCTACCTACAGTTTTCTGTCCCTAGAAAAAATGTTTTTTTTAATCACAATATAGCACAAGGACAATTCACTCACTGTCCTTACAGGTCCCTGGAAACAAGGACTTGCAGAGTGAAATAAACTGACACTCTCCCTACCTACAGTTTTCTGTCCCTAGAATAAATGTTTTTTTTAAGCACAATATAGCACAAGGAGAATTCACTCACTGTCCTTCCAGGTCCCTGGAAACAAGGACTTGCAGAGTGAAAGAAAAAAAACACTCTCCCTACCTACAGTTTTCTGTCCCTAGAAAAAATGTTTTTTTTAATCACAATATAGCACAAGGACAATTCACTCACTGTCCTTACAGGTCCCTGGAAACAAGGACTTGCAGAGTGAAAGAAACTGACACTCTCCCTACCTACAGTTTTCTGTCCCTAGAAAAAATGTTTTTTTTAATCACAATATAGCACAAGGACAATTCACTCACTGTCCTTACAGGTCCCTGGAAACAAGGACTTGCAGAGTGAAAGAAACTGACACTGTCCCTACCTACAGTTTTCTGTCCCTAGAATAAATGTTTTTTTTAAGCACACTATAGCACAAGCACAAAACACACTGACACTCTCCCTACCTATCCTTCTCTTTCCCTAAACTAAAGGAATCCAGGTTAAGCAAGAAAGAAATAACAGTCACTGTCCCTGCCTATGCTGCTCTATCCCTGCTCCGGAACACACTACACTAGGCCGCCGTGCTGGCGGCCTTTTATAGTGTGGGGCGTGTACTAAACACCCTCAGCAATAATTGGCCACAGGCATCCTGCCTGTGGCCAATCATTGCTCTCCTCGCTGCCGGCGCTGTGATTGGCCAAGCATGCGGGGTCACAGTGCATGCTTGGCCAATCACAGCGCCTGGATGACACTGCGATGGCGTAGTGCATTGTGGGCCGTTCGCGTCACTCGAATTTGGCGCGAACGGCCCAAATCGTTCGATCTTCGTCGAACGATCGAACAGCCGATGTTCGAGTCGAACGTATGTTCGACTCGAACACGAAGCTCATCCCTATCCTGTATATATAACAGAGGAGGTTTTATCCTCAGCTCTGGGAGGATTGGAAGAGAGATTAACAGCATTGATCGCTGCTTCCCTGTCACAGGGAAAGCGCGTCCGATCTCCGTCTCCTCCTTCAGAGTGCCTGTTAGTGGAGGAACAGCCCCACACAGAGATCGACCTACCTGAAGGGGATCAGGATGAGGTTGATTCAGTTATGGAGGAATCAACAGTGGAAGAACCTTTCTCAGCATCTCAGGCTGAAAGATTATGGGTTCAGTCTCTGACTAACATGGTCCGATCAGCATTTAAAATGCCTCTGGCGGAACCATCAACCACTACGGTTTCCTCGCTGGGGTCACTGAAAGCTCCCCAGGCTGTCTGTTCCTTCCCAATCCACCCTTTATTGGAAGGGCTTATTTACCAGGATTGGGAGCATCCTGATAAAATATTTACTCCCCCCAAGAGATTTCCGGTGATCTATCCCATGGAGGATAAGTTCATAAAAAAATGGGACGCAGCCATCTCTTCTGTGAACAAATCACTGACATGTTCCAATGTTCAAAGACCCAATAGATAAAAAATTGGAGTCTTTACTAAAATCTGCTTTCTCTACAGCAAGCATGGTGACACAACCTGCGGTAGCAGCGATTGGAGTCTGCCAAGCGGTGAAAGATCAGTTGAAACAAGTCTTAAGGGACTTACCAGATCAGCAGGCTCTTGCCCTAGCTGACCTACCTAGAGCCTTGTGTTTTGCGGTGGACGCCATAAAGGATACAATCCAACAGGCCTCCCGCTTTACGCTGTCTGTAGTACATATGCGTAGGCTTCTATGGCTCAAAAACTGGTCTGCTGAAGCTCCCTGTAAGAAATTGCTGGTTAGCTTCCCATTTCATGGAGAACGCTTATTTGGAGAAGATCTGGACAAATATATCCAGAAAATTTCTGCCGGTAAAAGTTCACTCTTACCGGTTAAGAACAAGAGTAGAAGTCCTTCTTTTAAGAGGCCTACTTCTCCAGTCCCTGGCACATCGGCTGTGAAACAGTTCCGACGGCCTCCGAGGTCAAATTCAGGGGGCAGAAATCAGGGACAATCACAGGGTAACAAGAAACCCTGGGTCAAGAGAGGTACAAAACCTCCCCCCAAGTCATGAAGGGTTGCCCCCACTCAATCGGGTGGGGGGAAGACTTCAGTTGTTCACAGAGACCTGGCGGGACACCATCAGAGACAGATGGGTGCTCTCCGCAGTAAGGCTGGGATACAAGCTGGAGTTAAAAGACACTCCTCCTGCCCAATTTATGAGGTCAAACGTGCCAAGCGATCCCCAGAAGAGAGGATCCCTCCTTCTGGCACTAGAACAACTATTGCTCCAAGGTGTAATCATGAAGGTTCCTCTGGAAGAAAGCGGGTTCGGGTTTTACTCGAACCTTTTCACAGTCCCCAAACCAAATGGGGACGTGAGGCCCATATTAAATCTAAAAGGGCTAAACAAGTTCCTAAATATCAGGACTTTTCGGATGGCGTCGATCCGATCGGTGGCCACCGCCCTACAAGGGCAGGAATGGTTAGCCTCGATCGACATAAGGGATGCTTATCTGCATATTCCCATCTTTCCGGCCCACCAGAAATTTCTACGCTTTGCAGTAGAAGGGCGCCATTTTCAGTTCAGAGCCTTACCTTTCGGTCTGGCCACAGCACCACGAGTGTTCACAAAAATTCTGGCCCCACTATTGGCCAATCTAAGAACACAAGGTGTAACGATAATGGCATATCTAGACGACCTGCTACTAATAGACCACTCAGTGGAAAAGCTGGAAGTAGCTATTCACAAGACAATCAAGTATCTGGAATATCACGGTTGGATTATCAACCGGGACAAGTCAGCTCTAAGACCAGTCAGAAGTCTGGAATACTTAGGGCTAAGGCTGGATTCAAATCAGAGAAAGATTTTCTTACCTCCAGAAAAGGTGTCGTCTTTAAAAGATTTGACCCACTTAGTGGGTACAAAAAGAAAACCATCCATACGCCTGTGCATGAGGCTGCTGGGAAAAATGGTGGCTTCATTCGAAGCAGTACCCTACGGTCAATTCCATTCAAGGAACTTGCAGAGGGCCATACTGTCAGCCTGGAACAAAAAAGTTCAGGCTTTAGACTTACCAATGTCCCTGTCCCCTTCCGTTCGCAAGAGCCTCCATTGGTGGTTGGTGCCCCAGAATCTGGAAAAAGGGAAACCCTTCAGTCCGGTTTCTTGGAAGGTGGTCACTACAGATGCCAGCCTCATAGGCTGGGGGGCAGTACTGGAGCAATGGTCTCTCCAGGGCAAGTGGTCAGAAGCAGAGAAGGCCCTGCCCATCAATCTCTTAGAGATACGAGCAGCCCGGTATGCTCTAGTAGCATGGACATCCAAACTCCAAGGGTCCCCTGTCAGAATTCAATCAGACAATGCCACAGCAGTGGCATATATCAATCACCAGGGTGGCACCAGGAGTCGGGCAGCCCAGAGGGAAGCGAATTGCATCCTGGAATGGGCAGAAAGATATGTCCCAGCCATATCCGCGGTTTTCATCCCAGGAGTGGAAAATTGGAAAGCGGACTTTTTAAGTCGCCAGCAATTATGCCCGGGGGAATGGTCTCTTCACCCCGAGGTTTTCCAGGCAATATGCCAGCGGTGGGGAACACCGGATGTAGATCTGCTAGCATCCAGATTCAACGCAAAGGTGGACAGATTTGTGTCTCGCACAAGGGATCCCCTAGCTTGCGGCTCGGATGCCCTAGTGTTCCCTTGGGATCAGTTCAAGCTGATATATGCATTCCCACCGCCACAATTGTTACCGCGATTAATCCGCAGAATCAGGGTAGAAAAGAAACCAGTGATTCTGGTGGCTCCAGCGTGGCCCCGAAGGGCATGGTACGCGGAGATTGTAAAAATGTCAGTGAGGAGTCCTTGGACCCTCCCACATCGTCCGGACCTGCTGTCGCAAGGACCGATATACCACCCTTCCTTACCAGCCCTAGGTTTGACGGCCTGGCTATTGAAGCCCACATTCTGAAAAAGAGAGGGCTTTCTAATCCTATGGTATCTACCATGATCAATGCCAGGAAGCCGATATCCAGGCAGATCTATTATAGGATCTGGAAGGCGTACATTACATGGTGTGAGGCCAAGAAATGGCATCCACGTAAGTACGTAATAGGTAGGATTTTGGACTTCCTACAGTGGGCTGTAGATAGGAAGCTGGCCTTGAGTACTATCAAGGGTCAGATTTCGGCCTTGTCAATATTTTTTCAAAGGCCCTTGGCTTCGCATTCACTAGTCAAAGCTTTCATACAAGGAGTGATGCGTATTAGCCCTCCGGTTAGTATTCCCATATGTCCATGGGACTTAAACCTGGTTCTGTCGGTTCTACAGAAACAACCGCTTGAACCTTTGCAACACATTTCCTTGGTTCTTCTCACCAGGAAATTGATTTTCTTAGTAGCCATTTGTTCGGCTAAAAGAGTATCGGAATTAGCCGCCTTGTCCTGTAAGGAGCCATATCTGGTTGTCCATAAGGACAGAGTAGTATTACGTCCTCATCCAGCCTTTCTTCCTAAGGTGGTATCGAGGTTTCATTTGCACCAAGATGTGGTTCTTCCTTCTTTTTTCCCCAAACCTAGCTCGGTAGAGGAAAAGTTATTGCATTCTTTGGATGTAGTAAGAGCAGTTAAAGCTTATCTAAAAGCCACTGCTCAGATTCGCAGAACGGATACTTTGTTTATTCTGCCGGAAGGCCCCAGAAAGGGTCAGGCAGCATCAAAATCTACTTTAGCCAAGTGGATTCGACAGGTCATAATACAAGCCTAGGGCTTGAGAAAGAGACCGCCTCCATTCAAAGTTAGGGCGCACTCCACAAGAGCAGTTGGAACTTCATGGGCAGTGCATCACCAGGCCTCCCTGGCTCAAGTCTGTAAGGCCGCAACATGGTCTTCAGTACACACGTTTACTAGATTCTACCAGGTAGACGTTAGAAGTCAGGAGGATGTCGCCTTTGGGCGCAGTGTGTTGCAGGCCGCAAAAGATCCTCATGCTTGATGGCGCCCAGCTTATGTATAGTGTATCCCTCCCCTCATTTGGCATTGCTTTAGGACATCCCACATAGTAATGACTATGCCGCTCTGTGTCCCGTGATGTACGAGAAAGAAAATAGGATTTTTATAACAGCTTACCTGTAAAATCCTTTTCTTGGAGTACATCACGGGACACAGAGCTCCCACCCCTCTTTTTGGGACACTTATTGCTTTGCTACAAAACTGAGGTGCTCCCGGATGGGAGGGGCTTATATAGGGGAGGGTACTTCCGGTTTGGAAGTTGCCAGTGCCAGCACCTGAAGGTAAACTATATAACCCATTAGTAATGACTAAGTCACTCTGTGTCCCGTGATGTACTCCAAGAAAAGGATTTTACAGGTAAGGTGTTATAAAAATCCCTTTTTTTCCTCATTTCCTGTTTTGACTATGAGACAGAAAGTGAAATCTCCCCCCAATGCTATAGCTATCTGGCTATATCTTTTCAGTTTGATATCTTTTACAGTTTATAAAAAAAAACTTTTTTGAAGAAAAAAATCGTTTTGGAAAAAAGAAATAAAAAAAAAAAAAAATAATTAATTTTTTTTTAAATAAAATCATTTTTTAAAAAAAAAAATATTTTATTTAAAAAAAAAAAAAAAAAATATTTAATTTTTTTTTTTTTAAATAGCATTTTTGAATAAAAAATAATTTCAATAAAAAATAAACCATTGCTACTTTTCCCAACTATTCTTAGCACAGAGCGACTTTGATTAGAGCTTAATCTGTATACTTATCTGCACTATATACTAGTGTGATACTTTATTTATATATACTGATTTAATACACAGTATATACTATTAATATACATTTTTGGTGTAAGACCATCTGATAGCAGAAATGGTGCAAAACACCCAACAACAAAGAAGGAGGAGGAGGGAAGCTCCCAGAGGGTTGTTCCTTTGTGAGTCTCCATTCCTTGATTGGGTGGCTACATTTCTAGAACCGGATGAGAAAAAATACAGGAGGAGGCGCAGAATGGATGATTCCATGGAATATGGATCAAATTTACGGAAGATAGAGGCTGAAGAGAAAAAACGTACGAGAGGAAGGGCGCAGCGGGTTACTCCAGGCATAAGACATTTCCAGCAAGCGGGCAAATCCATAATGGTCCTAGAACGTTTAGAGGGATTCCTGACAACCAAAGAACTGACTGAGAACCTCATCACCCGCTTTGCTGATGACCTGAACCCCAGTGACCTCACGACCTTCGATAAGCAGCTTCGCCTGAACACATTGAACGTGGATTTAACGGCTCAATGTAAAACCCTCCGTTAACTGTGGCAGGAGCAGGACAACTTGGACAAAGACATCACAGCTCTGGTCAAGTACAATATGGCTCAACAGGATCTGGTATCCAGATTCAAAAAACTAAAACGTCTCAATAAGGAGAAAATTGAAGAGGCCATAGCCAAGTACAGACAGGAGGCTTGTGAGGCCAGAATGAAGATAGAGAGGCTGGATTACTATGGACAGCTCTTCTACTATCTGCAGACAAAACCAGTTTACCTGCTTGGAATCATTAGAGAGACGGCATCCCCTGAGCAGATCAAAGCATTCACAGAAGGAATGCTTTTGCCGCTCTTTAATCACGGTGAAACTCCACGAGAAGAGTACTATTTTATTAAATTGATGGAATTTGCTCTTCGTGCTGAAGTGGAGGAAAAAATTCGACACATTGAGGAGATATCCCTTGAAGACTCAGTGGTTTTACAGATAATTAAATGTTATTACACTAAGAAACCAAAGTACAAGAACGTATTCAGGGCCCTGGCTGGACCAATAAATCATGTATTGGCAATCAATAATAAAATGGGCCACACAGTGGTGGCTAAAACTATAGTGAGCGGTTTTAAAAGAATCTTCAGACTGAACGACTATAAATCACAATCCTATTTAGATGACCTGATAAATACATTTATCGAGACCATATCCTCATCTCTGGACAGGATTCCTTATGGGCTGATATACCTAACAAAAGTCCTACATGGATCTTTGCAAAAAAAGTTTCCATATGAAAGTAAAGATTCACTGTTGTGGCCTGT
This sequence comes from Rana muscosa, assembly GCA_029206835.1. Lineage (NCBI taxonomy): Eukaryota > Metazoa > Chordata > Amphibia > Anura > Ranidae > Rana > Rana muscosa. The sequence goes on along the minus strand of JARGYO010000098.1, from coordinate 1,433,179 downwards.
TGGATATTTCCTATCTGAATACTTCCGCACAGCCATAGAGGAACCAGATAAATTTGACCCCTATATATATAAACTATCACACCAGAAGGAGAACTTATTCTTTGTGTCTCAAAAGTTACGGCAGACTTTAAACGCCTTTGCTCCCTATAGTCATTCAACTGGGAAGAAAACCTTCCAAAAGCTCAGGGAATTATTTCAGAAAGTTCTGGATGTTCAAGATCCGGAGGAGGAATACAGCTTTAGCGAGTACGCCGACCGCCGTACAGATTCCTAAGCTAACCATGACTGCAGAGGACATCATCAATATACATTCTCTGCTTTCTAAATATCAGAGATTTGTATTTTGCCGCCATGAAGACTTGCCAACCGCATTACTTATGTACCAAATGTTTAAGGATATTGGACCGGTGCCGCTTCTTAAGGATCTTGAGGACACTAATGGAGCCTTCTATGATGACACTGATGGAGCCGTCTATGATGAGACCAGCAAAAAAACGAAATTCTCGCTATGTTTACTTAGCAAAGTTTCTCCACTGAAAGATTTGGATGTTGATAAGGAGAATTCTAAGGTTTCCAGAATAAAACTAACCCTAGAACTTATGCGACCTGGAAAAAAACTCCTTCGGAGTCTGATGAAGCCAGCGCAAGAAATAGGAAGTACAACTTCCAGCAGTCCTGAACATGCAGAGAAAAAGAACAAATCCAGTTCATCTAAAGACCTTGACGCCGCCCAAAAAGCACAACTTCGCCAGGAACGCCTGCAGATTTTACAAACAGCTGGTTACTTCCCAAAGGCAGGAAGCGAGCAAGAGTTTTCCAAACTACTTACCAAACAAATCAAAAACAAATATCAACTACGTCACAAAACAGAATCAGAGGTAGAAACCAGAGAGGAGGAGTTAGCCAATGTCAAGGAGATCGTTGAAAAGCTCCAGAACAGGATAGACAAATACAAGACGTTTAGGAAAAACTGTATCGACAACTTGTTCGGTGAAAAGCCAAGCATTGATGGAAAGGTCCAGAAGATCCATTATGCCAAAGATCAGATTGTTTTCAATGCAAATGAGCTATTTAAGAGAGAAGTCATCGACGTGCACACCTACGAGGAATACAAGGAAATGAAAAGAGAATTCATTTCTATACAAGCTGTTGGTGAAGACTTGTATGTCAATTTAGACACAAAATGTGCAAAGATCCCAATTATGGAGATATTACATGTTCATCACAGCGATTATCCACTGATGAAGATTCACCATTATGACGTCAATGTGGGAATGTTTCTGTTTCTGGTTTGCAGCAAACTGTCTAAAAAAGTGACAGCCGATTGAAGTTGGATTTTAGGCGGGAATCCTTCCTTCTGTGTCGCCATTGTATTCTGACAGTGGGGGCCATTGATTGGCTGCATTGGGAAGGATTTGTACACCGTGCCCATCAGTGCCATACCATGCACACCATGCTCATCACAGTGCCACACCATGCAACACAGTGCCACACAATGTACACCGTGCCCATCACAGTGCCACACCATGCAACACCGTGCCCATCAGTGCCACACCATACACACAGTGTTCATCACAGTGCCACACCATGCAACACCGTGCCCATTAGTGCCACACCATGCACACCCTGCCCATCAGTGCCACACCGTGCCCATCACAGTGCCACACCATGCACGCCGTGCCCATCACAGTGCCACACCATGCACACCGTACCCATCACAGTGCCACACCATGCACACCGTGCCCATCACAGCGCCACACCATGCATACCATGCCCATAACAGTGCCACACCATGCACACATCGTGCCCATCACAGTGCCACACCATGCCCATCACAGTGCCTCACCATGCACACACCGTGCCCATCAGCAATGCTGTATCTTGGCCAAGGCCAACAAGGGGGGGCAGCACGAAAAGAGTCCCCGCCGACTTGCGCTACACTTTTAGTGTAGCGCCAGTCTTATGAGGTGTACCGGGCCGCAAGACAAATCGGTCTGGTGCCCCCATAAAGCAGCTGCACTACTGCAGGTTTTATAGGGATGGTGCAGACACAAGGGACACTGACATGGTCACCTATACCTGGCAGGTAGGTAGTAGGACTCCCCTGCAATCCTTTGCTTGTGTCAGTTGTACATATTAAGGAATCTTAATTTTATTTCTGTTGATTACTGATGAACATTTATTTACTGACACACACTGGACAACATACAATGACTGGCATGCACTGACCTCCACTAACAGAGGACGTCCAGATGTACATAAACTGACCGCTCCATGCTTTAGATAGATGCACACAGACAGACAACCACATTAGGAGAGAGTAGATCGCACACACAGAATATAGGATGAGGCCTACTACAGACATACACCCAACATTAGAAAAAGGATGACTAGCATCCAGTAGGGCAGCTTAGTGTGGTTTAGTGTAGGTCCTGCCCTAGAAGAGTCTACCTTGCCGTGGTGGGCAGGCTTGGAATCTCTTGGTCAAAAGTGTGTCAGCGAATGGGCGAGAGGATCACTAGATCTTCACTTCTGGCCAATAGATTTTACCAAAGGACTCTTGGTTTATTCAGAGTATATATAGTTGGAAAAGGAAATAATGTGTATAGGTCCATAATTCTACTTTCATAAACACACAATAAAAATTTGGTATATTTCCATTTGAATTGCTTCCTCTTTTATTCAATCCTTTCATGACCGGGGCTCATTACCAATTGGATGCACCGGCCACATTTGCAAGGCTGGAAGGGTCTCTATGGCTACTTCTTCCACTTCTGGTTAGAGCTGGGCGATTTTCTCAAAAAAAGAAATCTGCGATTTCAAAAATAAATAAATAAAAATATAGATTCACGATTCGAATCAAGTTTTTTAAGTTTTTTTTTTTATGGACACCGCGCTGGTCCTGAGGAGCTGCGGGCAGGAGTTTTTAAGCGAGGCCGGACGCCGCAGACTAGGCCGAAGCCGCGGACTAGGCCGAAGCCGCGGCCTCACCTAAAAACTCCTGCCCGCAGCTCCTCAGGTCCGGAGTGGTGTCAGCGCCGGTCCCGGTGAAAAAAAAAATCAAAAAAATCGATTTACTGAAAATTTTAATCGATTTGACCTCTCAACTCGATTCAAGATTTAAATGGATATTTTCCCCAGCCCCACTTCTGGTGTGTGTAGGGATGTGTAATAGGTGTTTATGTATTAACATGTGTCCTAACCATATATATATATGTATGTACTGACAAGCCCCTTATGTGACAGGAGTGACAAGGAGACATTAGGGGTCTTCTAGCTTCACCCCAAGAACAGGATATAAAATTAAAACCTGTAATGAAACATTCCCCCTAACTAGGAAAAGATATCAAGTTCTCAGGGAATTTTATATACATTTTTAACCACTTAAGCCCCGGACCAATACGCAGCATATAGACCAGGCCCCTTTTTTGCGATTCGGCACTGCGTCACTTTAACTGACAATTGTGTGGTCGTGTGACGTGGCTCCCAAACAAAATTGGCGTCCTTTTTTTCCCACAAATAGAGCTTTCTTTTGGTGGTATTTGATCATCTCTGCATTTTTTATTTTTTTTGCTAAACAGATAAAAAAAGACCGGAAATTTTGAAAAAAAAAATGTTTTCTTTTTGTTTCCGTTTTTTATATTTTGTAAATAAGTACGTTTTCTCCTTCACTGATACGTGGCACTGATGGGCACTGATATGCGTCGCTGTTGGGCATCGCTTGTGGCACTGGCAGGCATTGTGGGTGGGCACTGATTAGCATTTCCCTGGTGGTCTAGAGTGGCATATCTGGTGGTCCAGTGGGGAGGCCATTCCTGGTGGTCCATTCCAGCATCCTGGTGGTCCTGGGTGGGCACCTGAGGGGGGGGGCTGTGCTGATAAACATTCAGCACAGAAACCCCCCCCCCCCCCGTCAGGAGAGCAGCCGATTGGCCCTCCTCTACTCACGTCTGTCAGACACGAGTGACTAAAAGCCGATCAACGGCTCTTCCTGTTTACATCGTGATGAGCTGTGATTGGACACGGCTGATCACGTGGTAAAGAGGTTCTTTACCGAGAGCGGTGTGTCAGACTGACATGCCGAACCACCGATGGGCGTGCGGCGGCTGTTATCCTGCTGGACGTCATATGATGTCCAGTCAGGATAACTGAAGCACCGCCCCGGCCTATAGCAGAATAAGTGGTTAAAGAGGAAGTAAACTTCCATGTATTGTTTATACCTGTAGCGGGGTTCCTTTAAAGACTCTCGAACTACTGTTCCCAGAACCCCACTGGTTCCCAGGATGTTTTGCTTCTGCCCCAGAGACTCATGGGTGGGGATATATAAAGAAGGGGCGATGCCTGGCTCGGCCTCTTTGGACACGGGACGGCAGAGACTGATAAACCTGTGCGGACCTGCGCTGGGTAAGGCCTGAAGCCTGGGGCCTTTTCGGGAGCCGACCAAAGAGCCTTCCACCCCACTGCGAGCCTGGGTGGCATCCGACATCTCTACTTACTGCCTAGATTGGATCGGGGACCCGATCGCAGCAACCGCTGTGGGCGAGTGAAGACACAGCCGGTGGAAGTCCCGGACGGAGATCGCGTCCGGCGGGTGAGCGAGCGTAAGCTCATTCCATAACCTGTTTGATAGTACTGTGCCTATAGACTGCCGAGGCCTACTACCTCTTGTTAAAGACTCTCACTGGAGATCCACAGCAGGACTGATCCAGAGGATCTCCAGTGTAGTGTTGCCAGTTATCAACATTCCCTTTTCCTGGATTACAATTGTTGTTTATTCTTAAGTGCACCACCTCTACAGATGCCGGTGAAGAATCCATCATTCATACAGGACTGAGTTCTAGAATTAGGAATCAGGCCTGATTCATTAGGGACCTAGTTTAGTTATTGCGCCACAGGGCGCCTAGTTAACAGTCGCCCCACGTGGCGTCTCCTTATACACCCCCCCTCTCTCTATGGTGTAGTGTGACTGATATTGTGATATTGCAGGGCTCAGCGTATAATCTAAAGGTCAAGTTGTTATCACTGTTCATTCCCTTTGCATAGCTGAAAGTAAAATCTGTTATTCCTTTATAACTACTCTGTGTCTGAGTCTCTCATAAAGTATAAGTATTAAATGTGTATACCCCTAGACTAACTGTGCCAGAAAGGGTCGAGTAGATTGCCGGGGGTTGGTGGAGCTGTATTCAGGGCCCAAACCGAATCTGCGGCCCTCTTAGTTGAGGGTATCGCTACACGTGGGGGTTCTCGTCCGGGATCCTGATAGAGCAGAAAACCCGCCAAGAGGTACCGGCATGGACCCGAAAGACATCAGAATGTGGTGTGGGGTAGCTAAGACAGATCCAAGCCAGTCAGTGGTCATTAACATGCCGGGTCAGGAATGGTCGACCGAAACGGTGGAAGGATTAATGAAGTCAGTGACCCCAGATTGTACACCGTGGGTGATGGGAACAAAGTTAGACCCAGACACCTCACACCAGTATGCGCTAGTGGAGTATTCAGATGGAAAGCCAGAGGTTTGCAAGCGCAAATATACGCAGACGTCGGATAACAGATCTTATAGTCTGGCGCACGCTATTAAGAAGGAGCCACCCCCAACGGGACCACCGCAGGCTGCGGCCCGTACCTCACCAGAGAGGAGAGACGGAGCGACACCTCCGGTGACGCCTGCACTTGCCACGGCCATATCACCCGAACTGATAAAGGCGTTAGGGGACCTACTAACAAACTGTCAGAAGACAAGCACGGTGCACGTAGAGACTAGCTACCGGAGACTAAAGACATTCTCGGGGAAGCTTCCCGCCCCTGCGGGGAGGAAGATTTTGACACCTGGGTGGAACAGGCATTACAGGCAGTAGAGGCATGGGAGGTGCCTGAGGCACAGAAGAGACAGCGAGTCTTGGAAAGTCTGAAAGGTGCCGCGGCAGAAGTGGTGAAGAGCTTCCGGTTTGGAAATGAAAACTGTACAGCTCAAGATTGTCTGGCCATGCTGCAGGAAGAGTTTGGTCAGCTGGAGAAGGTGTCAGAGATGATCTATCAATTTGAACACACTCTCCAGCAGCCGAATGAGAAACTGTCAGAATACGTTAGAAGGCTGAACAGGCAGTTATGCAAGATTGTTCTGAAGAAGGGAATGCTGCCCAAAGATGCAGATGAAGCACGCATGAAGCAGATCATGAAGGGAGCATAGCGCTCGGACCCGGTTTGGTTGCACCTGAAAACCTCAGGAGGAGGAATGTCACTAACCTACTCCGATCTAATAAAAATTATTAGAGATGAAGAGACGCTGCAGAAAGATCAGCAGGTGGCCAGGGCAAATGTTACCCCTGTGCCAGTGTTGGTCAATTCGGTCAAGAGCCCGGAAAGAGATGCGGAGGTCGACACTTTGAAATCGCAAATGGCCCAAGTGTTGGAGATGCTGACCTCTTTGATGGAGAAAGATCACAGAAGACCAGAGAAACCAAGTCCAACTAAAGAGTTGTTTCCGAACACCTCAGCACCGGCCTCCTTACAGGACCGAGAAGAGGTGATTTGCTATAACTTCGGAGGGAGTGGCCACTTTGCTAACATATGCTCCAGTCCAAAGAAGAAGAGAACGGATAATTACAAGCCGGTGGGAAACTCCAAAGGGCCCCGGTGAAGGAGTCAACCGGGTGCCCATCATCTTTAGTGCGCTCCAAACTGAATAAAAAGGCCAAGAATGGAGGAGACAAAACTCCTAGGAGGAGATATAGTACCCCCCACCAAGATATACCCCAGAGGGAGGAGACAAGACCCCTCAGTGGAAATACAGCACCCCGAAGAAGGAACATTCACCTAAGAGGAACAATAACATCCCTCAGCGGGTTTGTGCCCCCATTGAGAGGGAGAAAGTCAATGCATGCCAGGCTCAGGAAAGAATAAAGTCAAAAAGGAGCTGGGCGAGGAAAAGCCCAAAGAAGAAGGTGACCCCAGTCCGGCCATACCCAGAGGAACTGGTGGGCCCATCTCCTACTGTGCCCATTCAAGTGGAAGGAGTCTATACTAAAGCTCTTCTGGACACCGGAGCACAGGTGACTTTACTATACCGGGACTTCTATGATAGGCACTTGAGTCATCTGCCTATCCAGAAGATAGAAGAGCTGGAGATATGGGGACTTGGAACCCAGAGTTTCCCTTACGATGGTTACCTGCCCATAAAGATGACTTTCGACCCATCCGTAGCTGGGACAGCTGAAGTGTTTGACACCCTGGCAGTTGTGTGTCCTCGGCCGTCGGGAGCCAGCAAGACTTCCCTGATTATAGTGACAAACACGGATCTAGTCCGGAGACTCCTGACCCCTCTGGTGAAAGAGAGGAACCATTCAGCCACCAAAATCCATCCCATGCTAAAGACGGCCTACCAACGACTGGTCTTAGAGCAGAAGACCCCGGGAGAGGGGATAGGGAAGGTGTGGAGACTTGGCAGAGAAGGAGTAGTACTGCAGCCCGGAGAAGTAACCTGTCTTAGGGCCACTGTGAAGCTTACGTGGGAACAACCTGGCCCCTTTGTCATGCTGGAATCCGACCCAAGGGAAGAGTTCTCGGGCCTGGAAGTGATACCAGAAGTGGTCCCGCTCAAGGCCCTGAAGAAGGCCCATGGCAGAGTCCCGGTGAGTGTAAGGAACACTACGGGAGGGCCCATGGAGATCCCTGCTAGAATGTTGCTGGGACAGGTGAGCCCTGCTGCCCCGGTCACTCTATCCGAAGTCAAGGGGACGGGTGACGGAGGAGATGTTTGGGAGAAGCTGTCCGTGGAAAACCCGAACTTACCCAGGGCTTGGAAGGAGAGAGCCAAGGCTCAGATGACCAGATGGGAGAAGATATTTTCCGAAGATGAATTCGATGTGGGGTGTGCAAGAAGTGCCACCCATCGGATCCACCTCCAAGAAGATAAGCCCTTCCGAGAGAGGGTCCGGCGGGTCCCCCTGGCAGATCTGGAGGATCTGAGGGAACAACTTGAAGAACTGACGAAGACTGGTGTGATCCGGGAGTCTAGAAGCCCCTATGCCTCCCCAATAGTGGTGGTCAGAAAGAAGAATGGATCGTTGAGGCTTTGTATCGATTACAGGACTCTCAACAGGAGAACCATCCCTGACCAATACACCACACCAAGGATAGAAGATGCCTTACAAAGTTTGTCTGGAGCCAAATGGTTCAGTGTGATGGACCTCAAGAGTGGGTACTATCAAATCCCTATGCACCCAGGAAACAGAGAGAAGACGGCTTTCATAACCCCGGTGGGATTCTTCGAATTCAATAGGATGCCTCAGGGTCTGTCTGGAGCTCCTGCTATCTTTCAACGCCTTATGGAGAAGACTGTTGGAGACATGAATCTTATAGAAGTCCTTGTGTATTTGGATGATGTCATTGTCTTCGGGAGAACCTTAGAAGAACATGAGGCCAGGCTGGAGAAAGTATTGAGAAGACTCAGTGAGGAGGGACTTAAGCTTTCTCCTGAGAAGTGTCAGTTCTACCAGTCTTCTGTGAACTATCTGGGGCACATAGTGTCTGAAGAAGGGGTGGCCACAGATCTCGAGAAGTTGGAAGCAGTCACCTCCTGGCCACGACCCACCACAGTAACAGAGCTCAGATCCTTCCTGGGGTTCTGCTCCTATTATAGGAGGTTTGTGGAGGGGTTTGCTCGGATTGCTCGCCCGTTGAATGAATTGCTAAAGGCAGAAGGGGAAGAGGATGACTCAGGGCCCAGGAGGCCGGGTGAGTCAGTTCAAGACCAGTGGAACTCAAGGTGTGAAGAGGCCTTCCAGGCCCTGAAGAGGAGCTTAACCACTGCCCCAGTCCTGGCCTACGCCGATCCTACCAGACCTTATGAATTACATGTGGATGCCAGCCATGAGGGCCTAGGCGGAGTGCTCTACCAAGAATATGAAGGACAACTGCGACCAGTGGCCTATGTGAGCAGGAGCCTGACCCCCTCAGAAAAGAACTACCCCACTCATAAGCTGGAATTCCTAGCTCTCAAATGGGCAGTAGTAGACAAGCTAAAAGACTACTTCTATGGGGCAGAGTTTACTGTGAAGACAGATAACAACCCCCTGACCTACCTCTTCACCACCGCAAGACTAGATGCAACCGGACACAGATGGTTGGCTGCATTGTCTGGATTCAACTTCAGTCTGAAGTACAGACCAGGGGCTGGAAATAGGGATGCAGATGCCCTGTCCCGGAGATCTCATGCCACGAGCAATGACTGGGAAGACTGGACCCAAGTGGCACCCGAGGGAGTGCGGGCCCTTTGTCAAGGAGCTGAGTTTCAAGCCAGAGGAGGCTCCAGGGCAGAGGAGATAGGAGTTACAATGGTAGGAGTCCCTAAACACTATTGTGGAGTAACGCAGCTTGAAGAAGATAACCTGCCAAAGCTATCCAAGAGGGAGTTGAGGTGTGACCAACTGGAAGACCCCATGGGGAGATTGGTCCTCGAAGCACTGGAGAATCAGGATCCCAACAAACTCCTACATCACCCCTCAAAGGAGGCTCGCCTGTTGAGGAAGGAATGGGACAGGCTGCAGGTGCATCAGGGAGTGGTCTACCGAAGGGACCCCTCTGATGACTTAGAAGATAAGTGGCAGTTGTTCCTCCCAGAGAAGCACCGAGAGACTGTACTAATTGCCCTACATGACCATCATGGTCACCTAGGGGCAGAAAGGACCTTCCAGCTTGTCAGAAGTCGGTTCTATTGGCCCTGCATGAGGGCAGAAGTAGAGGAGTATTGCCATTCCTGTGCACGATGCATTCAGAGAAAGACTCTACCCCATCAAGCTGCCCCAATGGGCCACTTACAGAGTCAAGGCCCAATGGATCTAGTATGCATTGATTTTCTCTGCCTCGAACCCGACCTGAGGATTGGGTGGATTGGGGAATGTTCTGGTAATAACCGACCACTTCACCCGCTATGCCCAAGCTTTCCCAACCAAAGATCAGAAGGCATCCACCGTGGCCAAGATACTTATGGAGAAGTATTTTGTCCATTACGGACTACCACAGAGACTCCACTCAGATCAAGGAAGGGACTTTGAGAGTCGGTTGATCCGGAAACTTCTGGACTCATTGGGAATAAAGAAGACCAGAACCACACCTTACCACCCACAAGGAGATACTCAGCCGGAGAGATTTAACCGGACCCTGCTCAACATGTTGGGGACTTTAGAAACAGAGAAGAAGCAACACTGGAGCCAACACATATCCGCCCTAGTGCATGCTTATAACTGTACCACAAGTGATGCCACTGGTTACTCCCCTTATCGACTCATGTTTGGGAGAGAAGCAAAGTTGCCAGTGGATCTGGCTTTTGGCACTTCTGTAGATCATACCTCAGCTACATCTCACAAGGGATACGTGGACAGACTTAGACGCAGCTTGCAGGTGGCCTATGAACAGGCCCAGGCGGCCTCGGACCAAAGGGGGGCCCGCAACAAGATAAATTTCGATCTGAAGGTTCGAGTGCAGGATTTGCAGCCCGGGGACCGAGTACTGCTACGCAATCTGGGAATCACTGGAAAACACAAGCTTGCAGACAGATGGAGATCGGAACCCTATGTCGTCTGTAGGAAGTTGCCCGGTTTGCCTGTTTACAAACTAAAGCCAGAAGGGAAGGTGGGACCCCTGAAGACGTGGCATCGAAACCACTTGCTCCCACTTGCTGAAGCAGTCAGGATACCCCCAGCAAGGGATCCCCCGGAATCAGTCTCTATCCTGGATATTCCCAGGCCGAGCATTCGGTCTCAGACCTCTCGAGCTGAAGATGGGGAGGCCTCTCAACTGAGTACAGATGAAGGAGTAGAACTAGACTAGTGTTGTGGCCTTCCTCGACTCCGGGACCGTCCACCATAGATCTCCCAAATACAGGGGATACTCCAGATGCAACGCTGAATCCGGAGGCCACTGAATTCATACCCTTCAGTCCCTCAGCTGATTACTGGGAAGATGTTCCTGACACTTGCTCAGAGGAGGATCCTAGAGATTCCAATTACCAGTCAACTTCTGAATCGGAGGTTCCAGAACTAGAAATGTTACCTGAACTTACTCCTGAAGAAGAGCATGTGGCGCTGGAGCCAGAAGTCTCAAGGGAGCAGAGGGCTCGCAGAGTTATCAGGCCTCCCAAGAAACTAACTTACCCCCAAATGGGGACGAGTTCAGAGGACTCTGTTGTAACGGCTAGGAGAAGTGTTGAGCATCCTGATCCCTCCAATGTCCATTTGGTGGAGAGCAACCCCAGCTCACTGTCTGGCACAGTTAGGCAGGTCACTCATGGTAATGTGACCTGTGGGCAAGAGAGTTCCATCCCAAAATTTTGGTGGGAATTCCCTATGCCAACATCATACTCGACACTGTCCAAAATTGTACACAGTATTTGTTGAAGTTTATCTTTGGGGACCAAAGAGTTTAAGTGGGGGGAGTGTGTAGCGGGGTTCCTTTAAAGACTCTCGAACTACTGTTCCCAGAACCCCACTGGTTCCCAGGATGTTTTGCTTCTGCCCCAGAGACTCATGGGTGGGGATATATAAAGAAGGGGCTCGGCCTCTTTGGACACAGGACGGCAGAGACTGATACACCTGTGCGGACCTGCGCTGGGTAAGGCCTGAAGCCTGGGGCCTTTTCGGGAGCCGACCAAAGAGCCTTCCACCCCACTGCGAGCCTGGGTGGCATCCGACATCTCTACTTACTGCCTAGATTGGATCGAGGACCCGATCGCAGCGACCACTGTGGGCGAGTGAAGACACAGCCGGTGGAAGTCCCGGACGGAGATCGCGTCCGGCAGGTGAGCGAGCGTAAGCTCATTCCATAACCTGTTTGATAGTACTGTGCCTATAGACTGCCGAGGCCTACTACCTCATGTTAAAGACTCTCACTGGAGATCTACAGCAGGACTGATCCAGAGGATCTCCAGTGTAGTGTTGCCAGTTATCAACATTCCCTTTACCTGGATTACAATTGTTGTTTATTCTTAAGTGCACCACCTTTACAGATTGAAGAATCCATCATTCATACAGGACTGAGTTCTAGAATTAGGAATCAGGCCTGATTCATTAGGGACCTAGTTTAGTTATTGTGCCACAGGGCGCCTAGTTAACAGTCGCCCCACGTGGCGTCTCCTTATACACCCCCCCTCTCTCTATGGTGTAGTGTGACTGATATTGTGATATTGCAGGGCTCAGCGTATAATCTAAAGGTCAAGTTGTTATCACTGTTCATTCCCTTTGCATAGCTGAAAGTAAAATCTGTTATTCCTTTATAACTACGCTGTTTTGACCACTTCAATACTGGGCACTTTTACCCCCTTCCTGCCCAGGCCAATTTTCAGCTTTCAGCGTTGTCACACTTTGAATGAAAATTGGGCGGTCATGCAGCACTGTACCCAAACTAAATTTTTATCCTATTTTTTACACACAAATAGAGCTTTCTTTTGGTGGTATTTAATCACTGCTGGGTTTTTATTTTTTTGCTAAAGAAACCAAAAACCCAGAAAATTGAGAATTTTTTTTTCATAGTTCCAAAAATTTTCAAACAGGTAATTTTTCTCCTGTACTGATAAGCAGCACTGGTGGGCACGCATTGGCGGCACTGGTAGGTGACACTGATGGGCATGGCTTAGCAGCACTGGTAGGTGGCATGGATTAGCGGCGCTGGTAGGTGAACCTGAAGTGGCACCGGTGGGCACGCATTAGTGGCACTGGTAGGTGACTCTGATGGGCATCGCTTGGCACTGGTAGGTGGCACGGATTAGAGGCACTGGTGGGAACACGTTGGTGGCACTGGTGGGCACGCATTAGCGGCACTGGTAGGTGACACTAAAGAGGCACTGGTGGGCACGCATTAGTGGCACTGTGGGTGACATTGATGGGCATAGCTTAGCGGCACTGGTAGGTGACGCGGATTAGCGGCACTGGTAGGTGACACTGAGGCACTGGTGGGAACGCATTGGTGGCACTAGCAGCGCTGGTGGGCACGCATTAGCGGCACTGGTAGGTGACACTGATGAGCATAGCTTAGTGGCACTGGTAGGTGGCACGGATTGGCGTCACTGATGGGCACAGATTGGGACCGATGTCCCTGTAACAGAAGCCGGTTACCAGCTTTCTTCTTTTCTCCTCACACTGATCGCGAGGAGAAAAAAACAGATAACTGTTTACTTTCGTGATCAGCTGATCATGTGGTAAAGGGCCGCAGTGAATGGCCCTTTACCCTGTTCTGTGATTGGCAGAGTCTGAAGGACTCGACGATCACAGAGCGTGCCACAGGGGGCATGTGAACAGCATGTTGATGGGAGGACGTCTAAGGGTGCCCTCCTGGCACTGGAAGGCCATGCTGTAGCTCTCCCGGGTGATTGGCTTTGGCTACTGTCAATCTGAGCCAATGAGGAGAGAGCTGGGGTGGGGGGCTGAGCTGCACTCTGTGACTGGACACACACACAGAGCAATAACTTGGGCTCAAGTGACCCCCCCCCCAGAGCAAGCAGCAGGGAAGGTCTGCAAATACAAACTAGGAATAATAACTACTTGTGAAATGGATCTTTCAGGTGGTCTGTTGGGTGGGCGGTAAAAACAGACATCTGATGTGCAGTTTTGTAGTCTGGATGCTTCGGACTGCCCAGTATAGATCTGTACTCTAAGCTTTGTGCAGCTGGATGTGATTTTATATATTTTTATATTTTAGCTTTCAGTGTGAACTCCTCCACCCCAGGCACGCTGAGCTTCCCGGTGACTGGCTTGGCAGCAGGGGGTGTGTCAGGATGAGTCTGATTATTGGAGGAGAGCACAATAAGTTCCCAACATAGCTGGAGAACTGACCACGGTGTGTTCTGCTTAGTGTGGTCAGTTTTTAATAGGAAAGCAGAGGAACACCAGGGATTTAACATAAGGGTGTTCACAAGGATTTCACAAAGAGAACCGGATACAGCAGGCACATATCAGGAATATAGTGTTTTGGGGTAACAAACACTTTAATCCCCAAAAAAGTGTAGAAAAGGGAAAAAAAAATAATTGTATAATTTTTTTTTTTTTTAAAAGCCCGACCCCCCATCCCACTGTGCTTGATCGCAAACGCAAGCACCTACGTTGCCCCCACACGCATATGTAAAGGGTGATTGCACCACACGTGTGAGGTATTGTTGCGAACGCGAGAGCGATAATTCTAGCACCGGACCTCTTGTGTAACTCTAGACTAGTAACCTGTAAAAGACGTTTAAAGTGTCGCCTATGGAGAATTTTAAAGGGGTTGTATGGGTTTTTTTATTTAAAAAAATAAAAAAATGTCATACTTGCCTCTACTGTGGAGTTTGTTTTGCACAGAGTGGACCCGATCCTCCTGTTCTGGGGTCCCACGGCGGCTGTCTCGCCTCCTCCCCCGCAATAGCTAACCCCCTTCTGGGGGGGGGGGGGTTACCTTGCGGGCGCGCTCCCTGTCATACACACTGCGTTTATAGACAGATTGTATGACTCGTCCCGGCGGCCGCGTGATTGACAGCAGTGCGAGCGAATGGCTATGCTGCTATAAATCTATCCAATCAACGGCCAGGCTCCATGGAGAAGTGAACGGGCTCAGGTAAGTAAGGGGGGGGTTGGGGGGCCGTCATTGCCAGGTGTTTTTTCACCTGAATGCATAGGATGCATTCAGGTGAAAAAACACGAACCTTTACAACCCCTTTTAAGCACCGTAGTTTGGCGCCGTTTTACGGGCAGATGCAATTTTAAAGTGACATGTTGGTTATCTATTTACACGGCGCAACGTCATTCACATTTTACAAAAAATAGGTTAACTTTACTGTTTTCTTTTATTAAATGCATGAATTTTGTTTTCCAAAATTGCGTTTGAAAAACTGCTGCGAAATACTGTGTGACATAAAAAAATTGCAACACCCACCATTTTATTCTATATGGTCTCTGCTGAAATAAAAAAACTGCACCACAAAAAATGCTTGGCTGTGACGTTTTTGATGGTTTACTTTCATTACAATGGGGAGGAGTGTTTTGGGTCCCCCCCCCCCCCCTTAACTTTTTTTTATTTTTTATTTTCTTTTAACACTTTACAACCACTTTATGCTACAGGTAAACCTGGAGCTACCCAGGATATCTCCTAAACTTGCACGGTTTAGGAGATATCCCCTGTCCCCTGCGTGTGCCGATGTCATCGGCACATGCGCACTGGGGCAAACTGAAGCAAAGGCACGTATGTGCCATTACCGGCGGCTCCGGCCAATCACAGCACCGGAGCCGCGATACCCGAAAGTAACCCCCGGGAGAGATGGCGGCCGGAGCGGGGTATGAGGATGGCTGCAGGGGCTTCGATCTAAGGTAAGTAATTCACAATGAGCTAGTCATTATGTCTTTTGTCTTGCAGGGTTTCTTTATGTATATTTTATTAGGGTTTACAAGCACTTTAACTCCTCACACATGCTCCAAAAATGCTGCAAGCAGGATTTTTTACACCATGACGGGAGTGTCCCTCCCCAGTGTGAATACATTTATAGAGTTTAAAGGGAAGCATTTTTCTTGAGCTCTTCAGGTGCTTTTTTTACTGCAAAGTTAGGAAAAACTCCTCCAGTGTGAAAGCGGCCTTAAAGCGGAGGTCCTGCAAAAAAAATAAAAAATAAAAGCCAGCAGCTACATATACTGCAGCTGCTGACTTTTAATAAATGGACACTTGCCTGTCCTGGAGTCCAGCGATGCCGGCAATCGGTCGTCTCTCGACTGCCCCGCCGCCATCCTCTGTGAGGGAATCAGGAAGTGAAGCATTGCGGCTTCACTACCCGGCTCCCTACTGCGCATGCGCGAGTAGTGCGGCGCGTTCCCAGTGGTTCCCGCTATCTCCTGGGACCAGTGTGTTTCCCAGAAGGCAGCGGGGGGGGGGGGGGATGAGAAGTGGAGTGACTGGGAAGTGGGTTCAAATGCCTGTATTATACAGGTATCTGCACCCCCCCTCCCCCTGAAAGGTGCCAAATGTGACACCGGAGGGGGGGGGGTTCCAAAAAGCCGAAGTTCCATTTTTGGGTTGAACTCCGCTTTTAAGAGGTTGTTTTGTACTGCAGCAGCCCCCCTTTTTCTTACCTGAACCCATTCATTCCAGCGTTGAGGATGAGCCCAGCAGCTGTTTAGGGTCCTCATTAGGAGAGATTGATAGCAGCGAGAGCCATTGGCTCCTGCTGCTGTGAAGTAAATCCAGGGAGCCTGGGGCCGAGGCCGAGTCCTACTGTCTGTCAATGGATGCAGCAGCAGGTCTCGGGAGCGTGCCCACACAAGTGCCCCCATGGAATATGGCTCTCTGCGGGGGACTAGATGAAGAGGAGGAGCCAGGAGCGCCACCCGGGCACCCCAGAAGAGGAGCAGCCAAATATACAGGTGGCGCTGGTACTGAAACAGATCCTATAGTACTGAAGTCCAAGTGGCCAGTGGGCTGCTATGCATCCTAAAAATAGTTTGATTCAGGGCCAGCCTTAGCAGGGAAGCAAGTCATCTTCTGCAGGGGAAGACGAGACTTGTTCATTCATTCACAGAACTGTGTATATGAATGACGTTGCCATTTCTAAAATTGAAGGGGGGGGGTGTACTGGGACTGGAGCACAGTAATGTTTAACCACTTGATGCCCACGCTATTGCCAAAAGATGGCTACAGTGCAGGCTTAAAGTGGAGTTCCACAAAGTTTTTTTTTTTTTTTTTTAAAGGTCAGCAGCTACAAACATTGCAGCTGCTGACTTTTAAAATATAGACACTTACCTGTGTCCAGGGCGCCTGCGATGTCTTCACCCAAAGCTGATCTATCCCTTGGCTCTCGGGTGCTGCCGCCGCCATCTTCGGTAAGGGAAGCGAAGCCTTGCGGCTTCACTTCCTGGTTCCCTACTGTGCAGGTGCGAGTCGCGCTGCGCAATCCCACTGGTCCCTGCTGTCTTCTGGGACTCATGTGCCTCTCACAGTGGGGGGGGGGGGGGGCGGAGGAGCCGGACGTGGTGTAGATAGCTGCGGGGGGCTTGGCTATCTATGCCTGGAAGTGGGAGCAAAATACCTGTATTAGACAAGTATCTGCTGCCCCCCCCCCCCTCTAAAAGGTGCCAAATGTGACACCGGAGGGGGGGACGGGGCGGAAAAGTGGAAGATCCACTTTTGGGTGGAACTCCGCTTTAAATTGCCAGGAGGGTGTACATGGACATCGTCTTGTGCTGCCAACCTCACAGATCGGCTGATCACCTCGCGCTAACTGTGAGAGGAGAAAAAAATAAGCCTATTACCGGCTTGTGTAAACGGGACATCGGTCCCACAAAGTGCCCGTCAGTACTGCTAAGCTGTGCCACCTACCAGTGCCCGTCAGTATTGCTAAGCGGTGCCACTCGGCTCCCAGGACACAGTGGGGACCAGTAAGAACGGCGCAGCACAACAACATGCGCCGTAGGGAACCGGGCAGTGATGCCGCAAGGCTTCCCTTCCTGGTTCCCTCACCGAGGATGGCGGTGGTTGCAGCAGAGTGAAGAGCGATCGCTCGTCTTCTGCTGCCGACGTCGCTGGACTCCAGGACAGGTAAGTATCCTAATATTAAAAGTCAGCAGCTGCAGTATTTGTAACTGCTGGCTTTTAATATATATATATTTTTTTTTTAACGGCGGATTTCCGCTTTAATCGTTTCAGAACATTTTCCACCTTTTTAATGTGACCTATAAAATGTACAACAAACTGAAATCTTTTCGGTGGAGGGAAGTAAAAATAAAAAAGCTAAAATATGGTTGCATAAGTGTGTACACCCTTACACTAATACTTTGAAGCACCTTTTGATCTTATTACAGCACTCAGTCTTTTTGGGTATGAGTCTATCAGCATGGCACATCTTGACTTGACAATATTTGCCCACTCTTTGTAAAAACATTCCAAATCTGTCAGATTGCGAGGGCATCTCCTGTGCACAGCCCTCTTCAGATCACCCCACAGATTTTCTATGGGATTCAGGTCTGGGCTCTGGCTGGGCCATTCCAAAACTTTAATCTTCTTCCAGTGAAGCCAGTCCTTTGTTGATTTGGATGTATGATTTGGGTTGTTATGGTGAAAGATGAAGTTCCTCTTCATGTTCAGCTTTCTAGCAGAAGCCTGAAGGTTTTGTGTCAGTATTGACTGGTATTTGGAACTGTTCACAATTCCCTCTACAGTACAGCAGGAGCCGATCCGCTGGTCCTGCGACCTGATGTCCGCTGGGACCCGCCGATCATTCAGTACTCTGGCAGAATGACAGTCTGCCAATGTAAACAAGGAAGACTGTCATTCCATGAGTACAGAAGGCATGGTTCCTGTGAATCCATGTCTTCAAGTAGTAAAAGTGCCTCCCCCACAGTTAGTAAACACTCCCTAGGCACACGGTTAACCCTTTGATCGCCCCTTCCTTGTCAGTACAGTGACAGTGCAGATATTTAGCACTGATCACTGTATTGGTGTCACTGGTTCCCAAAAAAAGTATCAGGTGCAATATTTCAGTCCTGCTAGAAGTTGCTGATCACCGCCATTACTAGTAAAAAGAAGTAATAATAAAACATGCATAATTAGCCGTTTAGTTAACATGATTTTGCTTGCACTGTCAGCGCATCTAATCCTGTTTTGTTTTAGGTCTCCGAAGGGTTTGTCTCAGTCCCCGTGGGCTGTGAAGAAGATCAGTAAGCAGTGTGACAAATCCAGCAAGAACCTTTATGAGGAGAGGTTGAATGTGGAGGCCAAGATCCTAAAAGATTTGCAGCACCATTTCTAGAACCGGATGAGAAAAAATACAGGAGGAGGCGCAGAATGGATGATTCCATGGAATATGGATCAAATTTACGGAAGATAGAGGCTGAAGAGAAAAAACGTACGAGAGGAAGGGCGCAGCGGTGTACTCCAGGCATAAGACGTTTCCAGCAAGCGGGCAAATCCATAGTGGTCCTAGAACGATTAGAGGTATTCCTGACAACCAAAAAACTGACTGAGAAATTAATCACCCACTTTGCTGATGACCTGAACCCCAGTGACCTCACGACCTTCGATAAGCAGCTTCGCCTGAACACATTGAACGTGGATTTAACGGCTCAATGTAAAACCCTCCGTCAACTGTGGCAGGAGCAGGACAACTTGGACAAAGACATCACAGCTCTGGTCAAGTACAATATGGCTCAACAGGATCTGGTATCCAGATTCAAAAAACTAAAACGTCTCAATAAGGAGAAAATTGAAGAGGCCATAGTTAAGTACAGACAGGAGGCTTGTGAGGCCAGAATGAAGATAGAGAGGCTGAATTACTATGGACAGCTCTTCTACTATCTGCAGACAAAACCAGTTTACCTGCTTGGAATCATTAGAGAGACGGCATCCCCTGAGCAGATCAAAGCATTCACAGAAGGAATGCTTTTGCCGCTCTTTAATCACGGTGAAACTCCACGAGAAGAGTACTATTTTATTAAATTGATGGAATTTGCTCTTCGTGCTGAAGTGGAGGAAAAAATTGGACACATTGAAGAGATATCCCTTGAAGACTCGGTGGTTTTACAGATAATTAAATGTTATTACACTAAGAAACCAAAGTACGAGAACGTATTCAGGGCCCTGGCTGGACCAATAAATCATGTATTGGCAATCAATAATAAAATGGGCCACACAGTGGTGGCTAAAACTATAGTGAGCGGAATTAAAAGAATCTTCAGGCTGAATGTAGAATAATCACATTAATTTGGCTTTTTAACCAAGATCTATATTTTGTTGGTTGAGTTCCTCTTTAACTCTTGAAGTTTTACTCAGCTCAGCATGAGATGGATCTTGAAATAGTTAGAGGTCTGAATGTCGATTTTTGGCACAGTTGTTCTCCAATGTCCAAGATTTGACTTGAGGTCAGCGGGTCAGCAGGTTCTCAGATAAGAATACACACAGAGTTCATGTGTCATAGAGCTGAACAAGAAATACTCGTCCCTTTATCTTTTAAATGAAAAATCATAGATTATCCATAACTTAGCTATTTATTAGACGTATAGTTATTTAATTAGTTAGAGTTTGTGTGAAGTGATATATTTATATTTATATATATGTTCTATTATAAGTTGATTATGCATTTGTAAGTTTTGGTACAGAACTGAATTTCTGTAACTTAAAGGATATATCCCTTTACTAGAATTTAGAAGAAGGTCAACACTATGGTTTTTATAGAGAGCTGTTGTGTGCTGTTGTCAATCAAAGAAGCCTAAAAGACAAGTCAGCTTCTGCTAGAGTGAATATTTAGACTTCCAGTCAAATTTGGGTGTAAGATATATGTAAGTTCTATTCGGAGTTACTACGTCAAGACAATGGGTGGACTTGTGCGACTTAACTAAAGGTTAAACCCATATATGCAAGAAAGGGTGTTACATTTGTATTTAGCTGACATATAGAATTAAAATAGTATAAAAAGAGGGTTGCAACAGGCATAGAGTCACACAAATACTACACATCATTCCTTCTAACCATACACACAGAAGGACTACATTACCTCACTCCAAGAAAGACACTTTGTTTACTTTAGGCCTATACACAGCCTACCTCACAAACAGCTGTACTAGCAGACACCTCACAGACAACAGAAGAAGCAAGAAGATGAGTCTTTTTCCTGTACCTTCTCTTTAAAGGTTTTATTTCTAATACTTTTTGTTTTACTACATCAAGCTGTATGAATATTTGAACTTTGTATGTATTTTCAAGTTGATGTCAAGTGTGATACAAATAAAACTCACACGTTCTTTAAGACAAGCCTGGCTATTGAACTTTTGAACGAAACGTCCTGAAAAAAGACACCTTTGACATAACACGTGTCTGGTGTACTCTTACACTGAATGACTATAGATCACAATCCTATTTAGATGACCTGATAAATACATTTATCGAGACCATATCCTCATCTCTGGACAGGATTCCTTATGGGCTGATATACCTAACAAAAGTCCTACATGGATCTTTGCAAACAAAGTTTCCATATGAAAGTAAAGATTCTCTGTTGTGGCCTGTTGGATATTTCCTATCTGAATACTTCCGCACAGCCATAGAGGAACCAGATAAATTTGACCCCTATCTATATAAACTATCACACCAGAAGGAGAACTTATTCTTTGTGTCTCAAAAGTTACGGCAGACTTTAAACGCCTTTGCTCCCTATAGTCATTCAACTGGAAAGAAAACCTTCCAAAAGCTCAGGGAATTATTTCAGAAAGTTCTGGATGTTCAAGATCCGGAGGAGGAATACAGCTTTAGCGAGTACGCCGCCGCCGTACAGATTCCTAAGCTAACCATGACTGCAGAGGACATCATCAATATACATTCTCTGCTTTCTAAATATCAGAGATTTGTATTTTGCCGCCATGAAGACTTGCCAACCGCATTACTTATGTACCAAATGTTTAAGGATATTGGACCGGTGCCGCTTCTTAAGGATCTTGAGGACACTAATGGAGCCTTCTATGACGACACTGATGGAGCCGTCTATGATGAGACCAGCAAAAAAAAAGGAAATTCTCGCTATGTTTACTTAGCAAAGTTTCTCCACTGAAAGATTTGGATGTTGAAAAGGAGAATTCTAAGGTTTCCAGAATAAAACTGACCCTAGAACTTATGCGACCTGGAAAAAAAACTCCTTCAGAGTCTGATGAAACCAGCGCAAGAAATAGGAAGTAAAACTTCCAGCAGTCCTGAACATGCAGAGAAAAAGAACAAATCCAGTTCATCTAAAGACCTTGACACCGCCCAAAAAGCACAACTTCGCAAGGAACGACTGCAGATTTTACAAACAGCTGGTTACTTCCCAAAGGCAGGAAGCGAGCAAGAGTTTTCCAAACTACTTACCAAACAAATCAAAAACAAACATCAACTACGTCACAAAACAGAATCAGAGGTAGAAACCAGAGAGGAGGAGTTAGCCAATGTCAAGGAGATCGTTGAAAAGCTCCAGAACAGGATAGACAAATACAAGACGTTTAGGAAAAACTGTATCGACAACTTGTTCGGTGAAAAGCCAAGCATTGATGGAAAGGTCCAGAAGATCCATTATGCCGAAGATCAGATTGTTTTCAATGCAAAGGAGCTATTTAAGAGAGAAGTCATCGACGTGCACACCTACGAGGAATACAAGGAAATGAAAAGAGAATTCATTTCTATACAAGCTGTTGGTGAAGACTTGTATGTCAATTTAGACACAAAATGTGCAAAGATCCCAATTATGGAGATATTACACGCTCATCACAGCGATTATCCACTGATGAAGATTCTCCATTATGACGTCGATGTGGGAATGTTTCTGTTTCTGGTTTGCTGCAAACTGTCTGAAAAGGTGACAGCCAATTAAAGTTGGATTTTAGGCGAGAATCCTCCCTTCTGTGTCGCGATTGTATTCTGACGGCGGGGGGCATTGATTTGCTGCATTGGGAAGGATTTGTACACCGTGCCCATCAGTGCCATACCATGCGCACCGTGCCCATCACAGTGCCACACCATGCAACACCGTGCCCATCACAGTGCCACACCATGCACACTGTGCCCATCACAGTGCCACACAGTGCCACACCATGCAACACCGTGCCCATCAGTGCCACACCATACACACAGTGTTCATCACAGTGCCACACCATGCAACACTGTGCCCATCAGTGCCACACCATGCACACCCTGCCTATCAGTGCCACACCGTGCCCATCACAGTGCCACACCATGCACACCGTGCCCATCACAGCACCACGCCATGCACACCGTGCCCATCACAGCGCCAGACCATGCACACCGTGCCCATCACAGCGCCACACCATGCATACCATGCCCATAACAGTGCCACACCATGCACACACCGTGCCCATCACAGTGCCACACCATGCCCATCACAGTGCCTCACCATGCAACACCGTGCCCATCACAGTGCCACACAATGCACACCGTGCCCATCACAGTGCCACACAGTGCCACACCATGCAACACCGTGCCCATCAGGGTCACACCGTGCCCATCACAGTGCCACAACGTGCCCATCACAGTGCCACACCATGCACACCGTGCCCATCACAGTGCCACACCATGCACACCGTCCCCATCACAGCGCCACACCATGCACACCGGAGGCGCAGAATGTATGATTCCACGGAATATGGATCAAATTTACGGAAGATAGAGGCTGAAGAGAAAAAACGTACGAGAGGAAGGGCGCAGCGGGTTACTCCAGGCATAAGACGTTTCCAGCAAGCGGGCAAATCCATAGTGGTCCTAGAACGTTTAGAGGGATTCCTGACAACCAAAGAACTGACTGAGAAATTAATCACCCACTTTGCTGATGACCTGAACCCCAGTGACCTCACGACCTTCGATAAGCAGCTTCGCCTGAACACATTGAACGTGGATTTAACGGCTCAATGTAAAACCCTCCGTCAACTGTGGCAGGAGCAGGACAACTTGGACAAAGACATCACAGCTCTGGTCAAGTACAATATGGCTCAACAGGATCTGGTATCCAGATTCAAAAAACTAAAACGTCTCAATAAGGAGAAAATTGAAGAGGCCATAGTCAAGTACAGACAGGAGGCTTGTGAGGCCAGAATGAAGATAGAGAGGCTGGATTACTATGGACAGCTCTTCTACTATCTGCAGACAAAACGAGTTTACCTGCTTGGAATCATTAGAGAGACGGCATCCCCTGAGCAGATCAAAGCGTTCACAGAAGGAATGTTTTTGCCGCTCTTTAATCACGGTGAAACTCCACGAGAAGAGTACTATTTTATTAAATTGATGGAATTTGCTCTCCGTACTGAAGTGGAGGAAAAAATTGGACACATTGAGGAGATATCCCTTGAAGACTCAGTGGTTTTACAGATAATTAAATGTTATTACACTAAGAAACCAAAGTACGAGAACTTATTCAGGGCCCTGGCTGGACCAATAAATCATGTATTGGCAATCAATAATAAAATGGGCCACACAGTGGTGGCTAAAACTATAGTGAGCGGAATTAAAAGAATCTTCAGGCTGAACGACTATAGATCACAATCCAATTTAGATGACCTGATAAATACATTTAATCGAGACCATATCCTCATCTCTGGACAGGATTCCTTATGGGCTGATATACCTAACAAAAGTCCTACATGGATCTTTGCAAAAAAAGTTTCCATATGAAAGTAAAGATTCACTGTTGTGGCCTGTTGGATATTTCCTATCTGAATACTTCCGCACAGCCATAGAGGAACCAGATAAATTTGACCCCTATCTATATAAACTATCACACCAGAAGGAGAACTTATTCTTTGTGTCTCAAAAGTTACGGCAGACTTTAAACGCCTTTGCTCCCTATAGTCATTCAACTGGGAAGAAAACCTTCCAAAAGCTCAGGGAATTATTTTAGAAAGTTCTGGATGTTCAAGATCCGGAGGAGGAATACAGCTTTAGCGAGTACGCCGACCGCCGTACAGATTCCTAAGCTAACCATGACTGCAGAGGACATCAGCAATATACATTCTCTGCTTTCTAAATATCAGAGATTTGTATTTTGCCGCCATGAAGACTTGCCAACCGCATTACTTATGTACCAAATGTTTAAGGATATTGGACCGGTGCTGCTTCTTAAGGATCTTGAGGACACTAATGGAGCCTTCTATGATGACACTGATGGAGCCGTCTATGATGAGACCAGCAAAAAAACGAAATTCTCGCTATGTTTACTTAAAGATTTGGATGTTGAAAAGGAGAATTCTAAGGTTTCCAGAATAAAACTAACCCTAGAACTTATGCGACCTGGAAAAAAAACTCCTTCAGAGTCTGATGAAGCCAGCGCAAGAAATAGGAAGTACAACTTCCAGCAGTCCTGAACATGCAGTGAAAAAGAACAAATCCAGTTCATCTAAAGACCTTGACGCCGCCCAAAAAGCACAACTTCGCAAGGAACGCCTGCAGATTTTACAAACAGCTGGTTACTTCCCAAAGGCAGGAAGCGAGCAAGAGTTTTCCAAACTACTTACCAAACAAATCAAAAACAAACATCAACTACGTCACAAAACAGAATCAGAGGTAGAAACCAGAGAGGAGGAGTTAGCCGATGTCAAGGAGATCGTTGAAAAGCTCCAGAACAGGATAGACAAATACAAGACGTTTAGGAAAAACTGTATCGACAACTTGTTCGGTGAAAAGCCAAGCATTGATGGAAAGGTCCAGAAGATCCATTATGCCGAAGATCAGATTGTTTTCAATGCAAAGGAGCTATTTAAGAGAGAAGTCATCGACGTGCACACCTACGAGGAATACAAGGAAATGAAAAGAGAATTAATTTCTATACAAGCTGTTGGTGAAGACTTGTATGTCAATTTAGACACAAAATGTGCAAAGATCCCAATTATGGAGATATTACACGTTCATCACAGCGATTATCCACTGATGAAGATTCTCCATTATGACGTCGATGTGGGAATGTTTCTGTTTCTGGTTTGCAGCAAACTGTCTGAAAAGGTGACAGCCGATTAAAGTTGGATTTTAAACGAGAATCCTCCCTTCTGTGTCGCGATTGTATTCTGACGGCGGGGGGCATTGATTTGCTGCATTGGGAAGGATTTGTACACCGTGCCCATCAGTGCCATACCATGCGCACCGTGCCCATCACAGTGCCACACCATGCAACACCGTGCCCATCACAGTGCCACACCATGCACACTGTGCCCATCACAGTGCCACACAGTGCCACACCATGCAACACCGTGCCCATCAGTGCCACACCATACACACAGTGTTCATCACAGTGCCACACCATGCAACACCGTGCCCATCAGTGCCACACCATGCACACCCTGCCCATCAGTGCCACACCGTGCCCATCACAGTGCCACACCATGCACACCATGCCCATCACAGCGCCACACCATGCACACTGTGCCCATCACAGCGCCAGACCATGCACACCGTGCCCATCACAGCGCCACACCATGCATACCATGCCCATAACAGTGCCACACCATGCACACACCGTGCCCATCACAGTGCCACACCATGCCCATCACAGTGCCTCACCATGCAACACCGTGCCCATCACAGTGCCACACAATGCACACCATGCCCATCACAGTGCCACACAGTGCCACACCATGCAACACCGTGCCCATCAGTGCCACGCCATACACAGTGTTCATCACAGTGCCACACCATGCAACACCGTGCCCATCAGTGCCACACCATGCACACCCTGCCCATCAGTGCCACACCGTGCCCATCACAGTGCCACAACGTGCCCATCACAGTGCCACACCATGCACACCGTGCCCATCACAGTGCCACACCATGCACACCGTGCCCATCACAGCGCCACACCATGCACACCGGAGGCGCAGAATGTATGATTCCACGGAATATGGATCAAATTTACGGAAGATAGAGGCTGAAGAGAAAAAACGTACGAGAGGAAGGGTGCAGCGGGTTACTCCAGGCATAAGACGTTTCCAGCAAGCGGGCAAATCCATAGTGGTCCTAGAACGTTTAGAGGGATTCCTGACAACCAAAGAACTGACTGAGAAATTAATCACCCGCTTTGCTGATGACCTGAACCCCAGTGACTTCACAACCTTCGATAAGCAGCTTCGCCTGAACACATTGAACGTGGATTTAACGGCTCAATGTAAAACCCTCCGTCAACTGTGGCAGGAGCAGGACAACTTGGACAAAGACATCACAGCTCTGGTCAAGTACAATATGGCTCAACAGGATCTGGTATCCAGATTCAAAAAACTAAAATGTCTCAATAAGGAGAAAATTGAAGAGGCCATAGTCAAGTACAGACAGGAGGCTTGTGAGGCCAGAATGAAGATAGAGAGGCTGGATTACTATGGACAGCTCTTCTACTATCTGCAGACAAAACCAGTTTACCTGCTTGGAATCATTAGAGAGACGGCATCCCCTGAGCAGATCAAAGCATTCACAGAAGGAATGTTTTTGCCGCTCTTTAATCACGGTGAAACTCCACGAGAAGAGTACTATTTTATTAAATTGATGGAATTTGCTCTCCGTACTGAAGTGGAGGAAAATATTGGACACATTGAGGAGATATCCCTTGAAGACTCAGTGGTTTTACAGATAATTAAATGTTATTACACTAAGAAACCAAAGTACGAGAACTTATTCAGGGCCCTGGCTGGACCAATAAATCATGTATTGGCAATCAATAATAAAATGGGCCACACAGTGGTGGCTAAAACTATAGTGAGCGGAATTAAAAGAATCTTCAGGCTGAACGACTATAGATCACAATCCTATTTAGATGACCTGATAAATACATTTATCGAGACCATATCCTCATCTCTGGACAGGATTCCTTATGGGCTGATATACCTAACAAAAGTCCTACATAGATCTTTGCAAAAAAAGTTTCCATATGAAAGTAAAGATTCACTGTTGTGGCCTGTTGGATATTTCCTATCTGAATACTTCCGCACAGCCATAGAGGAACCAGATAAATTTGACCCCTATCTATATAAACTATCACACCAGAAGGAGAACTTATTCTTTGTGTCTCAAAAGTTACGGCAGACTTTAAACGCCTTTGCTCCCTATAGTCATTCAACTGGGAAGAAAACCTTCCAAAAGCTCAGGGAATTATTTCAGAAAGTTCTGGATGTTCAAGATCCGGAGGAGGAATACAGCTTTAGCGAGTACGCCGACCGCCGTACAGATTCCTAAGCTAACCATGACTGCAGAGGACATCATCAATATACATTCTCTGCTTTCTAAATATCAGAGATTTGTATTTTGCCGCCATGAAGACTTGCCAACCGCATTACTTATGTACCAAATGTTTAAGGATATTGGACCGATGCCGCTTTTGAAGGATCTTGAGGACACTAATGGAGCCTTCTATGATGACACTGATGGAGCCGTCTATGATGAGACCAGCAAAAAAACGAAATTCTCGCTATGTTTACTTAGCAAAGTTTCTCCACTGAAAGATTTGGATGTTGAAAAGGAGAATTCTAAGGTTTCCAGAATAAAACTAACCCTAGAACTTATGCGACCTGGAAAAAAACTCCTTCAGAGTCTGATGAAGCCAGCGCAAGAAATAGGAAGTACAACTTCCAGCAGTCCTGAACATGCAGAGAAAAAGAACAAATCCAGTTCATCTAAAGACCTTGACGCCGCCCAAAAAGCACAACTTCGCCAGGTACGCCTGCAGATTTTACAAACAGCTGGTTACTTCCCAAAGGCAGAAAGCGAGCAAGAGTTTTCCAAACTACTTACCAAACAAATCAAAAACAAACATCAACTACGTCACAAAACAGAATCAGAGGTAGAAACCAGAGAGGAGGAGTTAGCCAATGTCAAGGAGATCGTTGAAAAGCTCCAGAACAGGATAGACAAATACAAGACGTTTAGGAAAAACTGTATCGACAACTTGTTCGGTGAAAAGCCAAGCATTGATGGAAAGGTCCAGAAGATCCATTATGCCGAAGATCAGATTGTTTTCAATGCAAAGGAGCTATTTAAGAGAGAAGTCATCGACGTGCACACCTGCGAGGAATACAAGGAAATGAAAAGAGAATTCATTTCTATACAAGCTGTTGGTGAAGACTTGTATGTCAATTTAGACACAAAATGTGCAAAGATCCCAATTATGGAGATATTACACGTTCATCACAGCGATTATCCACTGATGAAGATTCTCCATTATGACGTCGATGTGGGAATGTTTCTGTTTCTGGTTTGCAGCAAACTGTCTGAAAAGGTGACAGCCGATTAAAGTTGGATTTTAAACGAGAATCCTCCCTTCTGTGTCGCGATTGTATTCTGACGGCGGGGGGCATTGATTTGCTGCATTGGGAAGGATTTGTACACCGTGCCCATCAGTGCCATACCATGCACACCGTGCCCATCACAGTGCCACACCATGCACACTGTGCCCATCAGTGCCACACCATACACACAGTGTTCATCACAGTGCCACACCATGCCCATCAGTGCCACACCATGCACACCCTGCCCATCAGTGCCACACCGTGCCCATCACAGTGCCACACCATGCACACCGTGCCCATCACAGCGCCACACCATGCACACCGTGCCCATCACAGCGCCAGACCATGCACACCGTGCCCATCACAGCGCCACACCATGCATACCATGCCCATAACAGTGCCACACCATGTACACACCGTGCCCATCACAGTGCCACACCATGCCCATCACATTGCCTCACCATGCAACACCGTGCCCATCACAGTGCCACACAATGCACACCGTGCCCATCACAGTGCCACACAGTGCCACACCATGCAACACCGTGCCCATCAGTGCCACACCATACACAGTGTTCATCACAGTGCCACACCATGCAACACCGTGCCCATCAGTGCCACACCATGCACACCCTGCCCATCAGTGCCACACCGTGCCCATCACAGTGCCACAACGTGCCCATCACAGTGCCACACCATGCACACCGTGCCCATCACAGTGCCACACCATGCACACCGTGCCCATCACAGCGCCACACCATGCACACCGGAGGCGCAGAATGTATGATTCCACGGAATATGGATCAAATTTACGGAAGATAGAGGCTGAAGAGAAAAAACGTACGAGAGGAAGGGCGCAGCGGGTTACTCCAGGCATAAGACGTTTCCAGCAAGCGGGCAAATCCATAGTGGTCCTAGAACGTTTAGAGGGATTCCTGACAACCAAAGAACTGACTGAGAAATTAATCACCCGCTTTGCTGATGACCTGAACCCCAGTGACCTCACGACCTTCGATAAGCAGCTTCGCCTGAACACATTGAACGTGGATTTAACGGCTCAATGTAAAACCCTCCGTCAACTGTGGCAGGAGCAGGACAACTTGGACAAAGACATCACAGCTCTGGTCAAGTACAATATGGCTCAACAGGATCTGGTATCCAGATTCAAAAAACTAAAATGTCTCAATAAGGAGAAAATTGAAGAGGCCATAGCCAAGTACAGACAGGAGGCTTGTGAGGCCAGAATGAAGATAGAGAGGCTGGATTACTATGGACAGATCTTCTACTATCTGCAGACAAAACCAGTTTACCTGCTTGGAATCATTAGAGAGACGGCATCCCCTGAGCAGATCAAAGCATTCACAGAAGGAATGCTTTTGCCGCTCTTTAATCACGGTGAAACTCCACGAGAAGAGTACTATTTTATTAAATTGATGGAATTTGCTCTCCGTACTGAAGTGGAGGAAAAAAATGGACACATTGAGGAGATATCCCTTGAAGACTCAGTGGTTTTACAGATAATTAAATGTTATTACACTAAGAAACCAAAGTACGAGAACTTATTCAGGGCCCTGGCTGGACCAATAAATCATGTATTGGCAATCAATAATAAAATGGGCCACACAGTGGTGGCTAAAACTATAGTGAGCGGAATTAAAAGAATCTTCAGGCTGAACGACTATAGATCACAATCCTATTTAGATGACCTGATAAATACATTTATCGAGACCATATCCTCATCTCTGGACAGGATTCCTTATGGGCTGATATACCTAACAAAAGTCCTACATGGATCTTTGCAAACAAAGTTTCCATATGAAAGTAAAGATTCACTGTTGTGGCCTGTTGGATATTTCCTATCTGAATACTTCCGCACAGCCATAGAGGAACCAGATAAATTTGACCCCTATCTATATAAACTATCACACCAGAAGGAGAACTTATTCTTTGTGTCTCAAAAGTTACGGCAGACTTTAAACGCCTTTGCTCCCTATAATCATTCAACTGGGAAGAAAACCTTCCAAAAGCTCAGGGAATTATTTCAGAAAGTTCTGGATGTTCAAGATCCGGAGGAGGAATACAGCTTTACCGAGTACGCCGCCGCCGTACAGATTCCTAAGCTAACCATGACTGCAGAGGACATCATCAATATACATTCTCTGCTTTCTAAATATCAGAGATTTGTATTTTGCCGCCATGAAGACTTGCCAACCGCATTACTTATGTACCAAATGTTTAAGGATATTGGACCGGTGCCGCTTCTTAAGGATCTTGAGGACACTAATGGAGCCTTCTATGATGACACTGATGGAGCCGTCTATGATGAGACCAGCAAAAAAACAAAATTCTCGCTATGTTTACTTAGCAAAGTTTCTCCACTGAAAGATTTGGATGTTGAAAAGGAGAATTCTAAGGTTTCCAGAATAAAACTAACCCTAGAACTTATGCGACCTGGAAAAAAACTCCTTCAGAGTCTGATGAAGCCAGCGCAAGAAATAGGAAGTACAACTTCCAGCAGTCCTGAACATGCAGAGAAAAAGAACAAATCCAGTTCATCTAAAGACCTTGACGCCACCCAAAAAGCACAACTTCGCCAGGAACGCCTGCAGATTTTACAAACAGCTGGTTACTTCCCAAAGGCAGGAAGCGAGCAAGAGTTTTCCAAACTACTTACCAAACAAATCAAAAACAAACATCAACTACGTCACAAAACAGAATCAGAGGTAGAAACCAGAGAGGAGGAGTTAGCCAATGTCAAGGAGATCGTTGAAAAGCTCCAGAACAGGATAGACAAATACAAGACGTTTAGGAAAAACTGTATCGACAACTTGTTCGGTGAAAAGCCAAGCATTGATGGAAAGGTCCAGAAGATCCATTATGCCGAAGATCAGATTGTTTTCAATGCAAAGGAGCTATTTAAGAGAGAAGTCATCGACGTGCACACCTACGAGGAATACAAGGAAATGAAAAGAGAATTCATTTCTATAAAAGCGGTTGGTGAAGACTTGTATGTCAATTTAGACACAGAATGTGCAAAGATCCCAATTATGGAGATATTACACGTTCATCACAGCGATTATCCACTGATGAAGATTCTCCATTATGACGTCGATGTGGGAATGTTTCTGTTTCTGGTTTGCAGCAAACTGTCTGAAAAGGTGACAGCCGATTAAAGTTGGATTTTAAACGAGAATCCTCCCTTCTGTGTCGCGATTGTATTCTGACGGCGGGGAGCGTTGATTTGCTGCATTGGGAAGGATTTGTACACCGTGCCCATCAGTGCCATACCATGCGCACCATGCCCATCACAGTGCCTCACCATGCAACACCGTGCCCATCACAGTGCCACACAATGCACACCATGCCCATCACAGTGCCACACAGTGCCACACCATGCAACACCGTGCCCATCAGTGCCACGCCATACACAGTGTTCATCACAGTGCCACACCATGCAACACCGTGCCCATCAGTGCCACACCATGCACACCCTGCCCATCAGTGCCACACCGTGCCCATCACAGTGCCACAACGTGCCCATCACAGTGCCACACCATGCACACCGTGCCCATCACAGTGCCACACCATGCACACCGTGCCCATCACAGCGCCACACCATGCACACCGGAGGCGCAGAATGTATGATTCCACCGTGCCCATCAACAATGCTGTATCTTGGCCAAGGCCAACAAGGCCCAGGCCTAGGGCAGCGCTTTGCAGGGGGGCAGCATGAAAAGAGTCCCCGCCGACTTGCGCTACACTTTTAGTGTAGTGCCAGTCTTATGAGGTGTACCGGGCCGCAAGACAAATTGGTCTGGTGCCCCCATAAAGCAGCCACACTACTGCAGGTTTTATAGGGATGGTGCAGAGACAAGGGAAAACCGGAGAACCGAACGCTGCCTTTTACCACAAACGGCACCAGCTCCCGCAAATTCACACCAGGTACACTTCGGCGTATTGAGGATGGTCACGAGGGGCCCAAAAACGAAATATAAGATTGGTACCTCTAAAGATATACTGTCCCGGCAGACATCCAAGATGGCGGCGCCTGGTACCTCACAGACTTGCACACAGCGGGTTCCCAAATCCCTGTCACACAGTTTCAAAACTCTGGACACGGCTGGTGAGATTGACTCTGATGTTGAAGCACCTGAATCTGTTATTCAGTCTAATATGTTTAGTCAATTTGAGAAAATGCTTCAGAAAGCTTTGAAACAAACTTCAGACCAGATAACTGAGAAACTGACAAGGGAGATTAGGGAACTGGGGCATAGAACAGCTGAATTGGAAATGCGGGTAGA
Source organism: Rana muscosa (assembly GCA_029206835.1). Lineage (NCBI taxonomy): Eukaryota > Metazoa > Chordata > Amphibia > Anura > Ranidae > Rana > Rana muscosa. The sequence continues at coordinate 1,400,148 of JARGYO010000098.1, read as the reverse complement.
TGATATAGAAACTACCACACAGCATTATAATACTACTATTGAACAGCTTAAGGATGAGAACTTTATATTACAAAACCGTTTGGAAGACCAGGAGAACAGGGACCGTCGCTCCAACCTAAGAATCAGAGGTCTCCCTGAATCAATTATAGACTTACAGGGAACTATATGTGCATTGTTTCAGGAACTGTTACCAGGTATTTCACCTGAGAGATTGGAAATGGACAGAGTCCACAGGGCCCTAACTCAACGCAAACCCAATGGACCCCCTAGGGATATTATAGTTAAATTTCATTTCTATAAAACAAAGGAGCAATTACTTGCTGCTGCTAGAGGTAAAAACACTCTTGAGTTCCAGGGCAATATCTATCAGCTCTTTACAGACCTCTCCCCTCTAACTGTGACTAAGAGGCGTTCTATGAAACCCCTGCTGCAAGTACTTCAAAAGCATCAAATCATATACCACTGGGGGTTTCCATTCTCTCTCCCCTTTACACACTTGGAAACTAGATATACCTGTCGCACGTCAGATGAACTACGGTCAGCCTTAACTGATCTAGGCCTGATGGATCACACTAATTCTAAGGAGCAACCTCGTAGACGAACGGCTTCTAGATCACCTCCAAATGAAACCGACTTGGACCCAAACCCCTCTGGTTATACCAGACAGAATCTTCATAAACGAGGACGTTTTGATAGTCAGGCACCGATAAATGTCGACTCAATGGATTGATTGTTCAACTTTCATTAATCTTATCCAAGTTTCTCCCTTTTTATGGGGTACAAGCCCCAATGCTTTTTTCTGAAAAGCATTATACTATCTCTGATTGAAGAGTTAGAATTCTATTCTCCATTATCATTATATCTTTTTTTTTTTTAACGCTTTCCTATTAATGAAATATGAATCTAGGTATTAATTTAATGTTTTAGTCAATCAGTTAACCAGAAGGTTTATATTTCAATTACATTTCTTGAGACAAGTGTTGTGAGCTGCTCAAATACCGAGCCACGCGTCGTCTAGCAGTTTGAAGCTGCACCGATCAGGAGAGCTGTCCCCTGATTAGCTATGGAGTCATAGCACTGCATCAGGGGACTAGGTGAGGGGGAGATTGGCAGGATCAACAGATGTGTATTTCTGCACCTATTAAACAGATCTAGCAAAAAAAATTATAACTGTATGGTTATAATCTCTCATTGGGTCCCAAACTCTACCTCATAGCAGCCATTGTTTCCATACACTGCACTGACGACTGCCTGAAAGCATGAAATGGCTATATGCAGTTTGGTATAAATGTCTATAATAGGCTATAGTTGCACTATACACAAGCTATTCTGGATGTGCATCTAGCTGATAAAGAAAGATTTGCATGGCCCCGCCCACTCTTATTTTTGGGATATATGATGGAGTGGGACATGTGAACACCTTCTGTCCCAGGAAACCTTTACTGATCTTTGCACTGATTGGGTTGGAGGGTTATATTACTTCCTTTAGGTCCTTCTCACCATAACGGGTCTAGTCTCTGAAAGATAACACGGCACCTTTTCCTTCTCTGTAGGTAAGCCGGGGGTATTTCCGGCGTGCAGATCCTTTCTATGACGAGCAGGAGAACCACAGCCTCATCGGAGTAGACAACGTATTTCTGGAGTCCTTGTTCCATGATGTAAAGCTGCAATATGCCGTCCCCATCATCAATCAGAAGGGAGAGGTTTGTGTTCTCTGTTTTTGGCCTTGTGGGGAGTTTTGCCCCTCCTCTGTATTTCGGACCCTGATGTCTGCCTCACCCGTGACTCTATTTGCTTTCTTTAATTCAAGAACTTGTTATAGGCACTATGAACTGATATTTTAAATGGTGATGAATTTCTATACATCCTTGCGTGGATCTGGTGAACGGATCTGGTGAACCTTTTATGTTCAGATCCTTTAAGGGGTAGATTTTTAGGGGTGTATATATACATAACCTGTGTGACCAATTCTCACTTTGTACTCACAATCCAAAAGAAAGTTGCTGCTCAATTCCTTTAATTAAGGGGAAACATGTCCGAGCCGTACAATGACCATATTTAGGTTGGTTCCTGATGAGTGGGTGGCCCTGTCTACACCCTTTCACCTGATATCCTTTCATCCAATAATCAAGGAGCCAGATGGAAAATTGTTGGCAGAACGGTGGCAGCATCCAATCAGAAGCGGCCACGGTCTAAGGTTGTATGGCCAGCTTGAGGCTTGGTCTAGGCAGGCTTTCCATTCTGGACAAAGAAATTAGAGATATCAGAGATAAGCTCTCTCCCTCCAGTGGAACTTCTGAGTATGCATCCCTCTCCAGAGGCTTAAAAAATCTTCTCGAAAAGGAGGAGAAAGACCAGAGGTATAAGAAACAAAAGAAGTACAATCGAGACATTGGTGATTATAAGGGTAATTTTGTTTTTGGTTGGCAAAAAAAAAAACTGGCCAATCAGGCCAACACCCTAGAGAATAGTTCAAATATGGACCTGTCAGAGCCTGTTGATGTCATCACAGACAGGACACTGGTTTATGAACCCCCCTCTGCATCTAACTCACGAGCATCCCAGAACAACAAGGGTGGTAACCATACACCCAGGAATGCCAAAAATACTCCGGCCTTGGCTCATAATGAGCCCGGCCGAGGTAGACATCCCTCTATGTCTCGAAGAAGAGGATTTCCTCAACGAGGCAGAGGCTATACTAGTGTCTATATCAGGTGTAGCAATACCCCCGCAGGGGCTGCTGGTCTAAGATTTGGGTCTGCCATTACCTTACTGTTCACCACATCCGTCCTAGGGGTCTTCCTTGAAGAATTTCTCACAAATGTCTGCACCAAACACTTAGTCTCTTTTTCTCAAGGGTTTTATTAACAGAGAGATGGAGGGTTAGGTGGGGATTCAGGTACCTTGCTTGCGGATCACGGGTACTTCTTAATCCAAAGGACAAACAGTCTCCACACTGGATATGGCAACCACCGGATAGGCCTCTCTCACTGACCTTGCAGCCGGTGTGGTGCTCGGCCAAAAGTCTCTGCCACAGACTTGAAGAATACACATAGTTTCTGCCACAGACTTGGGTAATCACTCATTTGATAAAGTTCTGAAAACATAACACACAGTGCCAGGATCTTTCTAACAGCCGGCAGCACTGCGAGGCAAATTTTTATCCGGATGCGTCCTCCAATTGAGCCCTCAATTGTTCGGTCCCTTCCCTGACACGGGACCATCCCCAGATCAGTAGGCCCCCAGAAACTCCTGGGCCTACTCTCAGCAACAGAGCCTCGGGCCTACAGGCCCCGAGGCAGAAAACTAATAACACATCCCTGAGGCCAGGAAGGCCATCAGGTCAGGATCGGAAGACCCCGGAAAACGGTGTCTGCTCCTTAAGTACCATCTCCCAGAATGCACAGCGGGGTCACCCCATCCCACTGCGCTGTCTCCGGGAAAGGAATACCCAATGCATCCAGCCTACTGCATTTCCAACCTTGACCTGTGGTAACAACAACACTACAGTCAGGTGGAAAATGTGCAGCCCAGCTAAACTGGAACAGAGACCATAATTTGGTACAATTGTTCTGAGCTAAACGACAGCTCAGATAACTAAATTTACACTAGCACCTACCCAATACGAGCAGGGCGCTACACAGGCTAATAGATATTCCTTAGATCCGGTAAGATCAAGTGGTTTTAACGTTAGATTTCACATAATTTCAGAGATATTTCACATAAAAATAGGAATATTAGGTTTTACAGAAGGTACATCCATCTTCAACCGTCTCTGGATGGTCTCTGGAACCGTCTTTGGATGGTTCTTCAGCGGATGCCTGTAGTCTCTTCTCACACCTCCGTTCATCTCCCAACCTCATGGTGATCTCTTCTCAGACCAACAAGCTTAAGTCTTTAGCTAGCCCCCTTCTTTCAAAGCAGAAGGAGTAGCTCCATCCCCAGTAAAAATCAATGGTGCCATTTTGTGATGAGCCTTTATGTCCTGTGGTCCTCTGCTGCTGCTTGATTGACTTCCTCTCCCTGCCAATAGGAACACAGAGAAGAGAGCAGAGCCGTCTGATGCCCGTGAGTGAGCGCTGCCCGTCACTGAAGGAAGAGGAGAGTCAGGGGGAGAAATCCCCCACAGGCACTGACAGGTGTGATATCCCTCAGTGAGTGTCTGTGTCAGTGTCTATTCAGTCTGACGGTTCCTGGCGGGAATGGAGGGAGGTGTGGGACCATGGGAGACAGAGCAGCCCCCGCTACACACTCCCCCCACCAAAAAACCTTAGGTCCGCCAAAAGTGGTAAAGGGTCTATGACCTGTTACATGCTTTTGATATACACACGTAAAAAAAAAAACAGGTTAGTGTGCACATGAAATCATACAATTTGCATCTGCATAAAACCATGGCAGAGGAATATCCAACCAATTAGCATAGGAGGGGAGGTTGTCTTGCCTCGCGGATTTCATCTTCAGCAAGGGGTACAGACTGAGAGTGAGATCTAGTCACTGGCTGGGATCTTTGAGAGGCCGTGAGTGTGGACTGTAAATCTGGCTGTGGTGGCACATGAACTGCTTCTGACAGAGGCAACAGATGATTGCGATGCCAAGTCCTGTGCTTCCCTCTGGCCGGATTTGATATACTGGGAGTCCAGGCAGATGCTTGCAAATGACATAGGGCTGCGACTTCCAGCGGGAAGTTGCTGAGGTATGGTCGAGGGATGTGCCGAAGGCCAAGTCAACTGGCAGCCGGGCCTACCGTCCGAACATCAAACTATAGGGAGCGTAACCTGTGGCATCATTGGCGGTGCTGTTATAAGCATGCACAATAGCCACTATATGCTTGTTCCAGTGCTGTTTTTGTTCTGAATTTAGAGTTCCGAGCATATCCAGGAGGGTTTGATTGAATCTCTCTGGTTGAGGATCTCCTTGAGGATGATACGGGTGGTCTTAGACTTCCTGATGCCCAACAGATCTCAAAGTCTCTTGATGAGACTACTCTCAAAATCTCTCCCCTGATCAGAGTGGATGCGTTGGGACAGACCATAGTGCACAAAGAATTTCTCCACAAAGATCTTGGCCACCGTGGATGCTTGTTGGTCCCTCGTGGAAAACGCCTGGGCATACCGAGTGAAATGGTCAGTCACTACCAGGATATTTTCCTGCCCGCTAAAATCAGGCTCCAAGCACAGAATGTCAATGCACACCAGCTCCATGGGTCCCTGACTCCGAAGATGGCCCATTGGGGCAGCTCGTGAGGCAAAGTCTTCTTTTGGATACATCTGATGCAGGAGTGGCAATAGTCCTCAACTTCAGCCTGCATGCAGGGCCAGTAGAACCTGTCCCTCACCAGGTCAAAAGTCCTTTTGGGCCCTAGGTGGCCATGGTTGTCATGTAGGGCAGTTAATACTGTCTCCCTATGTTTTTCAGGTAGGAATAGCTGCAATTTTTTTTCAGAATCGTCAGAGGGGCCCCTTCGGTAGACCAACCCTTGGTGCACCTGAAACTGATCCCACTCTCTGTGCAGCAGACGGGTTTCCTTTGGGGAGTCAGTGAGGAGTAAGTCAGGGTGTTGGCTCTCCAAGGCCTTCAATGCCAAGCTGCAGGGAGGGTCCTCCAACTGGTCCCTCTGCAGGTCATTCTTTGACAGCTTCGGGCAGACCTTTATCCCTGACTTGGGTGACATTGCAATAACATCTGGGGACACCAGCGGCTGACACTCCAAAGTCTTTGGCCCTGGATCCTTCTCCAGCTTGATGTTCTGCTCCTTGACATAAGGCTCTCACCCCTTCAGGTGTCAGCTGGGGGGTCTCTGGAACAATGGGGCCTTCTTGACAAAGCATCCGCATCTTGTTTCAGGCTGAAAATAAACCCTGATAGAGTAGCCAATCATCTGTGACCCGTGGCATCCAACTTGGTGGTAGTAAGGATGTAGGTGAGAGGATTGTTGTCAGTCTTGATCACGAACTCCGCTCCATATAGATAATCCCTCAGCTTATCCACCACCACCCACTTCAAGGCCAGGAACTCAAGTTTGTGCATGGGGTAGTTCTTCTCGAAGGGGGGGGCCAAGTTCTGACTCATGTAGGTAACAGGCCGTAGATTACCATCATGCTCTTGATATAGCACCCCACCTAACCCATCTCGACTGGCGTCAACATGTAGCTCAAATGGCTTGGTTGGATCTGCATAGGCCAGAAAAGGAGCGGTTGTTTGGCTTCACTTCAGCTGCCTAAAACCTCTTCACACTTCGGAGTCCATTGTTCCTGAATGGACTCTCTGGGTTTTCTGGGCCCTCCAGCTGGTCTGACAGGCTTCGCCAGATCAGGGTCAGCGTCTTAGCGAATCTCTTGACAAATCTTCTGTAATAAGAGCAGAATCCCAGAAATGACCTAAGCTCAGTCACGTTGGTAGGCCTCGGCCAGGAGGTGACAGCTTCCAGCTTCTGGGGGTCGGTGGCCACTTTGTCGGCAGACACAATATGGCCAAGGTAGTTGACTGAGGGTTGGTAAAACTGGCACTTTTCCAGAGACAGCTTCACCCTTCTCATCATGCAGTCTCTTCAGGACCTTCTCCAGATGCTCTTCGTGCTCTTCCAGGGTCTTGCCGAAAACGATGATGTCGTCTAAGTGCACCAACACCTCGATCAGTTTCATGTCACCCACGGTCTTCTCCATTAGCCTTTGGAAGGTGGCTGGGGCACCAGACAGGCCTTGTGTCACTGTCAGGTGTGTACTGTGTAATTTGATAAGGGGGGGCCAACCCGTCCTTATGTACCATCTAATATCAGTATTTGTATGTGGAATATCTCTGAAATTATGTGAGATCTAACGTTAAAACCACTTGATCTTACCGGATCTAACGAATATCTATTAGCCTGAATGATTTTTGGCCCGGAAATTTGAAAAGGGGGGGCCAACCTGTCCTTATGTACCACCTAATATCAGTATTTGTATGTGGAATATCTCTGAAATTATGTGAGATCTAACGTTAAAACCACTTGATCTTACCGGATCTAACAAATAGCTTCCAAAATAGCTAACTGTTTGGTCAATTTTTTGATAAGGGGGGGCTGATGACGGGTTAGCCCCCCCAGCAAATAACTGTTAATAATGCTTCTTCTGTGTGAGATTTAACGCAAACAACGGTTGATCTAACCTGATCTAACAAAGATCTAACAAACTGCATAAGATTTTTTCAAAAATTTTGATAAGGGGGGGCTAACCCGGCAGAGGTGTGTAAACCCATCCTGATATATACAGGAGTTCTGTGCATCCCCATGCAGGCGTCCCATTCCTGTCAAGACACAGCGGCTGCAGGGACGCAGCTCCCAATGTGACATCAGTGCGGAGGAGTGCACAGCCCCGAACACAGACACACTGAGGGGAATTCAAAAAAGCTGCTGCACCACTTTTCTGGTGTTTTTCACTGTTATGTCAAATTCATGAAGCATCTGCAACAGTTTTCAACGCCCAGATGTTATCTTCAGCCATATCAAACTGCACTGCTAATTTGGAAAAATTGAGGGATCCTGTGTGTCTGTGATTAAAAGTTTACTGGATGTTGCTGAGACGTTTGCTAAAGTTTAAATGTGTTAATGATCCTTTTTTTGTTATTTAAAATTGTTAAATCTTTTATGATACATTGCCCTATTTTTATAGGCACACTTTATTGACATTTTGCACATGTCATTTGTCACGTTTGTATGACATCTGATTACTGCACATATTTGCATCCATGCCTCAGATGTCAGTGGTGCATGTGCTGCCTTTCAGCATGTCTGCAGCACATGAACCACTGGTACTCCTTTTTCCATGCCCAGATAAAAAAAGAAAGGCTTAGGCCGTGTACACACGACCGTTTTTCTCATTGAGAAAAACAAATTTTTTTCCATTTGACGAGAAAAACGATCGTCTGTGGGCATTTTCTCTTTTTCTCGACGAGAAAAACGGCATTAAAAACGACGAGAAAAATTAGAACATGTTCTAATTTTTCTCATTGTTTTTTCCGACATTTTTCCCGCTGCCGCGGAGCCCACAGACGGTCGTTTTTCTCGACAAGAGAAAAAATGACGTGAAAAACGACCGTGTGTGGGGAACAAGCTGTTCCCTCGTTTTTAATGTCATTATTCACGGCGGTTTTTTAACCGCCGTGAATAATGATCGTGTGTACGCGGCAATACACTCTGTATTTTTTGTTATATATTTAAAGAAAATTTGTGTTATTGAAAATCATTGGTAAACTTTTTGGGAACAAACATTACAGTAAAATCATTGAAAGGTCTGTTCTTAACCCAAACATAATGCCGCGTACACACGACCGCTTTTCTCGACGAGAAAAACTGCATTTTTTTCTTTCGCCGAGAAAAACGATCGTCTGTGGGCTTTATGTCGTTTTTCTCGTCGAGAAAAACGGCATAAAAAACGACGAGAAAAATTAGAACATGTTCTAAATTTTCTCATCGTTTTTTCCATCATTTTTTTCCGCGGCAGTTTTTCCATAGGGAGACACTGCCGCGGAGCCCACAGACGGTCGTTTTTCTCGTCAAGAGAAAAAATGACGGGAAAAACGACCGTGTGTAGGGAACCCTTGGAACCGAAGCGGTTCCCTCGTTTTTCCTGTCATTATTCACGGCGGTTTTTTAACCGCCGTGAATAATGATCGTGTGTACGCGGCATTAGTGAGAACTTTAACCAAGATATTTGTATGTTGTGTGACAGCAGGAAGGTAAAGTCACCTGGTTGCATCCAGGGGGGTAGATATATTTCGCCCAGATTCAGGCTTTACGCCGACTTATACAACTAGGTGGAGAGTTGTATAAGCCCAGCTAAGGCTAGTGGGCTCATGGATGACTCATACCTCTAGGGAGAGTGTGGGGCGTCGTACAGACAGGGAGATGAGGAGACCAGCTGAACCTTGTCAGCTCATTTAGGCCTCTATAAGAACTCCCAGCTTCATTAGATGTTAGCTCATGCCTGGAACCAGACCTGTGTGGACTGTCTAGGGAGAGTGAACCCCTGTGCGGTGAGAAAAAGCCTGTGTGGCTATTTGCTTGGACATTTAAAACCAGGGACTTAGGGACTAGGACAGCACTAGGCTGATCCCAGTTGTTAGTTAGGAAACCTGTATGTTTAGTCAGAGGTCAAGTTGACCAGGATTTATTTTGTTTATGTTTCTTTTGGCTTTGCTGTGTTTTGTCACTGTAAATAGAAAATAAACCGCACCTTTTTTTTTTGATTTTGAAAACCACAACCTCCGTTTGCTGGGCCTGTTTTTGTGTGGGGAGCCCATCCCGGGGGTCACACACACCCGCTGCCGAGCTAACCCCCTCACAGTTGGTGGAGAACCAGTGGCAGTTTTTTTTTAAGCCAGCATGGAGGAGATACTGAAGCAGCTGGCTCTAGCAAATGCCAATCAACAGCAGACAAATGCAGGTTTGCAAAAGAGCCTTGCAGCTCATCAACAGAGCCTTGCAGCTCAACAACAGAACTTCGCAGCCCAGCAGCAAGCTCATCAACAGAGCCTTGCAGCCCAGCAGCAAGCTCACCAACAGAGTCTGGAAGCTCAGCAACAAGCCCAGCAGCAATCTCAGGCCCGCTTCATAGACCTGTTACAGAAGCAAGAGCAGAGACTACAACAAATGGTAGCAGTAATGCAGCAACGTCCGCAGACCAGTGAGGAAAGCCGTCCCACTAATACCGCGTCCTTTGGGGTGAGTCGTTTATTGACAAAAATGACTGGAGAGGATGATCCAGAGGTATTTTTGACCACATTTGAAAGGACTGCTGAAAGAGAAAAGTGGCCTGAGGAGCAGTGGGCTGGACTGGTGGCTCCTCTGTTAACTGGTGAATCGCAGAAGGCTTACTATGACCTAGAGCCTGACCAAGCAAAAGACTATGTGATGCTAAAAGCTGAGATATTGGCAAGGCTGGGTGTCACCCAGGCTGTCCGGGCTCAGCGTGTGCATAACTGGACTTTCCAGCTTGGAAAACCCCCCAGGTCTCAAATGTATGATCTCATTCACCTGAGCAGAAAGTGGCTACAGCCAGAGACTTTGTCCGCACCAAAGATTGTGGAACGTGTTGTAATGGATCGGTTTTTGAGAGCTCTTCCTACTGCCATCCAAAAGTGGGTAAGCCATGGAGACCCAGAGACGGCCGATGGTCTTGTGGATCGTGTGGAGAAATACTTGGCTACAGAGAACCTGACGGCCTCTTCCAGAGACACTCGGACTTTCCACCCTAAGACCAGACCATCCCCAGGGGCGGATAAGAGGATTCCAAGGGGTAAGGGTGGAGAGAGTGAGAGGGTGGGAGCTCTACCCCAAGTTTGGCGAGAACAGCCTGGGAAATCAGCGGCTCAAGAGGCGGCAAGAAGGATCGTTTGCTACCGCTGCCGGCAAGCGGGACATATTGCAGCCAATTGCCCGGTTGTGGAGGAACCCATGCAGTGTGACTTTCTGACGGGCAGACGTCAGTCGCTGTGTGCGACAGTCGCATGCACTGCCATTCGAGGAACTGAGAAACATTTATGCAAAATGTGTGTTAATGGTAGAAATGTTGTGGTATTGCTGGATTCAGGTAGCCTTGTGACCCTGATAAAGGCTGAGTTAGTTAAAACAGAGGTCTCTGGGAATAGCAAGGTAGCTGTTATTTGTGTGCATGGGGACACCCGAGAGTATCCAGTGACTACAGTGTGTTTCGAGACCCCCAAAGGTACCCTCTCTCATCCAGTGGGCTTAGTATCTCAGTTACCGTATGACGCCATTGTGGGAAGGGATTTTCCGAAGTTCTGGGAACTGTGGGATGATCCTGAGCCCCCCACTGGTGCCCCTATGTACCAGGAATGTGATAGCCAGAACTCCCCTGAGAGTGGTGAGGACTCTCCGGAATTTCCCTTATCAGTATTGGCAGGGGAGACTCAAGAAACTGGAGAGGAGCCCACCTCCTCAGACGAAAACCTACCGTCTGTGGAGTTTTCTGATCTTGAGGTTCACAGGGAAAACTTTGCCACAGAACAGTTGAAAGACCCCGCCCTAATAAAGGCACGGGAAAACGTAGTGAAAATAGATGGCGAGTTAGTGAACCCAGATAATACCTGCACTTACCCATACTTCAGCGTAGAGAAGGACCTACTGTATCGGGTGGCAAAAAGGGCAGAAGAAACCGTTGAGCAGCTTGTGGTGCCCAAACCTTACAGGAAGTTGGTGTTGGAGTTGGCCCATGGGCACATTCTTGGAGGTCATCTGGGGACAGAGAAAACCCGAGAGAGGGTATTACAGAGATTCTATTGGCCGGGGGTGATGAAGGACATAGAAAATTATTGTTCCTCCTGCCCTGTGTGTCAGAGGTCGGCCCCGATGCCACATTTCCGTAGCCCGCTGGTCCCTCTACCCATCATTGAGGTCCCGTTTGAGAGGATCGCCATGGATTTGGTAGGTCCTATAATCAAGTCCGCTAGGGGGCACCAGTACATATTAGTTATAATGGACTATGCCACCCGTTATCCAGAAGCAATCCCTCTCCGAAATACCTCGGCCAAAACCATAGCCAAAGAGCTATCTCTTGTGTTTAGCCGGGTGGGTATTTGTAAAGAACTGCTTACGGACCAAGGTACACCCTTTATGTCCCGGGTTATGAAGGAGCTGTGTAAATTGTTCAAAGTGACGCAATTACGTACATCTGTGTATCACCCCCAAACCGATGGGCTGGTTGAAAGATTCAACAAAACCCTAAAACAAATGTTGAAGAAAGTGGTGGATAGAGATGGAAAGGATTGGGACTGTCTACTTCCTTATCTGATGTTTGCTATTAGGGAGGTGTCCCAATCCTCTACGGGATTCTCCCCCTTTGAGTTACTGTATGGGAGACACCCAAGAGGGCTGTTGGATATTGCCAAGGAAACTTGGGAAAGTGAGAGTTCTCCCCACAGGAGTGTGATTGAGCATGTCGCCCTGATGCAAGACCGAATTGCACAGGTAATGCCCATCGTGAAGGAACATTTGGCCCAAGCGCAGTTAGCACAGCAGAGAGTGTACAACCGTGGAGCCAAGACCCGTACCTTTTCCCCGGGGGATAGGATACTGGTACTTGTCCCTATGGTTGAAAGTAAATTCCTTGCCAAATGGCAAGGCCCCTACGAGATAATGGAAAAAGTGAGCGAAGTGAATTACAAGGTCAGACAACCAGGAAGGCGAAAGCCCGAACAGATCTATCACGTTAATCTGTTGAAAGCCTGGAGGGATAGAGAGTCCCTAGTCGCAGACACTTGGTCACCAGCTCAAACTGGTTGCGTGATTCCTGAGGTTGGAATAGCAGCCACCTTGTCACAACCCCAACAACAGGAGGTTAAGGAGTTTGTGCTTCGCAACAAGGAGGTATTCTCTGAGCTGCCGGGACAAACATTTGGGGTAGAGCATGACATCATTACCCCGCCTGGTGAAAGGGTGAAGTTAAAACCCTATCGGATCCCAGAGGCCCGACGGGAGGCAATACGGGAGGAAGTACAGAAAATGCTGAACTTAGGGGTGATAGAGGAGTCCCAAAGTGATTGGTCTAGTCCCATTGTGTTGGTGCCTAAACCGGATGGGAGCTGGCGATTTTGTAACGATTTTCGTCAGTTGAACAAAGTTACAAAATTTGACACCTACCCCATGCCACGTATAGATGAGTTGATCGACCGGCTGGGAACAGCCCGATACATGACGACTCTTGACCTCACAAAAGGGTATTGGCAAATCCCCCTGGCCAAATTGGCCAAAGAGAAAACCGCATTTGTAACCCCAGACGGGGCGTTCCAATATAAAAGAATGCCGTTCGGGTTACAGAATGCGCCGGCCACATTCCAGCGGAAAATGGACCAGATGCTGAGGCCCCATCGGAAGTATGCTGCGGCTTACCTGGATGACGTAATTGTCCATAGCACAGATTGGGCCTCACATCTGCCAAAAGTGCAAGCAGTCCTGGACTCTGTTCGGGAAGCGGGGTTTACGGCTAACCCCAAGAAGTGTACCATTGGGCAGGAGGAGGCCAAATATCTTGGGTACACCATTGGGAGGGGAGTAATAAAACCCCAACTCAACAAAGTCGAGGCCATCCAGAGTTGGCCACGTCCCAACAGCAAGAAGCAGGTACGAGCCTTTCTGAGAATCGCTGGGTATTATCGGCGATTCATTCCCCACTTTGCTTCTAAGGCTGTGCCCCTAACCAACCTAACGAAGGGGAAAGGGTCGGTCATGATTAAATGGACCCCCGAGGCTGAGGCAGCATTCCAATTCTTGAAACAAGCCTTATGTAGCCAGCCAGTGTTGTACTCACCCGACTTCTCTAAAGACTTTGTCGTACAAAGTGATGCGTCAGATGTGGGGTTAGGAGCAGTATTGTCCCAGGTCTGGAACGGGGAAGAGCACCCAGTCATTTACCTCAGCAGGAAGTTGAAGTCCCATGAGGTAAATTACGCCACCGTTGAAAAGGAGTGTTTAGCGGTGAAGTGGGCTCTAGATTCCCTTCGGTACTATCTGCTAGGTAGGCACTTTGACATGGTTACGGATCACGCTCCGTTAAAGTGGATGGCTCAAAACAAGGAAACAAATAGAAGAGTGAATAGGTGGTTCCTGGCCCTCCAGGAATTCAACTTCACAGTAAAGCATCGCCCTGGCGTTCAAATGGGGAATGTGGATGCTTTGTCTCGAGTACATGAATGCCTGATTGCTGGTGTTCCAACCCCGAGGTTAAAACAAGAGGGGGGGGGGTATGTGACAGCAGGAAGGTAAAGTCACCTGGTTGCATCCAGGGGGGTAGATATATTTCGCCCAGATTCAGGCTTTACGCCGACTTATACAACTAGGTGGAGAGTTGTATAAGCCCAGCTAAGGCTAGTGGGCTCATGGATGACTCATACCTCTAGGGAGAGTGTGGGGCGTCGTACAGACAGGGAGATGAGGAGACCAGCTGAACCTTGTCAGCTCATTTAGGCCTCTATAAGAACTCCCAGCTTCATTAGATGTTAGCTCATGCCTGGAACCAGACCTGTGTGGACTGTCTAGGGAGAGTGAACCCCTGTGCGGTGAGAAAAAGCCTGTGTGGCTATTTGCTTGGACATTTAAAACCAGGGACTTAGGGACTAGGACAGCACTAGGCTGATCCCAGTTGTTAGTTAGGAAACCTGTATGTTTAGTCAGAGGTCAAGTTGACCAGGATTTATTTTGTTTATGTTTCTTTTGGCTTTGCTGTGTTTTGTCACTGTAAATAGAAAATAAACCGCACCTTTTTTTTTTGATTTTGAAAACCACAACCTCCGTTTGCTGGGCCTGTTTTTGTGTGGGGAGCCCATCCCGGGGGTCACACACACCCGCTGCCGAGCTAACCCCCTCACAGTTGTTATTTTTGAATAATACTTAATAATAAATCATTGTGTAAACAAATTTTTATGATTAAAAACATTTCTGCTAAATCTTTTTACGAAAATGCTAATTTTCTGATTTGTTGCAATAAAGTTTTATTACTGAAGTCATTTCTAGGTCTTCATTTTTGGTTTTCTTTATTTCTCATGCTTTGATTTGTACTCATGTGTGATGTTTTGAAGATAATCGATTATTATAGGAATGAACGTTTGTGCAAAGTAACTGAACAGGGAACTTCTTAATGTCATGCGCATTACACTCAATGATTTATTGCTGTCCGAAAATCACACATTAATTTGACGATTTGTCGTTCACAAGGCAATAATTAATCCAAACTTTTCTGAAACATAAAAATTCAATACCGATCAATGTTTTTTGATAATTAACTTGCCAGTAAACAAACGAACTGTACAAATGACCGATATTCGGTCAAATTTTCGTCTAATGTACGCAACATGTTTTCCCGCGTGTGTCGCATGCGGAAGAAACACTGCTTTGTGAGTCATCAGAGTAAGATGGAGCAACGGGCGCATGCTCACTAGGTACTCCAACGAACCCGCGTGGCAGACCCGTATGATCTTTCAACGCGCTTGGAACACTTTGGCAGTCCGATTGATCCACTACACAAGTAATCTGTTCAATGACCGAAGGTAGTTACCCTTTTTGCATGACATACTTATGAGTAGAATGAAAAAGGGAGCACAGTATGAGCCCACTTGCTTGGGATTGTGGCCACCACAAGTGAAAGGGGTAGATTGGGTTAATTAGGAGCATACAGTTGTTAGATAGGTTTATGTGAATTAAGTGTACTGCCGCTTTAAATCCAGTTTCAGCAGCCAACCAATGGGATGCCGCGGAAGCTGGGAAGCCTTTAAAAGGAGTCAGCTGAGCTGGGATACCCCCTTTTCCTGCTGGAGCACCGGTGGAAAAACTCTCCCCCCCCCCAGCAGGAAAAGGACGCTGAAGGCAGTGTGGCCGGGACTCAGAGCGAGCTGACAGGCGGCAGTGAAGGGGTGTCAGCGGTTAGTGTTCAGCGTGTAAGGACTCGGAGGAGCCAGCCTCCTGTACGGAGCGCAGTTTCTTTAGTGGAGCAGGCGGCGGGGAGAGGCGGCTGAAGGCAACATGGGCGGAGCGGTCTGTGAGTGCCGCTCCTCCAAGAAGAAGAGGACCTGTTCCAGGTCACCAGCGAGAAGAGGCGGCAGGCGGGGCATGGGGAGCAGCCAGCGGCAAGTGCAGGGAGGGGGCGCCCGCTCTCCCCACAGGCAGCAAGAGGACGGCAAGAAAGACAAGTGCAGAACAGCTGCGGTTTAAGAGAAGAAACACAGGCACCGCCTAGCAGACAGGTGTCAGCGTCAGGGCTACTGCTGGGAGAAGCCATTAAGCAAGAAACTGCTCAAACTCCAGCAGTGGGTGAGTGTGCCCAAATATATCATTTAAATGTGTTAGTGGATTCTCTCTCTCCTTTAGTCAGAACACTGTCCCATGTTGTTCCTGCTGTTTCTTATCACTCTTCTCAGCAATCTGTATCTGCTGCTATGCTAAGCCCTTTACCTCTGGCTGTTAAACATTCCTCTAGCCTTTTGTCTCAGCGCAACATGGTTGCTATGGTTACGGGTGAAATGTCTGGGGATTTCAATGTTCCTTTGGCCAGGGGCAATTTTCCGGAGTCATGCTTAAAGGAGGTCATGCCGTGTGAAATGTCCCCCTTGGGGTACCACTTGAGCTTATCAGTGAAAGAAAAAATTTGGAGGCGGATTTTATAGATATTCTGTCCCTGTTACCCTCCCATAAGGATTTCATGGGGAAAGTAGACAAAACTGACAAGCTAGAGGATGAGAGGCGTATACCTATCCCTAGGTCATTTTAATAACTGGTTGCAAGCTGTTTGCATTTTTGCGGGTGTCATGGCAGACAAACACCCTGAAGACGTAATCAACACTAAACGTACGTCGTTCGGCGCAGCCTGGTCACGTGGTATACACACGCAGTGCTCCATCCTGGGTCCCTGACTGCAGCGAACGGCGGCTTCGGTGCACGCTGCTTCCAGGAGTCCATGAGCCGTGAGCTCCCTACTGTCTTCCTGCAGCCCCAGTGCCGGGATGGGCACTTTTTAAAGTAAGAGGCCACCTAGGCCATATATGTTTTATATATTATTTTTATTGTTTTTTTACAAATAAATACGGGTTACACTATGGAGTTCTTTTGCTTGTATTTCACATGTTCCGCCTAATTAACCGAGGGAGGGGTCTCAAACATTTCTCTACCAGCATTGTCCATATGTGTGCAGGCACAATCCTGCTCAAGCTGTTAAAGACCTTCTTTGTAACTAAAGAGGTCCACATCCTTTGGTAAGCGCAATCTATTATTTGTGCACTTCGGGTGTTAGCTTCATATGAAGATTTGGTGAAGGATTAACTCTTTGCACTACTTTGAAGAAAATAATCACAACATATTATGAACAATATTTGTTGAAGATTTTTTCTAGCTTCACATGAAGATTTGGTGAAGGATTAACTCTTTGCACTATTCTGAAGAAACTAACCGCAATATATTATGAACATTTTTTGCTGAAATATTTTTTCACATATTGGAATTGTTACACATTTGAATTTTCATTAATTCAATTAATGGGACTTTTTTTTATAATTGAGTGTAGTAGATTTTTTTAATTGTTGTGGGCTTGACAGCACGACATTTTCACAATTGGGACTAATTGATTTATATATGGTGACTACCAATTCACCTTTTTGTATTTTGGTATCACAGGATTGTGGTGGTGTTTATATTTAAGAATTATTCACATAATAATTTATTAGATAAGAGATCACTTATCAATTAAGTATATTAAGAGTATCTGAGCGCCCCCTTTTTCTTATATAAACACCCTGAAAAATGCAGTGGTTTGTTTCAGCATTTAGACCATATATTGGAAGCATATAAAAGCTTTGGGGGCTCGGATGGGTCTATTATGACAAGTCCTTTAGGCAGAAGTTGTCAGTTCACCCCACATTGCGCTTGGGTATGAAGGACGTAGGGTTATGGCTCAATTTGCTCACCCCCCCAGAGGCAAGTTGCCCCTATACTGACAGCGGTTAACCCTTCCAGCACTGCAAACAGAAAGGGTTGCTGGGGTGCAGCCTATAAGTACAGGCACAAATGTGCATATTAAATGGGAACACACCCTGCGGCTAAGTGTTTGAAGTAGCAGGCGAGTGATGGGAACAGTCAATCCCAAAAATATATTTTTCCAAAAAGCCTGCACGCCTGTGAGGCTGGAAAGCATGCGCCCATGGCTGGATAGTTATCCAGACCGGGAGAAGGCGCAATTTCTCATTAAGGGGTTTTCATGCGGCTTTCCTCTTCCTTACTTCTCAGGGGAAGGATGTAAGATGGCGGGTAATTTAAAATCGGTTGAACAATTTCCGCAGATAGTTAGGGAAAAGATTTTCAAGGAAATTGCTGAAGGACGCATTGCCGGTCCTTTTGAGCACATTCTCTGTTTGTTAACTTCCAAATATCGCCTCTGGGGGTGGTCCCCAAAAAGGAGCAGAATGCTTATCGCATAATTCATCATCTGTGGTTCCCAAAAGGGGAATTGCTTAATGATGAGATTGACGAGGCGCTGTCTTCTGTTTCGTATGCGACGTTCGAGGAAGCGATATTTAAAATTTGTAAGGTGGTGCGTTGCTGGCAAAGGTCGATATCAAATGGACGTTTCGGCTTTTGCCCATATCGCCTGAGGCGTTTAATTCTTTGGGGTTTTATTTTGATGAAGCGTATTTTTTTTAAAAATGTCTCCCTATGGGGTGTTTGGTTTTGTGTTCCTATTTTGAAGCATTTTCTTCCTTTCTCCATTGGGTGGTGTGTTCTAAGTCGGGTTGTGATAGCGTAGTCCACTACCTGGATCATTTTGTATTTATAGGCCCTCCAGAGTCTTTTTCTTGTAATGATTTGCTGCTGCCATTTAGGACCATGGCACAACAGTTTGGCGTAACTTTGGCAGAGGAGAAGACGTGTTTGCCTAGCACATCTTTGGAATTTCTGGGCATCCACATTGATACATGTGAGATGGAATTCCGTTTGCCTGAGGCGAAATTGGTGAAGTTGAAGTCCTTGCTGGGTTTGTTTCTATTGCAAAAGAAAGTGCTTTTAAAAGACATGCAATCGATTTTGGGAGTTTTGACGTTTGCCTTCAGGATCATGCCAGTAGGGTGCATTTTTTCACGTAGGCTTTATCTGGCGATATTGGGTTTAAAGTCGCCTTTCGCACACATACGGTTGACAAGTTCGCTTAAGGCGGACATGTTGGTTTGGGCCAGGTTCCTTGACATTTACAATGGTCAGTCCTTTTTTCAGAAGGATTTTGTCTTTGCCCCAGATTTCAGGTTATTCACGGATTCTGCTGGGTCTAAAGGATTTGCCGCAATTGCTGTGCAGCTTGGCTGGAGTCGTGGGTGGTTCAGGAGGTCACTAAGAACATTGTTTTACTGGAACTGTTACCTATTCTGGTGGCAATTGAGCTCTGGGGATCTGGTTTTGCAGACAGAAGGAGACGGACACTAAAGGCGTCCTCTTTGCAATTAATTGTCTCTCGTCCAAATCTCTGCTGGTAGTCAAGGTTCTAAGGTAGACTGTTTTCCTGTGTTTGAAATTAAATGTATGGCTTAAAGCCAAATACACTCCGAGAGTTCAGAATAACATTGCCGATGCCTTATCACGGTTTCAGGTGGACCGTTTTCGCCAGCTGCTTCCAGAGGCGGATGCGGAAGGGATTCTTTGTCCGGAATTTCTGTCGGACGTGATCTGGAGGTAGTGTCAAGAGCTATTCAGGGTTCGGTCGCTCCCAAGTTGTGGAGGTGCTATTCAGATTCCTGGAAGAGTTGGTTGTCTTTCTCTGAAGCCCGCGGAGTTGGGGATGGCCGGCCATCGGAGGGATTGATCTTAGCATTTGTGGCATCTCTGATGCAGCAGCGGTTTTCTTACAGTCCTGCATGTCCTATTTTTCAGTGAAGCAGGCTCTGAAAGGGTACAGGAGGGCCGATTTCATTGGAGCTTTTGGGTAGGCTTTGTGAAGTCACGTCGACTGTATGCTACAAGGAATTTGAAGCCTTGTTGTTTAAAACTGTGTTTATTCTCGCTTTTCATGGGGCATTGTGCATATCCAAGCTGCTTCCCCAGTCTAAATTGGGTGGTTCTGGTGTTTTTTTGGAAACGTGTCGGTAGACCATTCGGGAGTGCACATCTGGATCAGGCGCTCTAAGACTGATGTTTTAGGGAAAGGGGTTGGGATTACAATAAGAGCTTAGGATAATAAGTTAGTATGTCGGGTGGAAGCAATTTTTACGGGCTAGGCCCTCTGGGGAGTGTAATTTTTTGGTTTACCAGAATGGGTTCCTTCTAACTAAATATCAGTTTGATTTTGTTCTGCATAAGTGCTTACGTAGCTTGGGTTTACATAAATTTAAATTTTCATCCCATTCCTTTATAATAGGAGCAGCATCAGAGGCGGCCCCCCGTATGGGTGTGGGTGAGTCGGCTATTAAGGAAATGGGGAGGTGGAAATCCAAATGCTTTAAAAACCATTTGAGGACCAAGGGACGTATTTGTCCCATGTTTTTAATTGCCTGTATTATCTGATTAAGAACTTAAAATATATATTTTTTTGGTTTGAATCAAAATATTAGTTCTTATCAACAAATTGATCTAGATTTTTGCCTGTTATTTCATGAAATGGCTTAGTTACAGCAACTGAAGTGTACGGACTTAAAAAAAAAAACTTAAAAATAAAAAATTGCTTCTTTTGGGGTTCCATAGGAAGTGACCTAAATAGTCACATTGGTCCCGTGTCATAATTACTCCCCCAAAAATGACACAAGTGTGGAAATGGTTTAATTTATTGTTCAAATACATTCTTTTTTTTTTATCTTCAAAGGTTTTTATTCGGCAATACGTACATACAAAGTATACATGCAGATCAACAACATGGGCACATACATGGCAAACTTGAGTACAATAAAAATGAAAAAGGGGAAAAGGAAAAGAAGAAAAGGGACACAAAAAGGAAGAAGGGGTGGGAGGAGAGAAATAAAAAGCACAGAAGTACAGCAATCCCTTTACATTGTTCAGCCGGAGGCAGCCGGCAATCATATACATATTTGAGGGATATAATGAGATATTTTAAGAGAGAGTATCGGAAATTCCCAGCCACCGATCCCAGATTTTATTATACTTTGACGGGCACCCTCTATTAATGTACATGAATTTACGGTACGGAAGAGCACCATTAATGTCAGCTTTCCATTCAGCAAAAGTCGGAGGGGATGATCTCATCCATTTCCTCGCAATCAATTTTCTTGCTGAGAAAAGTGTCTCCTGGAGGAACGTTTTCATAAACGTATCTAATTCTGGGCCAGGGTAGATCCCCAGTAAACACGACTGTGGGTTCAGTGTAAGAGGTGAGCCCATGGTGTTATGGAGGAACTCAACTATTTGTTTCCAGAAGCCCTGAACCCCAGGACAGGTCCAGAGCAGGTGAAAGAATGTGCCAAACTCCTGTGTACACATGGGGCAGGAATTGGGAAAGTCCCTTTTAAATCTGGACACTCGGAGCGGGGTGAGGTATGACCTGTGTAGTATGTATATTTGAGTGAGCCTACCAGATAGTTTAGGGGACACCTCCTTGCAGGCGTCCAGGGCCTCACTCCACTCCTCATCCCCAAGGTCTTCCACCTCCCTCTCCCAGCGTGGTTTAAGAGCATAGGCTATTTTCGTGGATGGTGGTACAAGCAACATGTTGTAAAAGTAGGAAATTCGTTTTTGGGGGTCTGTACCCTTGACTACGGCCATAATGGAGTTAGGGGAGGACTGTGGCAATGTCCCTCGGAATTGTGCGATGAGGGTATGACGAACTTGAATATACCTGAAATACATGCTGTCGGGGAGCGCAAACTCATCTTGAAGAGCAGGGAATGACTTAATGTCGCCACCCACGATGACATGTGAGAGATAGTGTACCCCCCTAGAACACCACAACTCAGGGTCGGGGATCCCAGAGAGTTCAGGCAAGTGACAATTATGCCAGAGGGGAGTGTAGTCATTAAACGGGTCCATGTTTAGTTTAGTCATAGTGATGTCCCAAATTTTCCTATAGTGGTAAAGAGTAGATTCAGTCTGTGTAGACTGGGTGCCCCGTGTGCCCAGTGCAATTGCAGTGATAGGGTCCCGCGTGTGTTGCGCCCAGCGAGGGCAGAGAAGGGTCACGAAGCTGTCCCTGTCAGTTTTTTCAACATGGAACAGCTGGGAAAGCTGCAATGCGGTGTAATAGAGATGTATATCAGGCAGAGCAGTTCCCCCCAAATCTGTGGGATCCTTGAGGGTCCGCCAGGCCAGCTTGTGTCTGCTCCCCCCCCCCACACGAATGGCTTAAGTAAGGAATCAAAGCATTTAAAATACTTGAGAGGGATGTATACCGGGGAGTGCCAAAGGACATACAACATTTTGGGGAGCAATACGATTTTTATCAGGTTTATCCTACCCCATACTCCAAGAGGCAATTGTGACCATATTTGTATTTTGTCTTTTACCAGGGCGTACAGGGGTTCTATATTAAGGGCGATATAATCTGTCGGTGACCTAGTGATCTGAACACCCAGATATTTCACAGCGCTCACCCTAAGTAGAGGGAGCCCCGCCTGTGCCAGGGGGGGGCGCAGAGAGGTCAATAGGAAGGATCTGGGACTTACCCCAATTAATTTTTAAACCCGAAAAGGTCCCGAAACGTTCAATTGTATCGAGCGCGTGTTGTAGGGAGAAGCCAGAATCGGCCAGATTCAATAGGGTATCGTCCGCATACATACTGATTTTTTTCCACCAGTACACCACAGGTCAGTCCACGTATATCAGGATTCTCCCGAATGGAAATGGCCAAGGGTTCTGCCGCAAGGGCATATAACAGGGGAGAAAGAGGGCAGCCTTGACGGGTGCCTCTGGTAAGCCCAAATGAATCAGAAGGCCAGCCATTCGCCACCACTCTAGCAGTGGGATCCTGGTACAGTAAACGGACCCACGTAATGAACCTAGTGCCAAAAATATATTGTTCAAGGCAAGCCCATAAATATCTCCATTCCACGGAGTCAAACGCCTTGGTGGTGTCAAGAGTCACCACCACACGTTCTCCAACTTTATCATGTGTGGCCTGGAGATTGATAAACACCTTTCTAAGATTAAAAGAGGTGCTGCGGCCAGGCATGAATCCTGCCTGATCAGCATGAATCAGGGACAGAATAACCTGATTCAGCCGATTGGCAAGGATTTTAGCAAGAATTTTGATATCTGCCTGGAGGAGGGAGATGGGCCTATATGATTCCGGATAACCCAGGTCCTTCCCCGGTTTGGGGATTAGTACTATTATTGCCTTTCTCATGGATGGGGGCAACACCAGATTGTCAAATAAGTAGTTGTATAGGGCGAGTAGCTTTTCTCTTCCCTCTGCAGGAGAACGTCCCGTCAAGATTATGGAACCTGGGGTGGTTCTTAGTTAGGATGGGAGGGAAAAGTATAATGTTTTTAATGTTGTCTTTCACTCCTCTTTTGTTGCAGGGGCTCAGACACAACTTCTCCGTTAGGATAGTTTCCTAATTTTTTTTTTTTGGTTTTTCAAATTGTTAGTTGGTTTCTGGATTGGATTATGTCAGCCGTTGAGGGCGTGATTCACTCCAGACACTGTGGTCCAGTGTCAAAAGACAGGGGGGAGAGTGTAGCGGGTACTTACTTTCCCGGGTGCATTTTTTGAATTTAGCTGTGACATCAGTGCTATGTTCCTTGCGGTTCACAAGGTGGCGCTGTCACCGTGGCCGGGGGGGATGAATATCACTGGGGCCTTTTTTTGTCCTCTCTCGGCAGCAGTATGGTGGGGTGGGGAACCCGCCGTGCTTGCTGGGAGAGGGGATAAAGGGGCCGGCCATCTTGGTCACGGGGTCACGGGGTCTTCGTCCCAAGCACCTTCAGCTTGTGGACGTGGGTTTGTGCTCGTCCTCTAGGAGGCCTCGGCCTAGGGGACCAACGGAGATCGTGTTCCACCTCAGGCACCTTCAGCCCTGGGGTGAGGTACTTGCAAGAGGGTCCGGAGCTCAGTGCCCAACACTGAGTTCCGCGAGGGAAGGGTCCTAAGGTACTTCGGGGATGGAGGCCTGAATCTGAGTAAGACGCAATGGACCGCGGAGAGCTCCTCACTCGAAGACCCGGTGCAGCAGACTGCCGGTGACGGGTGAGTCTCTTGTCGGAGACCGTTCAGAAGGATCCCCTTCCTCTCGTGTGGAGACCATATCCCACTCTCCAGGAGGAGAGTGGAGGAGCGAATTTGTGTCTGGGCCTATTCACACTCACACCTCCTTTTCTGTTCTATCTATCAAGGGAGTCCATGTATGGTGTGTTCTAATAAAGAAGTGTTGGACTTTAATGGTGTGAGGCTCAATTCCTGGCGGACGAAGTTCACGGTGACTCTTGGAGGGAGGATCCGGGTGCACAGCACAGACCCGAAGGTAAATGAGACATTGCTGATACCACAGGTATTCCCACGTGGTGGAAGCTAGGCATAGCCCACCCGCTCTTTCTCTCTCTACCCTACCAGATACCCCTATACAAGAGACAGTGCGAGCCGCACGGAGAGAGAAGAGGGGCAGGCACTACACATGCATAATTATCCGTTTAGTTAACATGATTTTGCTTGCACTGTCAGCGCATCTAATCCTGTTTTGTTTTAGGTCTCCGAAGGGTTTGTCTCAGTCCCCGTGGGCTGTGAAGAAGATCAGTAAGCAGTGTGACAAATCCAGCAAGAACCTTTATGAGGAGAGGTTGAATGTGGAGGCCAAGATCCTAAAAGATTTGCAGCACCATTTCTAGAACCGGATGAGAAAAAATACAGGAGGAGGTGCAGAATGGATGATTCCACGGAATATGGATCAAATTTACGGAAGATAGAGGCTGAAGAGAAAAAACGTACGAGAGGAAGGGCGCAGCGGGTTACTCCAGGCATAAGACGTTTCCAGCAAGCGGGCAAATCCATAGTGGTCCTAGAACGTTTAGAGGGATTCCTGACAACCAAAGAACTGACTGAGAAATTAATCACCCGCTTTGCTGATGACCTGAACCCCAGTGACCTCACGACCTTCGATAAGCAGCTTCGCCTGAACACATTGAACGTGGATTTAACGGCTCAATGTAAAACCCTCCGTCAACTGTGGCAGGAGCAGGACAACTTGGACAAAGACATCACAGCTCTGGTCAAGTACACTATGGCTCAACAGGATCTGGTATCCAGATTCAAAAAACTAAAACGTCTCAATAAGGAGAAAATTGAAGAGGCCATAGTCAAGTACAGACAGGAGGCTTGTGAGGCCAGAATGAAGATAGAGAGGCTGGATTACTATGGACAGCTCTTCTACTATCTGCAGACAAAACCAGTTTACCTGCTTGGAATCATTAGAGAGACGGCATCCCCTGAGCAGATCAAAGCATTCACAGAAAGAATGTTTTTGCCGCTCAGGCTGAACGACTATAGATCACAATCCTATTTAGATGACCTGATAAATACATTTATCGAGACCATATCCTCATCTCTGGACAGGATTCCTTATGGGCTGATATACCTAACAAAACTCCTACATGGATCTTTGCAAAAAAAGTTTCCATATGAAAGTAAAGATTCACTGTTGTGGCCTGTTGGATATTTCCTATCTGAATACTTCCGCACAGCCATAGAGGAACCAGATAAATTTGACCCCTATCTATATAAACTATCACACCAGAAGGAGAACTTATTCTTTGTGTCTCAAAAGTTACGGCAGACTTTAAACGCCTTTGCTCCCTATAGTCATTCAACTGGGAAGAAAACCTTCCAAAAGCTCAGGGAATTATTTCAGAAAGTTCTGGATGTTCAAGATCCGGAGGAGGAATACAGCTTTAGCGAGTACGCCGACCGCCGTACTGATTCCTAAGCTAACCATGACTGCAGAGGACATCATCAATATACATTCTCTGCTTTCTAAATATCAGAGATTTGTATTTTGCCGCCAAGAAGACTTGCCAACTGCATTACTTATGTACCAAATGTTTAAGGATATTGGACCGGTGCCGCTTCTTAAGGATCTTGAGGACACTAATGGAGCCTTCTATGATGACACTGATGGAGCCGTCTATGATGAGACCAGCAAAAAAACGAAATTCTCGCTATGTTTACTTAGCAAAGTTTCTCCACTGAAAGATTTGGATGTTGAAAAGGAGAATTCTAAGGTTTCCAGAATAAAACTAACCCTAGAACTTATGCGACCTGGAAAAAAACTCCTTCAGAGTCTGATGAAGCCAGCGCAAGAAATAGGAAGTACAACTTCCAGCAGTCCTGAACATGCAGAGAAAAAGAACAAATCCAGTTCATCTAAAGACCTTGACGCCGCCCAAAAAGCACAACTTCGCCAGGAACGCCTGCAGATTTTACAAACAGCTGGTTACTTCCCAAAGGCAGGAAGCGAGCAAGAGTTTTCCAAACTACTTACCAAACAAATCAAAAACAAACATCAACTATGTCACAAAACAGAATCAGAGGTAGAAACCAGAGAGGAGGAGTTAGCCAATGTCAAGGAGATCGTTGAAAAGCTCCAGAACAGGATAGACAAATACAAGACGTTTAGGAAAAACTGTATCGACAACTTGTTCGGTGAAAAGCCAAGCATTGATGGAAAGGTCCAGAAGATCCATTATGCCGAAGATCAGATTGTTTTCAATGCAAAGGAGCTATTTAAGAGAGAAGTCATCGACGTGCACACCTACGAGGAATACAAGGAAATTAAAAGAGAATTCATTTCTATACAAGCTGTTGGTGAAGACTTGTATGTCAATTTAGACACAAAATGTGCAAAGATCCCAATTATGGAGATATTACATGTTCATCACAGCGATTATCCACTGATGAAGATTCTCCATTATGACGTCGTTGTGGGAATGTTTCTGTTTCTGGTTTGCAGCAAACTGTCTGAAAAAGGTGACAGCCGATTACACCCTGCCCATCAGTGCCACACCGTGCCCATCACAGTGCCACACCATGCACACCGTGCCCATCACAGCGCCACACCATGCACACCGTGCCCATCACAGCGCCAGACCATGCACACCGTGCCCATCACAGCGCCACACCATGCATACCATGCCCATAACAGTGCCACACCATGCACACACCGTGCCCATCACAGTGCCACACCATGCCCATCACAGTGCCTCACCATGCAACACCGTGCCCATCACAGTGCCACACAATGCACACCGTGCCCATCACAGTGCCACACAGTGCCACACCATGCCACACCGTGCCCATCAGTGCCACACCATACACAGTGTTCATCACAGTGCCACACCATGCAACACCGTGCCCATCAGTGCCACACCATGCACACCCTGCCCATCAGTGCCACACCGTGCCCATCACAGTGCCACAACGTGCCCATCACAGTGCCACACCATGCACACCGTGCCCATCACAGTGCCACACCATGCACACCGTGCCCATCACAGCGCCACACCATGCACACCGGAGGCGCAGAATGTATGATTCCACGGAATATGGATCAAATTTACGGAAGATAGAGGCTGAAGAGAAAAAACGTACGAGAGGAAGGGCGCAGCGGGTTACTCCAGGCATAAGACGTTTCCAGCAAGTGGGCAAATCCATAGTGGTCCTAGAATGTTTAGAGGGATTCCTGACAACCAAAGAACTGACTGAGAAATTAATCACCCGCTTTGCTGATGACCTGAACCCCAGTGACCTCACGACCTTCGATAAGCAGCTTCGCCTGAACACATTGAACGTGGATTTAACGGCTCAATGTAAAACCCTCTGTCAAACTGTGGCAGGAGCAGGACAACTTGGACAAAGACATCACAGCTCTGGTCAAGTACAATATGGCTCAACAGGATCTGGTATCCAGATTCAAAAAACTAAAACGTCTCAATAAGGAGAAAATTGAAGAGGCCATAGTCAAGTACAGACAGGAGGCTTGTGAGGCCAGAATGAAGATAGAGAGGCTGGATTACTATGGACAGCTCTTCTACTATCTGCAGACAAAACCAGTTTACCTGCTTGGAATCATTAGAGAGACGGCATCCCCTGAGCAGATCAAAGCATTCACAGAAGGAATGTTTTTGCCGCTCTTTAATCACGGTGAAACTCCACGAGAAGAGTACTATTTTATTAAATTGATAGAATTTGCTCTCCGTACTGAAGTGGAGGAAAAAATTGGACACATTGAGGAGATATCCCTTGAAGACTCAGTGGTTTTACAGATAATTAAATGTTATTACACTAAGAAACCAAACTACAAGAACTTATTCAGGGCCCTGGCTGGACCAATAAATCATGTATTGGCAATCAATAATAAAATGGGCCACACAGTGGTGGCTAAAACTATAGTGAGCGGAATTAAAAGAATCTTCAGGCTGAACGACTATAGATCACAATCCTATTTAGATGACCTGATAAATACATTTATCGAGACCATATCCTCATCTCTGGACAGGATTCCTTATGGGCTGATATACCTAACAAAAGTCCTACATGGATCTTTGCAAAAAAAGTTTCCATATGAAAGTAAAGATTCACTGTTGTGGCCTGTTGGATATTTCCTATCTGAATACTTCCGCACAGCCATAGAGGAACCAGATAAATTTGACCCCTATCTATATAAACTATCACACCAGAAGGAGAACTTATTCTTTGTGTCTCAAAAGTTACGGCAGACTTTAAACGCCTTTGCTCCCTATAGTCATTCAACTGGGAAGAAAACCTTCCAAAAGCTCAGGGAATTATTTCAGAAAGTTCTGGATGTTCAAGATCCGGAGGAGGAATACAGCTTTAGCGAGTACGCCGCCGCCGTACAGATTCCTAAGCTAACCATGACTGCAGAGGACATCATCAATATACATTCTCTGCTTTCTAAATATCAGAGATTTGTATTTTGCCACCATGAAGACTTGCCAACCGCATTGCTTATGTACCAAATGTTTAAGGATATTGGACCGGTGCCACTTCTTAAGGATCTTGAGGACACTAATGGAGCCTTCTATGATGACACTGATGGAGCCGTCTATGATGAGACCAGCAAAAAAACAAAATTCTCGCTATGTTTACTTAGCAAAGTTTCTCCACTGAAAGATTTGGATGTTGAAAATGAGAATTCTAATGTTTCCAGAATAAAACTAACCCTAGAACTTATGCGACCTGGAAAAAAACTCCTTCAGAGTCTGATGAAGCCAGCGCAAGAAATAGGAAGTACAACTTCCAGCAGTCCTGAACATGCAGAGAAAAAGAACAAATCCAGTTCATCTAAAGACCTTGACGCCGCCCAAAAAGCACAACTTCGCCAGGAACGCCTGCAGATTTTACAAACAGCTGGTTACTTCCCAAAGGCAGGAAGCGAGCAAGAGTTTTCCAAACTACTTACCAAACAAATCAAAAACAAACATCAACTACGTCACAAAACAGAATCAGAGGTAGAAACCAGAGAGGAGGAGTTAGCCAATGTCAAGGAGATCGTTGAAAAGCTCCAGAACAGGATAGACAAATACAAGACGTTTAGGAAAAACTGTATCGACAACTTGTTCGGTGAAAAGCCAAGCATTGATGGAAAGGTCCAGAAGATCCATTATGCCGAAGATCAGATTGTTTTCAATGCAAAGGAGCTATTTAAGAGAGAAGTCATCGATGTGCACACCTACGAGGAATACAAGGAAATGAAAAGAGAATTCATTTCTATACAAGCTGTTGGTGAAGACTTGTATGTCAATTTAGACACAAAATGTGCAAAGATCCCAATTATGGAGATATTACACGTTCATCACAGCGATTATCCACTGATGAAGATTCTCCATTATGACGTCGATGTGGGAATGTTTCTGTTTCTGGTTTGCAGCAAACTGTCTGAAAAGGTGACAGCCGATTAAAGTTGGATTTTAAACGAGAATCCTCCCTTCTGTGTCGCGATTGTATTCTGACGGCGGGGGGCATTGATTTGCTGCATTGGGAAGGATTTGTACACCGTGCCCATCAGTGCCATACCATGCGCACCGTGCCCATCACAGTGCCACACCATGCAACACTGTGCCCATCACAGTGCCACACAGTGCCACACCATGCAACACCGTGCCCATCAGTGCCACACCATACACACAGTGTTCATCACAGTGCCACACCATGCAACACCGTGCCCATCAGTGCCACACCATGCACACCCTGCCCATCAGTGCCACACCATGCCCATCACAGTGACACAACGTGCCCATCACAGTGCCACACCATGCACACCGTGCCCATCACAGTGCCACACCATGCACACCGTGCCCATCACAGCGCCACACCATGCACACCGTGCCCATAACAGTGCCACACCATGCACACACCGTGCCCATCACAGTGCCACACCATGCCCATCACAGTGCCTCACCATGCACACACCGTGCCCATCAACAATGCTGTATCTTGGCCAAGGCCAACAAGGCCCAGGCCTAGGGCAGCGCTTTGCAGAGGGGCAGCATGAAAAGAGTCCCCACCGACTTGCGCTACACTTTTAGTGTAGCGCCAGTCTTATGAGGTGTACCGGGCCGCAAGACAAATCGGTCTGGTGCCCCCATAAAGCAGCCACACTACTGCAGGTTTTATAGGGATGGTGCAGACACAAGGGACACTGACATGGTCACCTATACCTGGCAGGTAGGTAGTAGGACTCTCCTGCAATCCTTTGCTTGTGTCAGTTGTACATATTAAGGAATCTTCTTAATTTTATTTCTGTTGATTACTGATGAACATTTATTTACTGACACACACTGGACAACATACAATGACTGGCATGCACTGACCTCCACTAACAGAGGACATCCAGATGTACATAAACTGACCACTCCATGCTTTAGATAGATGCACACAGACAGACAACCACATTAGGAGAGAGTAGATTGCACACACACAGATTATAGGATGAGGCCTACTACAGACATACACCCAACATTAGAAAAAGGATGACTAGCATCCAGCCGTGGTGGGCAGGCTTGGAATCTCTTGGTCAAAAGTGTGTCAGTGAATGGGCGAGAGGATCACTAGATCTTCACTTCTGGCCAATAGATTTTACCAAAGGACTCTTTGTTTATTCAGAGTATATATAGTTGGAAAAGGAAATAATGTGTATAGGTCCATAATTCTACTTTCATAAACACACAATAAAAATTTGGTATATTTACATTTGAATTGCTTCCTCTTTTATTCAATCCTTTCATGACCGGGGCTCATTACCACTTGGATGCACCGGCCACATTTGCAAGGCTGGAAGAGGCTCTATGGCTACTTCTTCCACTTCTGGTTAGAGCTGGGCGATTTTCTCAGAAAAATAAATCTGCGATTTCAAAAATAAATAAATAAATAAAAATATAGATTCACGATTCGAATCAAGTTTTTTTTATTTATTTTTTGATGGACACCGCGCTGGTCCTGAGGAGCTGCGGGCAGGCAGAAGCCGCGGCCTCGCCTAAAAACTCCTGCCCGCAGCTCCTCAGGACCGGCGCGGTGTCAGTGCCGGTCCCGGTGAAAAAAAAAAAAATCTAAAAAATTGATTTGCTGAAAATTTAAATCGATTTGACCTCTCAACTCGATTCAAGATTTAAATGGATATTTTCCCCAGCCCCAGTTCTGGTGTGTGTAGGGATGTGTAATAGGTGTTTATGTATTAACATGTGTCCTAACCATATATATATATATATGTATGTACTGACAAGCCCCTTATGTGACAGGAGTGACAAGGAGACATTAGGGGTCTTCTAGCTTCACCCCAAGAACAGGATATAAAATGAAATCCTGTAGGCCGGCGCATGCACGGATGCCTGAGGGAGAAGTCGCATCCCCTTAGAGCTCCGCTCCCGGGTTAAACAAACCGGAGAACCGAACGCTGCCTTTTACCACAAACGACACCAGCTCCCGCAAATTCACACCAGGTACACTTCGGCGTATTGAGGATGGTCACGAGGGGCCCAAAAACGAAATATAAGATTGGTACCTCTAAAGATATACTGTCCCGGCAGACATCCAAGATGGCGGCGCCTGGTACCTCACAGACTCGCACACAGCGGGTTCCCAAATCCCTGTCACACAGTTTCAAAACTCTGGACACGGCTGGTGAGATTGACTCTGATGTTGAAGCACCTGAATCTGTTATTCAGTCTAATATGTTTAGTCAATTTGAGAAAATGCTTCAGAAAGCTTTGAAACAAACTTCAGACCAGATAACTGAGAAACTGACAAGGGAGATTAGGGAACTGGGGCATAGAACAGCTGAATTGGAAATGTGGGTAGATGATATAGAAACTACCACACAGCATTATAATACTACTATTGAACAGCTTAAGGATGAGAACTTTATATTACAAAACCGTTTGGAAGACCAGGAGAACAGGGACCGTCGCTCCAACCTAAGAATCAGAGGTCTCCCTGAATCAATTATAGACTTACAGGGAACTATATGTGCACTGTTTCAGGAACTGTTACCAGGTATTTCACCTGAGAGATTGGAAATGGACAGAGTCCACAGGGCCCTAACTCAACGCAAACCCAATGGACCCCCTAGGGATATTATAGTTAAATTTCATTTCTATAAAACAAAGGAGCAATTACTTGCTGCTGCTAGAGGTAAAAACACTCTTGAGTTCCAGGGCAATATCTATCAGCTCTTTACAGACCTCTCCCCTCTAACTGTGACTAAGAGGCGTTCTATGAAACCCCTGCTGCAAGTACTTCAAAAGCATCAAATCATATACCACTGGGGGTTTCCATTCTCTCTCCGCTTTACACACTTGGAAACTAGATATACCTGTCGCACGTCAGATGAACTACGGTCAGCCTTAACTGATCTAGGCCTGATGGATCACACTAATTCTAAGGAGCAACCTCGTAGACGAACGGCTTCTAGATCACCTCCAAATGAAACCGACTTGGACCCAAACCCCTCTGGTTATACCAGACAGAATCTTCATAAACGAGGACGTTTTGATAGTCAGGCACCGATAAATGTCGTCTCAATGGATTGATTGTTCAACTTTCATTAATCTTATCCAAGTTTCTCCCTTTTTATGGGGTATAAGCCCCAATGCTTTTTTCTGAAAAGCATTATACTATCTCTGATTGAAGAGTTAGAATTCTATTCTCCATTATCATTATATCTTTTTTTTTTTTTTTAACGCTTTCCTATTAATGAAATATGAATCTAGGTATTAATTTAATGTTTTAGTCAACCAGTTAACCAGAAGGTTTATATTTCAATTACATTTCTTGAGACAAGTGTTGTGAGCTGCTCAAATACCGAGCCACGCGTCGTCTAGCAGTTTGAAGCTGCACCGATCAGGAGAGCTGTCCCCTGATTAGCTATGGAGTCACAGCACTGCATCAGGGGACTAGGTGAGGGGGAGATTGGCAGGATCAACAGATGTGTATTTCTGCACCTATTAAACAGATCTAGCAAAAAAAATTATAACTGTATGGTTATAATCTCTCATTGGGTCCCAAACTCTACCTCATAGCAGCCATTGTTTCCATACACTGCACTGACGACTACCTGAAAGCATGAAACGGCTGTATGCAGTTTGGTATAAATGTCTATAATAGGCTATAGTTGCACTATACACAAGCTATTCTGGATGTGCATCTAGCTGATAAAGAAAGATTTGCATGGCCCCGCCCACTCTTATTTTTGGGATATATGATGGAGTGGGACATTTGAACACCTTCTGTCCCAGGAAACCTTTACTGATCTTTGCACTGATTGGGTTGGAGGGTTATATTACTTCCTTTAGGTCCTTCTCACCATAACGGGTCTAGTCTCTGAAAGATAACACGGCACCTTTTCCTTCTCTGTAGGTAAGCCGGGGGTATTTCCGGCGTGCAGATCCTTTCTATGACGAGCAGGAGAACCACAGCCTCATCGGAGTAGACAACGTATTTCTGGAGTCCTTGTTCCATGATATAAAGCTGCAATATGCCGTCCCCATCATCAATCAGAAGGGAGAGGTTTGTGTTCTCTGTTTTTGGCCTTGTGGGGAGTTTTGCCCCCTCCTCTGTATTTCGGACCCTGATGTCTGCCTCACCCGTGACTCTATTTGCTTTCTTTAATTCAAGAACTTGTTATAGGCACTATGTAGCTGATATTTTAAATGGTGATGAATTTCTATACATCCTTGCGTGGATCTGGTGAACGGATCTGGTGAACCTTTTATGTTCAGATCCTTTAAGGGGTAGATTTTTAGGGGTGTATATATACATAACCTGTGTGATCAATTCTCACTTTGTACTCACAATCCAAAAGAAAGTTGCTGCTCAATTCCTTTAATTAAGGGGAAACATGTCCGAGCCGTACAATGACCATATTTAGGTTGGTTCCTGATGAGTGGGTGGCCCTGTCTACACCCTTTCACCTGATATCCTTTCATCCAATAATCAAGGAGCCAGATGGAAAATTGTTGGCAGAACGGTGGCAGCATCCAATCAGAAGCGGCCACGGTCTAAGGTTGTATGGCCAGCTTGAGGCTTGGTCTAGGCAGGCTTTCCATTCTGGACAAAGAAATTAGAGATATCAGAGATAAGCTCTCTCCCTCCAGTGGAACTTCTGAGTATGCATCCCTCTCCAGAGGCTTAAAAAATCTCCTCGAAAAGGAGGAGAAAGACCAGAGGAATAAGAAACAAAAGAAGTACAATCGAGACATTGGTGATTATAAGGGTAATTTTGTTTTTGGTTGGCAAAAAAAAAAACTGGCCAATCAGGCCAACACCCTAGAGAATAGTTCAAATATGGACCTGTCAGAGCCTGTTGATGTCATCACAGACAGGACACTGGTTTATGAACCCCCCTCTGCATCTAACTCACGAGGATCCCAGAACAACAAGGGTGGTAACCATACACCCAGGAATGCCAAAAATACTCCGGCCTTGGCTCATAATGAGCCCGGCCGAGGTAGACATCCCTCTATGTCTCGAAGAAGAGGATTTCCTCAACGAGGCAGAGGCTATACTAGTGTCTATATCAGGTGTAGCAATACCCCCGCAGGGGCTGCTGGTCTAAGATTTGGGTCTGCCATTACCTTACTGTTCACCACGTCCGTCCTAGAGGTCTTCCTTGAAGAATTTCTCACAAATGTCTGCACCAAACACTTAGTCTCTTTTTCTCAAGGGTTTTATTAACAGAGAGATGGAGGGTTAGGTGGGGATTCAGGTACCTTGCTTGCGGATCACGGGTACTTCTTAATCCAAAGGACAAACAGTCTCCACACTGGATATAGCAACCACCGGATAGGCCTCTCTCACTGACCTTGCAGCCGGTGTGGTGCTCGGCCAAAAGTCTCTGCCACAGACTTGAAGAATACACATAGTTTCTGCCACAGACTTGGGTAATCACTCATTTGATAAAGTTCTGAAAACATAACACACAGTGCCAGGATCTTTCAGCCAGCCGGCAACACTGCGAGGCAAATTTTTATCCAGATGCGTCCTCCAATTGAGCCCTCAATTGTTCGGTCCCTTCCCTGACACGGGACCATACCCAGATCAGTAGGCCCCCAGAAACTCCTGGGCCTACTCTCAGCAACAGAGCCTCGGGCCTACAGGCCCCGAGGCAGAAAACTACTAACACATCCCTGAGGCCAGGAGGGCCATCAGGTCAAGATCGGAAGACCCCGGAAAACGGTGTCTGCTCCTTAAGTACCCTCTCCCAGAATGCACAACGGGGTCACCCCTCCCACTGCACTGTCTCCGGGAAAGGAATACCCAATGCATCCAGCCTACTGCATTTCCAACCTTGACCTGTGGTAACAACAACACTACAGTCAGGTGGAAAATGTGCAGCCCAGCTAAACTGGAACAGAGACCATAATTTGGTACAATTGTTCTGAGCTAAACGACAGCTCAGATAACTAAATTTACACTAGCACCTACCCAATACGAGCAGGGCGCTACACAGGCTAATAGATATTCCTTAGATCTGGTAAGATCAAGTGGTTTTAACGTTAGATTTCACATAATTTCAGAGATATTTCACATAAAAATAGGGATATTAGGTTTTACAGAAGGTACATCCATCTTCAACCGTCTCTGGATGGTCTCTGGAACCGTCTTTGGATGGTTCTTCAGCGGATGCCTGTTGTCTCTTCTCACACCTCCGTTCACCTCCCAGCCTCATGGTGATCTCTTCTCAGACCAACAAGCTTAAGTCTTTAGCTAGCCCCCTTCTTTCAAAGCAGAAGGAGTAGCTCCATCCCCAGTAAAAATCAATGGTGCCATTTTGTGATGAGCCTTTATGTCCTGTGGTCCTCTGCTGCTGCTTGATTGACTTCCTCTCCCTGCCAATAGGAACACAGAGAAGAGAGCAGAGCCGTCTGATGCTCGTGAGTGAGCGCTGCTCGTCACTGAAGGAAGAGGAGAGTCAGGGGGAGAAATCCCCCACAGGCACTGACAGGTGTGATATCCCTCAGTGAGTGCCTGTGTCAGTGTCTATTCAGTCTGACGGTTCCTGGCGGGAATGGAGGGAGGTGTGGGACCATGGGAGACAGAGTAGCCCCCGCTACACACTCCCCCCACCAAAAAACCTTAGGTCCGCCAAAGGTGGTAAAGAGTCTATGACCTGTTACATGCTTTTGATATACACACGTAAAAAAAAAAAACCAGGTTAGTGTGCACATGAAATCATACAATTTGCATCTGCATAAAACCATGGCAGAGGAATATCCAACCAATTAGCATAGGAGGGGAGGTTGTCTTGCCTCGCGGATTTCATCTTCAGCAAGGGGTACAGACTGAGAGTGAGATCTAGTCACTGGCTGGGATCTTTGAGAGGCCGTGAGTGTGGACTGTAAATCTGGCTGTGGTGGCACATGAACTGCTTCTGACAGAGGCAACAGATGATTGCGATGCCAAGTCCTGTGCTTCCCTCTGGCCGGATTTGATATACTGGGAGTCCAGGCAGATGCTTGCAAATGACATAGGGCTGCGACTTCCAGCGGGAAGTTGCTGAGGTATGGTCGAGGGATGTGCCGAAGGCCAAGTCAACTGGCAGCCGGGCCTACCGTCCGAACATCAAACTATAGGGAGCGTAACCTGTGGCATCATTGGCGGTGCTGTTATAAGCATGCACAATAGCCACTATATGCTTGTTCCAGTGCTGTTTTTGTTCTGAATTTAGAGTTCCGAGCATATCCAGGAGGGTTTGATTGAATCTCTCTGGTTGAGGATTTCCTTGAGGATGATACGGGTGGTTTTAGACTTCCTGATGCCCAACAGATCTAAAAGTCTCTTGATGAGACTACTCTCAAAATCTCTCCCCTGATCAGAGTGGATGCGTTGGGACAGACCATAGTGCACAAAGAATTTCTCCACAAAGATCTTGGCCACCGTGGATGCTTGTTGGTCCCTCGTGGAAAACGCCTGGGCATACCGAGTGAAATGGTCAGTCACTACCAGGATATTTTCCTGCCCGCTAAAATCAGGCTCCAAGCACAGAATGTCAATGCACACCAGCTCCATGGGTCCCTGACTCTGAAGATGGCCCATTGGGGCAGCTCGTGAGGCAAAGTCTTCTTTTGGATACATCTGATGCAGGAGTGGCAATAGTCCTCAACTTCAGCCTGCATGCAGGGCCAATAGAACCTGTCCCTCACCAGGTCAAAAGTCCTTTTGGGCCCTAGGTGGCCATGGTTGTCATGTAGGGCAGTTAATACTGTCTCCCTATGTTTTTCAGGTAGGAATAGCTGCAATTTTTTTTCAGAATCGTCAGAGGGGCCCCTTCGGTAGACCAACCCTTGGTGCACCTGAAACTGATCCCACTCTCTGTGCAGCAGACGGGTTTCCTTTGGGGAGTCAGTGAGGAGCAAGTCAGGGCGTTGGCTCTCCAAGGCTTTAAATGCCAAGCTGCAGGGAGGGTCCTCCAACTGGTCCCTCTGCAGGTCATTCTTTGACAGCTTCAGGCAGACCTTTATCCCTGACTTGGGTGACATTGCAATAACATCTGGGGACACCAGCGGCTGACACTCCAAAGTCTTTGGCCCTGGATCCTTCTCCAGCTTGATGTTCTGCTCCTTGACATAAGGCTCGTACCCCTTCAGGTGTCAGCTGGGGGGTCTCTGGAACAATGGGGCCTTCTTGACAAAGCATCCGCATCTTGTTTCAGGCTGAAAATAAACCCTGATAGAGTAGCCAATCATCTGTGACCCGTGGCAACCAACTTGGTGGTAGTAAGGATGTAGGTGAGAGGATTGTTGTCAGTCTTGATCACGAACTCCGCTCCATATAGATAATCCCTCAGCTTATCCACCACCACCCACTTCAAGGCCAGGAACTCAAGTTTGTGCATGGGGTAGTTCTTCTCGAAGGGGGGGCCAAGTTCCGACTCATGTAGGCAACAGGCCGTAGATGACCATCATGCTCTTGATATAGCACCCCACCTAACCCATCTTGACTGGCGTCAACATGTAGCTCAAATGGCTTGATTGGATCTGCATAGGCCAGAACAGGAGCGGTTGTTTGGCTTCACTTCAGCTGCCTAAAACCTCTTCACACTTCGGAGTCCATTGTTCCTGAATGGACTCTCTGGGTTTTCTGGGCCCTCCAGCTGGTCTGACAGGCTTCGCCAGATCAGGGTCAGCGTCTTAGCGAATCTCTTGACAAATCTTCTGTAATAAGAGCAGAATCCCAGAAATGACCTAAGCTCAGTCACGTTGGTAGGCCTCGGCCAGGAGGTGACAGCTTCCTGCTTCTGGGGGTCGGTGGCCACTTTGTCGGCAGACATAATATGGCCAAGGTAGTTGACTGAGGGTTGGTAAAACTGGCACTTTTCCAGAGACAGTTTCAACCTCCTCATCATGCAGTCTCTTCAGGACCTTCTCCAGATGCTCTTTGTGCTCTTCCAGGGTCTTGCCGAAAACGATGATGTCGTCTAAGTGCACCAACACCTCGATCAGTTTCATGTCACCCACGGTCTTCTCCATTAGCCTTTGGAAGGTGGCTGGGGCACCAGACAGGCCTTGTGTCACTGTCAGGTGTGTACTGTGTAATTTGATAAGGGGTGGCCAACCCGTCCTTATGTACCATCTAATATCAGTATTTGTATGTGGAATATCTCTGAAATTATGTGAGATCTAACGTTAAAACCACTTGATCTTACCGGATCTAACGAATATCTATTAGCCTGAATGATTTTTGGCCCTGAAATTTGAAAAGGGGGGGCAAACCCGTCCTTATGTACCACCTAATATCAGTATTTGTATGTGGAATATCTCTGAAATTATGTGAGATCTAACGTTAAAACCACTTGATCTTACCGGATCTAACGAATATCTATTAGCCTGAATGATTTTTGGCCTGAAAATTTGATAAGGGGGGCCAACCCGTCCTTATGTACCACCTAATATCAGTATTTGTATGTGGAATATCTCTGAAATTATGTGAGATCTAACGTTAAAACCACTTGATCTTACCGGATCTAACGAATATCTATTAGCCTGAATGATTTTTGGCCCGAAAATTTGATAAGGGGGGGCCAGCCCCCCTCATTAATCACTTAATAAGTCTCTAATTATGTGAGATCTAACGTTAAAACCACTTGATCTTACCGGATCTAACAAATAGCTTCCAAAATAGCTAACTGTTTGGTCAATTTTTTGATAAGGGGGGGCTGATGACGGGTTAGCCCCCCCAGCATATAACTGTTAATATTGCTTCTTCTGTGTGAGATCTAACGCAAACAATGGTTGATCTAACCTGATCTAACAAAGATCTAACAAACTGCATAAGATTTTTTTTAAAAATTTGATAAGGGGGGGGGCTAACCCGGCAGAGGTGTGTAAACCCATCCTGATATATACAGGAGTTCTGTGCATCCCCCTGCAGGCGTCCAATTCCTGTCAAGACACAGCGGCTGCAGGGACGCAGCTCCCAATGTGACATCAGTGCGGAGGAGTGCACAGCCCCGAACACAGACACACTGAGGGGAATTCAAAAAAGCTGCTGCACCACTTTTCTGGTGTTTTTCACTGTTATGTCAAATTCATGAAGCATCTGCAACAGTTTTCAACGCACAGATGTTATCTTCAGCCATATCAAACTGCACTGCTAATTTGGAAAAATTGAGGGATCCTGTGTGTCTGTGATTAAAAGTTTACTGGATGTTGCTGAGACTTTTGCTAAAGTTTAAATGTGTTAATGATCCTTTTTTTGTTATTTAAAATTGTTAAATCTTTTATGATACATTGCCCTATTTTTATAGGCACACTTTATTGACATTTTGCACATGTCATTTGTCACGTTTGTATGACATCTGATTACTGCACATATTTGCATCCATGCCTCAGATGTCAGTGGTGCATGTGCTGCCTTTCAGCATGTCTGCAGCACATGAACCACTGGTACTCCTTTTTCCATGCCCAGATAAAAAAAGAAAGGCTTAGGCCGTGTACACACGACCATTTTTCTCATTGAGAAAAACAAAATTTTTTCCATTTGACGAGAAAAACGATCATCTGTGGGCATTTTCTCTTTTTCTCGACGAGAAGAACGGCATTAAAAACGACGAGAAAAATTAGAACATGTTCTAATTTTTCTCATTGTTTTTTCCGACATTTTTCCCGCTGCCGCGGAGCCCACAGACGATCGATTTTCTCGACAAGAGAAAAAATTACGTGAAAAACAACCGTGTGGGGGGAACAAGCCGTTCCCTCGTTTTTAATGTCATTATTCACGCCGTTTTTTTAACCGCCGTGAATAATGATCGTGTGTACGCGGCAATACACTCTGTATTTTTTGTTATATATTTAAAGACAATTTGTGTTATTGAAAATCATTGGTAAACTTTTTGGGAACAATCATTACAGTAAAATCATTGAAAGGTCTGTTCTTAACCCAAACATTAGTGAGAACTTTAACCAAGATATTTGTATGTTGTTATTTTTGAATAATACTTAATAATAAATCATTGTGTAAACAAATTTTTATGATTAAAAATGTTTCTGCTAAATTTTTTTACGAAAATGCTAATTGTCTGATTTGTTGCAATAAAGTTTTATTACTGAAGTCATTTCTAGGTCTTCATTTTTGGTTTTCTTTATTTCTCATGCTTTGATTTGTACTCATGTGTGATGTTTTGAAGATAATCGATTATTATAGGAATGAACGTTTGTGCAAAGTAACTGAACAGGGAACTTCTTAATGTCATGCGCATTACACTCAATGATTTATTGCTGTCCGAAAATCACACATTAATTTGACGATTTGTCGTTCACAAGGCAATAATTAATCCAAACTTTTCTGAAACATAAAAATTCAATACCGATCAATGTTTATTGATAATTAACTTGACAGTAAACAAACGAACTGTACAAATGACCGATATTCGGTCAAATTTTTGTCTAATGTACGCCAACATGTTTTCCCGCGTGTGTTGCATGTGGAAGAAACACTGCTTTGTGAGTCATCAGAGTAAGACGGAGCAACGGGCGCATGCTCACTAGGTACTCCAAAGAACCCGCGTGGCAGACCCGTATGATCTTTCAACGCGCTTGGAACACTTTGGCAGTCCGATTGATCCACTACACAAGTAATCTGTTCAATGACCGAAGGTAGTTACCCTTTTTGCATGACATACATATGAGTAGAATGAAAAAGGGAGCACAGTATGAGCCCACTTGCTTGGGATTGTGGCCACCACAAGTGAAAGGGGTAGATTGGGTTAATTAGGAGCATACAGTTGTTAGATAGGTTTATGTGAATTAAGTGTACTGCCGCTTTAAATCCAGTTTCAGCAGCCAACCAATGGGATGCCGCGGAAGCTGGGAAGCCTTTAAAAGGAGTCAGCTGAGCTGGGATACCCCCTTTTCCTGCTGGAGCACCGGTGGAAAAACTCTCCCCCCCCAGCAGGAAAAGGACGCTGAAGGCAGTGTGGCCGGGACTCAGAGCGAGCTGACAGGCGGCAGTGAAGGGGTGTCAGCGGTTAGTGTTCAGCGTGTAAGGACTCGGAGGAGCCAGCCTCCTGTACGGAGCGCAGTTTCTTTAGTGGAGCAGGCGGCGGGGAGAGGTGGCTGAAGGCAACATGGGCGGAGCGGTCTGTGAGTGCCGCTCCTCCAAGAAGAAGAGGACCTGTTCCAGGTCACCAGCGAGAAGAGGCAGCAGGCGGGGCATGGGGAGCAGCCAGCGGCAAGTGCAGGGAGGGGGCTCCCTCTCTCCCCACAGGCAGCAAGAGGACAGCAAGAAGGACAAGTGCAGAACAGCTGCGGTTTAAGAGAAGAAATGCAGGCACCGCCTAGCAGACAGGTGTCAGCGTCAGGGCTACTGCTGGGAGAAGCCATTAAGCAAGAAACTGCTCAAACTCCAGCAGTGGGTGAGTGTGCCCAAATACATCATTTAAATGTGTTAGTGGATTCTCTCTCTCCTTTAGTCAGAACACTGTCCCATGTTGTTCTTGCTGTTTCTTATCACTCTTCTCAGCAATCTGTATCTGCTGCTATGCTAAGCCCTTTACCTCTGGCTGTTAAACATTCCTCTAGCCTTTTGTCTCAGCGCAACATGGTTGCTATGGTTACGGGTGAAATGTCTGGGGATTTCAATGTTCCTTTGGCCAGGGGCAATTTTCCGGAGTCATGCTTAAAGGAGGTCATGCCGTGTGAAATGTCCCCCTTGGGGTACCACTTGAGCTTATCAGTGAAAGAAAAAATTTGGAGGCGGATTTTATAGATATTCTATCCCTGTTACCCTCCCATAAGGATTTCATGGGGAAAGTAGACAAAACTGACAAGCTAGAGGATGAGAGGCGTAGACCTATCCCTAGGTCATTTTAATAACTGGTTGCAAGCTGTTTGCATTTTTGCGGGTGTCATGGCAGACAAACACCCTAAAGACGTAATCAACACGAAACGTATGTCGGTCGGCGCAGCCTGGTCACGTGGTATACACACGCAGCGCTCCATCCTGGGTCCCTGACTGCAGCGAACGGCGGCTTCGGTGCACGCCGCTTCCAGGAGTCCATGAGCCGTGAGCTCCCTACTGTCTGCCTGCAGCCCCAGTGCCGGGATGGGCACTTTTTAATGTAAGAGGCCACCTAGGCCATATATGTTTTATATATTATTTTTATTTATTTTTTACAAATAAATACGGGTTACACTATGAAGTTCTTTTGCTTGTATTTCACATGTTCCGCCTAATTAACCGAGGGAGGGGTCTCAAACATTTCTCTACCAGCATTGTCCATATGTGTGCAGGCACAATCCTGCTCAAGCTGTTAAAGACCTTCTTTGTAACTAAAG
This sequence comes from Rana muscosa, assembly GCA_029206835.1. Lineage (NCBI taxonomy): Eukaryota > Metazoa > Chordata > Amphibia > Anura > Ranidae > Rana > Rana muscosa. The sequence goes on along the minus strand of JARGYO010000098.1, from coordinate 1,357,409 downwards.
AGGTCCACATCCTTTGGTAAGCGCAATCTATTATTTGTGCACTTCGGGTGTTAGCTTCATATGAAGATTTGGTGAAGGATTAACTCTTTGCACTACTTTGAAGAAAATAATCACAACATATTATGAACAATATTTGTTGAAGATTTTTTCTAGCTTCACATGAGGATTTGGTGAAGGATTAACTCTTTGCACTATTCTGAAGAAACTAACCGCAATATATTATGAACATTATTTGCTGAAATATTTTTTCACATATTGGAATTGTTACACATTTGAATTTTCATGAATTCAATTAATGGAACTTTTTTATAATTGAGTGTAGTAGATTTTTTAAATTGTTGTGGGCTTGACAGCACGACATTTTCACAATTGGGACTAATTGATTTATATATGGTGACTACCAATTCACCTTTTTGTATTTTGGTATCACAGGATTGTGGTGGTGTTTATATTTAAGAATTATTCACATAATAATTTATTAGATAAGAGATCACTTATCAATTAAGTATATTAAGAGTATCTAAGCGCCCCCTTTTTCTTATATAAACACCCTGAAAAATGCAGTGGTTTGTTTCAGCATTTAGACCATATATTGGAAGCATATAAAAGCTTTGGGGGCTCGGATGGGTCTATTATGACAAGTCCTTTAGGCAGAAGTTGTCAGTTCACCCCACATTGCGCTTGGGTATGAAGGACGTAGGGTTATGGCTCAATTTGCTCACCCCCCCAGAGGCAAGTTGCCCCTATACTGACAGCGGTTAACCCTTCCAGCACTGCAAACAGAAAGGGTTGCTGGGGTGCGGCCTATAAGTACAGGCACAAATGTGCATATTAAATGGGAACACACCCTGCGCTAAGTGTTTGAAGAAGCAGGCGAGTGCCGGGAACAGTCAATCCCAAAAATATATTTTTCCAAAAAGCCTGCACGCCTGTGAGGCTGGAAAGCATGCGCCCATGGCTGGATAGTTATCCAGACCGGGAGAAGGCGCAATTTCTCATTAAGGGGTTTTCATGCGGCTTTCCTCTTCCTTACTTCTCAGGGGAAGGATGTAAGATGGCGAGTAATTTAAAATCGGTTGAACAATTTCCGCAGATAGTTAGGGAAAAGATTTTCAAGGAAATTGCTGAAGGACGCATTGCCGGTCCTTTTGAGCACATTCTCTGTTTGTTAACTTCCAAATATCGCCTCTGGGGGTGGTCCCCAAAAATGAGCAGAATGCTTATTGCATAATTCATCATCTGTGGTTCCCAAAAGGGGAATTGCTTAATGATGAGATTGACGAGGCGCTGTCTTCTGTTTCGTATGCGACGTTCGAGGAAGCAATATTTAAAATTTGTAAGGTGGTGCGTTGCTGGCAAAGGTCGATATCAAATGGACGTTTCGGCTTTTGCCCATATCGCCTGAGGCGTTTAATTCTTTGGGGTTTTATTTTGATGAAGCGTATTTTTTTGAAAAATGTCTCCCTATGGGGTGTTTGGTTTTGTGTTCCTATTTTGAAGCATTTTCTTCCTTTCTCCATTGGGTGGTGTGTTCTAAGTCGGGTTGTGATAGCGTAGTCCACTACCTGGATCATTTTGTATTTATAGGCCCTCCAGAGTCTTTTTCTTGTAATGATTTGCTGCTGCCATTTAGGACCATGGCACAACAGTTTGGCGTAACTTTGGCAGAGGAGAAGACGTGTTTGCCTAGCACATCTTTGGAATTTCTGGGCATCCACATTGATACATGTAAGATGGAATTCCGTTTGCCTGAGGCGAAATTGGTGAAGTTGAAGTCCTTGCTGGGTTTGTTTCTATTGCAAAAGAAAGTGCTTTTAAAAGACATGCAATCGATTTTGGGAGTTTTGACGTTTGCCTTCAGGATCATGCCAGTAGGGTGCATTTTTTCACGTAGGCTTTATCTGGCGATATTGGGTTTAAAGTCGCCTTTCACACACATACGGTTGACAAGTTTGCTTAAGGCGGACATGTTGGTTTGGGCCAGGTTCCTTGACATTTACAATGGTCAGTCCTTTTTTCAGAAGGATTTTGTCTTTGCCCCAGATTTCAGGTTATTCACGGATGCTGCTGGGTCTAAAGGATTTGCCGCAATTGCTGTGCTGCTTGGCCGGAGTCGTGGGTGGTTCAGGAGGTCACTAAGAACATTGTTTTACTGGAACTGTTACCTATTCTGGTGGCAATTGAGCTCTGGGGATCTGGTTTTGTGGACAGAAGGAGACGGACACTAAAGGCGTCCTCTTTGCAATTAATTGTCTCTCGTCCAAATCTCTGCTGGTAGTCAAGGTTCTAAGGTAGACTGTTTTCCTGTGTTTGAAATTCAATGTATGGCTTAAAGCCAAATACACTCCGAGAGTTCAGAATAACATTGCCGATGCCTTATCTCGGTTTCAGGTGGACCGTTTTCGCCAGCTGCTTCCAGAGGCGGATGCGGAAGGGATTCTTTGACCGGAATTTCTGTCGGACGTGATCTGGAGGCAGTGTCAAGAGCTATTCAGGGTTCGGTCGCTCCCAAGTTGTGGAGGTGCTATTCAGATTCCTGGAGGAGTTGGTTGTCTTTCTCTGAAGCCCGCGGAGTTGGGGATGGCCGGCCATCGGAGGGATTGATCTTAGCGTTTGTGGCATCTCTGATGCAGCAGCGGTTTTCTTACAGTCCTGCATGTCCTATTTTTCAGTGAAGCAGGCTCTGAAAGGGTACAGGAGGGTAAATTTTGTGTCCGATGATAGAAGGCCGATTTCATTGGAGCTTTTGGGTAGGCTTTGTGAAGTCACGTCGACTGTATGCTACAAGGAATTTGAAGCCTTGTTGTTTAAAACTGTGTTTATTCTCGCTTTTCATGGGGCATTGTGCATATCCAAGCTGCTTCCCCAGTCTAAATTAGGTGGTTCTGGTGTTTTTTCAGAAACGTGTCGGTAGACCATTCGGGAGTGCACATCTGGATCAGGCGCTCTAATGCCCCATACACACGATCATTTTTCATGCCGTTAAAAATGCCATTAAAAAAAATGGCCATTAAAAATGATCGTGTGTATGCTCCAGAGCATTTTTAACGACGTGAAAAACGGGCATTAAAAATTTTGAACATGCTCTCTTTTTTCATGTCGTTTTTCATGTCGTTTTTTTTAACGACGTGAAAAACGATAGTGTGTATGCTTTAACGACGTGAAAAAAAATGCGCATGCTCAGAATCAAGTATGAGACGGGAGCGCTCGTTCTGGTAAAACTAGCGTTCGTAATAGAGATAGCACATTCGTCATGCTGTAACGGACTGAAAAGCACTAGACTGAAAAGAGCGAATCGTCTCTCAACAAACTTTACTAACATGAAGGGTGGCGCCATTCGAACGGAACTTCCCCTTTATAGTGCCGTCGTACGTGGTGTACGTCACTGCGCTTTTCTTGAACATTTTTTAAAATGATGGTGTGTACGCAAGACAGGCTTGAGAGGAAACAAGAAAAAAAATTACGAGAAAAACGTCAGTTTTAAAAATGACATTAAAAATGATCGTGTGTATGGGGCATTAAGACTGATGTTTTAGGGAAAGGGGTTGGGATTACGTTAAGAGCTTAGGATAATAAGTCAGTATGTCGGGTGGAAGCAATTTTTACGGGCTAGGCCCTCTGGGGAGTGTAATTTTTTGGTTTACCAGAATGGGTTCCTTCTAACTAAATATCAGTTTGATTTTGTTCTGCATAAGTGCTTACGTAGCTTGGGTTTACATAAATTTAAATTTTAATCCCATTCCTTTATAATAGGAGCAGCATCAGAGGCGGCCCCCCGTATGGGTGTGGGTGAGTCGGCTATTAAGGAAATGGGGAGGTGGAAATCCAAATGCTTTAAAAACCATTTGAGGACCAAGGGACGTATTTGTCCCATGTTTTTAATTGCCTGTATCATCTGATTAAGAACTTAAAATATTTTTTTTTTTTGGTTTGAATCAAAATATTAGTTCTTATCAACAAATTGATCTAGATTTTTGCCAGTTATTTCATGAAATGGCTTAGTTACAGCAACTGAAGTGTACGGACTTAAAAAAAAAACTTAAAAATAAAAAATTGCTTCTTTTTGGGGTTCCATAGGAAGTGACCTAAATAGTCACATTGGTCCCGTGTCATAATTCCTCCCCCAAAAATGACACAAGTGTGGAAATGGTTTAATTTATTGTTCAAATACATTCTTTTTTTTTTTTTTATCTTCAAAGGTTTTTATTCGGCAATACGTACATACAAAGTATGCATGCAGATCAACAACATGGGCACATACATGGCAAACTTGAGTACAATAAAAATGAAAAAGGGGAAAAGGAAAAGAAGAAAAGGGACACGAAAAGGAAGAAGGGGTGGGAGGAGAGAAATAAAAAGCACAGAAGTACAGCAATCCCTTTACATTGTTCAGCCGGAGGCAGCCGGAAATCATATACATATTTGAGGGATATAATGAGATATTTTAAGAGAGAGTATCGGAAATTCCCAGCCACCGATCCCAGATTTTATTATACTTTGACGGGCACCCTCTATTAATGTACATGAATTTACGATACGGAAGGGCACCATTAATGTCAGCTTTCCATTCAGCAAAAGTCGGAGGGGATGATCTCATCCATTTCCTCGCAATCAATTTTCTTGCTGAGAAAAGTGTCTCCTGGAGGAACGTTTTCATAAACGTATCTAATTCTGGGCCAGGGTAGATCCCCAGTAAACACGACTGTGGGTTCAGTGTAAGAGGTGAGCCCATGGTGTTATGGAGGAACTCAACTATTTGTTTCCAGAAGCCCTGAACCCCAGGACAGGTCCAGAGCAGGTGGAAGAATGTGTCAAACTCCTGTGTACACATGGGGCAGGAATTGGGAAAGTCCCTTTTAAATCTGGACACTAGGGATGAGCTTCATGTTCGAGTCGAACATACGTTCGACTCGAACATCGGCTGTTCGATCGTTCGACGAAGATCGAACGATTTGGGCCGTTCGCGCCAAATTCGAGTGACGCGAACGGCCCACAATGCACTACGCCATCGCAGTGTCATCCAGGCGCTGTGATTGGCCAAGCATGCACTGTGACCCCGCATGCTTGGCCAATCACAGCGCCGGCAGCGAGGAGAGCAATGATTGGCCACAGGCAGGATGCCTGTGGCCAATTATTGCTGAGGGTGTTTAGTACACGCCCCACACTATAAAAGGCCACCAGCACGGCGGCCTAGTGTAGTGTGTTCCGGAGCAGGGATAGAGCAGCATAGGCAGGGACAGTGACTGTTATTTCTTTCTTGCTTAACCTGGATTCCTTTAGTTTAGGGAAAGAGAAGGATAGGTAGGGAGAGTGTCAGTGTGTTTTGTGCTTGTGCTATAGTGTGCTTAAAAAAAACATTTATTCTAGGGACAGAAAACTGTAGGTAGGGACAGTGTCAGTTTCTTTCACTCTGCAAGTCCTTGTTTCCAGGGACCTGGAAGGACAGTGAGTGAATTGTCCTTGTGCTATATTGTGCTTAAAAAAACATTTATTCTAGGGACAGAAAACTGTAGGTAGGGAGAGTGTCAGTTTCTTTCACTCTGCAAGTCCTTGTTTCCAGGGACCTGGAAGGACAGTGAGTGAATTGTCCTTGTGCTATATTGTGCTTAAAAAAAAACATTTTTTCTAGGGACAGAAAACTGTAGGTAGGGAGAGTGTTTTTTTTTTTTCACTCTGCAAGTCCTTGTTTCCAGGGACCTGTAAGGACAGTGAGTGAATTGTCCTTGTGCTATATTGTGCTTAAAAAAAACATTTATTCTAGGGACAGAAAACTGTAGGTAGGGAGAGTGTCAGTTTATTTCACTCTGCAAGTCCTTGTTTCCAGGGACCTGTAAGGACAGTGAGTGAATTTTCCTTGTGCTATATTGTGATTAAAAAAAACATTTTTTCTAGGGACAGAAAACTGTAGGTAGGGAGAGTGTTTTTTTTTTTTTCACTCTGCAAGTCCTTGTTTCCAGGGACCTGTAAGGACAGTGAGTGAATTGTCCTTGTGCTATATTGTGCTTAAAAAAAAACATTTATTCTAGGGACAGAAAACTGTAGGTAGGGAGAGTGTCAGTTTATTTCACTCTGCAAGTCCTTGTTTCCAGGGACCTGTAAGGACAGTGAGTGAATTGTCCTTGTGCTATATTGTGATTAAAAAAAATCATTTTTTCTAGGGACAGAAAACTGTAGGTAGGGAGAGTGTTTTTTTTCTTTCACTCTGCAAGTCCTTGTTTCCAGGGACCTGTAAGGACAGTGAGTGAATTGTCCTTGTGCTATATTGTGATTAAAAAAAACATTTTTTCTAGGGACAGAAAACTGTAGGTAGGGAGAGTGTTTTTTTTCTTTCACTCTGCAAGTCCTTGTTTCCAGGGACCTGGAAGGACAGTGAGTGAATTGTCCTTGTGCTATATTGTGCTTAAAAAAAACATTTATTCTAGGGACAGAAAACTGTAGGTAGGGAGAGTGTCAGTTTATTTCACTCTGCAAGTCCTTGTTTCCAGGGACCTGTAAGGACAGTGAGTGAATTGTCCTTGTGCTATATTGTGATTAAAAAAAACATTTTTTCTAGGGACAGAAAACTGTAGGTAGGGAGAGTGTTTTTTTTCTTTCACTCTGCAAGTCCTTGTTTCCAGGGACCTGTAAGGACAGTGAGTGAATTGTCCTTGTGCTATATTGTGCTTAAAAAAAACATTTATTCTAGGGACATAAAACTGTAGGTAGGGAGAGTGTCAGTTTATTTCACTCTGCAAGTCCTTGTTTCCAGGGACCTGTAAGGACAGTGAGTGAATTGTCCTTGTGCTATATTGTGCTTAAAAAAAACATTTATTCTAGGGACAGAAAACTGTAGGTAGGGAGAGTGTCAGTTTATTTCACTCTGCAAGTCCTTGTTTCCAGGGACCTGTAAGGACAGTGAGTGAATTGTTCTTGTGCTATATTGTGATTAAAAAAAACATTTTTTCTAGGGACAGAAAACTGTAGGTAGGGAGAGTGTCAGTTTATTTCACTCTGCAAGTCCTTGTTTCCAGGGACCTGTAAGGACAGTGAGTGAATTGTTCTTGTGCTATATTGTGATTAAAAAAAACATTTTTTCTAGGGACAGAAAACTGTAGGTAGGGAGAGTGTTTTTTTTCTTTCACTCTGCAAGTCCTTGTTTCCAGGGACCTGTAAGGACAGTGAGTGAATTGTCCTTGTGCTATATTGTGCTTAAAAAAAACATTTATTCTAGGGACAGAAAACTGTAGGTAGGGAGAGTGTCAGTTTCTTTCACTGTGAAAGTCCTTGTTTCAAGGGACAGAGAAGGACACCTGAAGGTAGCCCTTATTGCTTTTTTCCCATCTCCCTGCAGGCCATCTATTAGAATGTCTGGAAGGCAAACAAGGAGAGGCAGACAGTCAGGAGGCAATAAAAGAGGGCAAGCAGGCTCTGTGTCTGGGGGCAACAGTGCTGGTCGTGGACGCGGTGCATTGTCATCAGCACATGGCCATGGGACACGCTTGTCCTTCTTTTCGGCAGCTGGACATGTTGAGCCACATCATGCCGAAGACTTGGTAGAGTGGATGACCAAGCCCTCCTCCTCCTCCTCATCCTCTCTCACCCAGGCTCAGGGTACTGGAAAAGCAGCTGCCAAAGCGTCGTCTTCCCTGGTATCAATGTCAGACAAATCATCAGTCACTCCTTCCCTAGACCCACCATGTCCTCCTCCTGAGGAGTCCCCCGAACTGTTTCAGCACAGTGTTGGGTACATGCTCCAGGAGGATGCCCAGCGTTTCGAAGGGTCTGATGATGAAACCCAGCTAGAGGAAGGCAGTAGCGTGAGAGCAGACAGAGGGGATGCTCAAGAAGGACACCAATCTGGCAGTCATGTTCCAGCAGCTGCAGCATACTGCCAGATTGGCTCCAGTGATGAGGAGGGAGGGGATGATGAGGTCACTGACTCCACGTGGGTGCCTAATAGGAGAGAGGAGGAGGAGGAGGATGAGGAGGAGGCACATCTCCAACGAGGCAGGATGCCCTTTGGTGGCCAGCGTAAGGGCAGTACACCGACAGAATCACACCGCAGAGCTCCGCCTGTGCAGGGCGCTGCCTCTGCCCGTCATTCAAAAAGTTCTTTGGTGTGGGCCTTTTTTGAGGCTAGTGCATCAGATCGCACAGCTGCTGTTTGCAACATATGTCTCAAGCGTATATCGCGTGGCCAAAACATCAGCCGCTTGGGTACCACATGCCTGACCAGACATATGTTGACCTGCCATGCAGCTCGTTGGCAAGCCTACCTCAAAGACCCACACCAAAGAACAAAGCGGACCTCTCCTTGCACCGCATCAGCTGGGATCTCCAACCCCACTATAACTTCAGTCCTCTCTGAAACATGCACTGAGAGGAATAAAGATGTAGAATTAGGTGTGTCACAGCCAAGTACTTGCGGCCACTCTGCTAGCAGTACACCGACGTCCGATTCTAGCAGGCAAATTTCCCTGCCCCAGCTGCTGGACCGTCGAAAGAAGTTCACTCCCAGCCATCCACATGCCCAGCGGTTGAATGCTAGCTTGGCTAAATTGCTAGCGCTTCAACTGCTGCCTTTTCAGTTGGTAGACTCGGCCCCCTTCCGTGAGTTTGTGCAATGTGCGGTTCCTCAGTGGCAGGTTCCCAAACGCCACTTTTTCTCACGGAAGGCTATTCCGGCTCTCTACCGGCATGTGGAAGGCAATGTCTTGGCCTCGCTGGACAGGGCGGTCAGCGGTAAGGTGCATATTACCGCTGACTCATGGTCCAGCAGGCATGGACAGGGACGTTACCTTTCTTTCACGACCCATTGGGTCACTCTTTTGGCAGCTGGGAAGGATGCAGGACAAGGTGCAGTAGTGTTGGAGGTTGTCCCACCGCCACGCCTCCAAAATGCTACTACTGGTTGTGACACACCTCTCTCCTCCACCCCCTCCTCTTCTTCTTCCTCCATGGCCTCTTCCTGTGGTTTGTCCTATGAACCAGCGGTGCTCCGTAGCCGTTCACGGGGCTACGCAAGTACGCAGGCAAAAAGATGCCATGCCGTGCTTGCGCTGGTGTGTTTGGGGGACAGAAGCCACACTGGGGCAGAGGTCCTGTCTGCTCTGCAGGGCCAGGCCGAGAGTTGGTTGACGCCACGCCAGCTTAAGCCAGGAATGGTGGTTTGCGACAATGGCACCAACCTCCTCTCCGCCCTCCGACAGGGACAACTGACCCATGTGCCCTGTGTGGCTCACGTCCTTAACCTGGTGGTGCAGCGGTTCTTGGGCAGGTACCCGGGCTTACAGGATGTCCTGAGGCAGGCCAGGAAAGTCTGTGTGCATTTCCGCAGATCTTATAATGCCAGTGCTCGCCTGGCTGAGCTGCAAAAGGAGTTGAACCTGCCCAAGAACCGCCTTATATGTGACATGCCCACCAGGTGGAACTCAACGTTGGCCATGCTGCAGCGGCTGCACACGCAGCAGAGGGCCATCAATGAGTACCTGTGCGACTACGGCACCAGGACAGGGTCAGGGGAGCTTGGTTTTTTTTCTCCACGCCAGTGGGGCATGATCAGGGATGCATGCACTGTCCTGGCACCATTTGAGGAGGCCACGAGGATGGTGAGCAGTGACAGTGCATGCATCAGTGACACTGTACCTCTTGTCCACCTGTTGGAGCACACGCTGCGTGGAATAATGGACAGGGCACTTGAGGCAGAACAGAGGCAGGAAGAGGAGGACTTCCTTGCCTCTCAAGGCCCCCTTTACCCAGACAGTGTTCCTTCTGTCCCACCCATCGCACAGGAAGAGGAGGAGGAGGAGGAGGAGGAGGAGGAGGAGGAGGAGGAGGAGGAGGAGGATTGTGTCAGCATGGAGGTGGAGGCTGGCACTCAGCATCATCAGCAGCAGTCTTTTAGGGATGATTTACAGTCCCAAGAAACCAGTGGACTTGTACGTGGCTGGGAGGAGGTGGCTGCGGATCATGTCGTCCTTAGTGACCCAGAGGACTCCGGAGCGAATGCCTCAGCAAACCTACGCTGCATGGCCTCCCTGATCCTGCAAAGTCTGCGGAAGGATCCTCGTATTCTTCGGATCAAGGAGAGGGACCATTACTGGCTGGCCACTCTCCTTGATCCACGGTACAAGGGTAAGGTTGCGGACCTTATGTTACCGTCGCAGAGGGAGCAGAGGATGAGACAACTCCGGGAGGCCTTGCAGAAAGGTCTGTGCAACGCGTTCCCAGAGACTGGGAGGTTACAAACTCCTGGTCCTGGACAACGAGTTGCTGAGGCTTCGGCCAGTCAAAGAAGGAGCGGTGGGGAAGGTGGCCGTCTGACCGATGCGTTCAGACAATTCTTTAGTCCGCAGCCCCAAAGTATGATCGGTTCCAGCAACCATCGCCAGCGTCTGATAAACATGGTGCAGGAATATCTAGGGGCAAGGTCAGACTTGGACACCTTTCCCACCGAAAATCCTCTGGCTTACTGGGTCTTGAGGATGGATCACTGGCCAGAGCTTGCACAGTATGCAATTGAGCTACTGGCCTGTCCTGCATCCAGCGTTCTTTCGGAACGCAGATTCAGTGCTGCTGGAGGATTTGTCACGGATCACAGGGTGCGCCTGTCCACCGACTCGGTTGATCGACTGACTTTCATCAAGATGAACCAGTCTTGGATCACCACCAGCTACCACACACCTGATGCTGATATAACAGACTAATTGATTTTAACATGTCACATCCCTTCAAGACTGATGCTGATGCTGAGTGCCTGTGCTGTTATGTTGACTGGCTATCCTCCTCCTCCGAGTCCTCAATGATACGATTGATGATGATAGCTTGGAAGATCATTTTTGTTTATGGGTGCCGCCACCAGTGGCTAAGGCCCAATTTTTCAGCCCCTGTTTTACAGGGGCGTGTAATTACAATTTTTTTAGCAATAATTTGCCATAGGGCTCATTGCTGTGCTCCAAGTACAGTATCTGTGAGGGGTTGGAGTGTTGTGGCACCAGTGCCTAAGGCCCAATTTTTCAGCCCCTGTTTAACAGGGGCGTGTCATTACAATTTTTGAAGCAATACTTTGCAACAGGGCTCATTGCTGTGCTCCAAGTACAGTATCTGTGAGGGGTTGTAGTGTTGTGCCACCAGTGCCTAAGGCCCAATTTTTCAGCCCCTGTTCAACAGGGGCATGCAATTACAATTCTTGATCTAATAATTCACAGCAGGGTCCATTGCTGCACCCACCAAGAGTAACTCTGAGGGCTTACAGTCTTGTGGCAACGCCACCACCACCACCACCACGAAAGGCCCAATTTTTCAGCCCCTGTTCAAAAGGGGCATGTAATTACAATTCTTGATCTAATAATTCACAGCAGGGCCCATTGCTGCACCCACCAAGAGTAACTGTCAGGGCTTACAGTGTTGTGGCACCAGCACCACCATCAAAGCCCCAATTTTTACTACCACTGTTCAACAATTATATGTAATTAAAATTCCTGATATAATAGTTGACAGCAGGGCGTTCCAGCACCAACCAAGAGTAACTGAGTGCTTACAGTGTTGTGCCAACACCAACAACTAAGGGGCCTATTTCTGCAGAGTATATACGGCAGGTCCCTACTTTCAAACATCCAACTTACAAACGACTCCTACTTGCAAACGAAAGAAGACAACAGGAAGTGAGAGGAAATCTACCCCTAGAAAGGAAAATTCTCTCCTGTAAGAATAAATATGGGAGAAAGGGGTCTCATCTGTACTGATGCTTTATCAGCAATCCTTGTTTCAAGAAAAACACCACATTTCAAAAACAGTTGTCATTGGGACGGAAAGTGAGGTGAAATGTTCTGAACAGGGGCACAGACAGCAAAACAAATGTTACAGGGGTGATAACCCTTACCTATGTTTCCCAAAAAGTTTAAAAATAGATTTTTGGGCTGGAGCTACACTTCAACAATGTACCTGTTCAAAATTACAAACACATTCTACATAAGAACAAACCTACAGTCCCTGTCTTGTATGCACCGCCTGTATACGGCTGTTCAGAGTATATAGGGCCTTTTTTATTTTATGTGCGGGGTTCCCCTTAATATCCATACAAGACCCAAAGGGGCTGGTAATGGGCTGGGGTAGGGGGGGGGTCATGGGGTAGCTATGCCATTTTTCTTAAAGAATTTCATCCATATTACCGGGACCAGACATTACATTAAAGCCGCAAGCCGTTTTAAATGGCTTTTTTTTCCTTTAGAAGTGTCATTTTGTGCAGGGACAGTTCTAAACATGGGAAACATGTGGCACTTCACAGGCATACTTTAGACACCCCCCAGGTACGATATTTAAAGGAATATTTGACTTTTTTTTTTTCACTTTATGCATCATTAAAATGACTGCTCCCGAAAAACGACCGTTTTTAAAACTTCTTTTTGCATTGATACATGTCCCCTGGTGCACAACCCGGGTTCCCAAACCCTATTTATGACAATAACATGCATAATAGTTGTTATAATTAGCACTTTAGAATTCGAACGTTCGCATCCATTGTATTTAATAGGGTTCTAATGTTCGTTCGAACTTTCGGTCCGTTCGCGGGTTCTGGTGCGAACCGAACCCGGGGGTGTTCGGCTCATCACTACTGGACACTCGGAGCGGGGTGAGGTATGACCTGTGTAGTATGTATATTTGAGTGAGCCTACCAGATAGTTTAGGGGACACCTCCTTGCAGGCGTCCAGGGCCTCACTCCACTCCTCATCCCCAAGGTCTTCCACCTCCCTCTCCCAGCGTGGTTTAAGAGCATAGGCTATTTTCGTGGATGGTGGTACAAGCAACATGTTGTAAAAGTAGGAAATTCGTTTTTGGGGGTCTGTACCCTTGACTACGGCCATAATGGAGTTAATGTCGCCACCCACGATGACATGTGAGAGATAGTGTACCCCCCTAGAACACCACAACTCAGGGTCGGGGATCCCGGAGAGTTCAGGCAAGTGACAATTATGCCAGAGGGGAGTGTAGTCATTAAACGGGTCCATGTTTAGTTTAGTCATAGTGATGTCCCAAATTTTCCTATAGTGGTAAAGAGTAGATTCAGTCTGTGTAGACTGGGTGCCCCGTGTGCCCAGTGCAATTGCAGTGATAGGGTCCCGCGTGTGTTGCGCCCAGCGAGGGCAGAGAAGGGTCACGAAGCTGTCCCTGTCAGTTTTTTCAACATGGAACAGCTGGGAAAGCTGCAATGCGGTGTAATAGAGATGTATATCAGTCAGAGCAGTTCCCCCCAAATCTGTGGGATCCTTGAGGGTCCGCCAGGCCAGCTTGTGTCTGCTCCCCCCCCCACACGAATGGCTTAAGTAAGGAATCAAAGCATTTAAAATACTTGAGGGGGCGTGGCCTGGCACCGGAGCGAGATGGCAGCTTAGAAGGAGAGCTCCGCTGCTCAGAACTACAGACAAGCTCTAATTAGCGAAACCCCTCGGGTCTAAGCCTTCCAGATGACCGGGAGAAGTCAGCCTACTGCTCGGTCACAGATGGACTCCTCCACGCAGCTCAGCAAAACTATCCCGGCGATGTTCCGCACACAACCGGCGGACACGCAGGCCGCATCTCAGGCCTCGGACTCAAGTTTGACACTGCCCACGGCCGCCTCCGCTTCCTCCGCGGGTCTCCCGCAAGTTATGAATGCAGGATACACCTCACCCCCCCTGTGTATGGCGGATTTGCAGCAGGTGGCCCTGGATATAAAGAATGCCATGTTTGCCGCGATCTCTGATCTGAAGGGAGAGATCAGAGCAGTGGCCACCCGGATGGAGCGTGTGGAGTCGGCAGCCATGACACATGGGGCAGCCATCCAACAAATACAGAGGGCCTCCACCTCTCATGCACAGCACCTTGTTGACATGCATAGGCACATGGAGGACCTGGACAATAGGGGGCATAGGCACAATCTACGTGTAAGGGGGATACCGGAGTTGGTGGAGGGACCCCAGTTACAACAGGCTGTCTGGGTAATCTTTAATACGCTACTTGGCCGACCGCTAGATGCTCCAGTGGAGATGGAGAGATGCCACAGAGCGCTGCGGCCCAGGGGCAGAGAAACAGATCCACCCAGAGACACTGTATGCTGCCTAGTGAATTTTTTACAGAAGGAAGAGATACTGCGGTTAGCACGCAATCACGCTAATCTGGAATATGAGGGGGCGCGTATTCAACTCTTCCAGGACCTGTTGGCCATTACTTTACAACACAGGCGAGACCTACGGCCGCTTCTACAAGTATTAAGAGACAAACGTATCCTTTACCGCTGGAAGTTCCCCTTCTGTCTCCAGGCAACGGCTGGCAATCGAACGGCTTCGCTGAGGACTCCATCAGACCTGCAGCAGTTCTGCGACACCCTTGGCATCCCTGCGGTCGACGTTCCTGATTGGTACGGTGCATTCTTCCAACCTGATCCCTGGATCCCCACCCAGTCGGGTGACACCCCACGATCTCGGAGGAATCAGCAAAGACGCCACAGACCGTCTGATGTCACCCCACCGAGATTTCGAGGAGACATGGAGACGGAAGAGAGCCCGAGAGCTTCACCGTCGTCTGTTCGACGACGGACAGAGCACCTTTAATGATGCTAAACATGGCCCGGTAAGCTGATCCCTATCTCCTCACTGCTCTCACGCTCCCATACTTCCATACGCACACGACTAGTCGCTATGGTACTTGGTCAACCTCACCCTGATCCCTAGCATGTTTTTCCACGTTCCTTGCCCTGACTAGATCTCAATAGCGGAATGGGCGTCAGTCTGTGCTATATGACACTAGCCTCGGTGGTTGCATTGCAAGATTGGCCCAAGCTTTGGACTACATGATGGCAATATCAGACTATGATAACACCATGACAGAGCTGACTTCCACAACCCTAGGCCTTGGAGCACTAAGAGGGGGAGGTGAGCTTCTACCTCCCAGACTTACACTCTCCTCCTGTGGTTACGTGTGACTATATTCGTGGGCTAGGCACCTGCTCCTTAGGGGGTCACAGCCTGGTTCTTAAACTGTTGGCCTTTACAGTTCTGATTTGCCGATCAGAAGTCACAAATTTGGTCAGACTTCACATACCTGTCACTAATGCAACCACGTGAGATGACGAACTTAAATGCTTTACTGCTATAGCAGATTCTTTGAGCTATGATATAGGTGATGTTTCCCCTTACCCCTTATCCCTTACCCTCCCCGCCTACATTCCCTCTCCTTCCCCCTCCCCCCCTGTCCACTTCCCCTCCCCCCTCTCCGTCTCCCCTACCATTCCTCTCCATCCCCCCCCCCTTTTTTTTTTTTTATGTGACCAGGCAACCTTAGTGCACCTATGCCTTCTGATTTTAGGCTCAATGTGGGTGGAGATGTTAGGAGTGGGGGTTGGTCCATTGGTTCATGAATGCTGTACGCCAGGCGTGGTCTCTTGATATTACTGGTCTGTGCCTCCCGAGGCCCTCAGTTTGCGGTTCCAGGTCTTTGACTTGGAGGGGGCCGGGGGGCCTTGGGAGATACACCCTCTGATAACCATGCCAACATACTAACCTTTGGTCAACCACAATGGGGCTCAGGGACTGAGACTCCCTCTAACGACATCTGATTGTAGATCTGGGCAACGGGGATCCGTTCCTTAGAATAGCCCTATCCAGGGAAATGTGGATGTAAAAGATTTTTTTACATAATTCTCTTTCATTTATCTGTGCTTTTAAAGTTGTTTATGTTTACCAATTTTTTATTTTTTTTTGTCTTACACTAAATTTGATCTTTGGTGCTCCTGGGCCCTGATTGCCTCTTTAAGGGGTCTATCCAAGTGGGAAGGGGACCGCAGGGGCCCCGCGCCTGGGACGCCCGATTAGGTTGGGTATCCGGAGGTGTCGAGGCCACTGTGGTATGCCAAAAGTTTCTGTTAAAGGTAATGAAAATGCGAGGAGAAGAAGCATGGTGCCATTTCTGTTATTTCCAGGCTGTATTCCTGGGGAATGGCTTTGAGGGCGGGGGGTGATGTCGTGGAAGACCCATCGCCTTTTAATGCACGGGCTTTAGCGATATAGCCCCTTACCCTACCCTTTACCCGAGGGGTGTTTCACGTTTCACATTTTTTTTTTGCATGTTTAGTTTTTCTTTTTATGTCGAAATAAATATATATCAAGTCTGTGGTATCTGGATGGTGGAGTAGGTAGGTGCGCTCGGGTGTTAGTTTTTGTCCCTACCTCAAGAGAGGCGGGTTCCCCTCTTGTACTTGCCGGCATAGCATCAGTTTATCCTAGCATCGGCTTGCCCACTATCCTCTCTAGGTAGTTCAGAGGGACTTTGACTACCTCCGGTACTTTGTTCATAGCCCCTTATTGAGGGGTCCTTCCCTACTAGGGAAGACATTCCGGTTTGACTCTGGATACCACTAATACGGTTTAAAGGCAAGCATTGGATTTGCTTCCTGTCTCTCTCTCTCTGTCTGTCTGTCTTCTTTTCTTGCTTCCCCCCCCTCCCTTTTTCTTCTTCTCTTCCGTTCTTTCTCTCCCCCTCTTTCTGTCTCCCCACCCCTCTCTCTTTTTCTCCCCCCTTTTTTATTTTCTCCCCCCTTTTTTTTTTTTCTCTTCTTTCCCCCTTCCCTCTCCCAGTAACTCTCTCCGTCTGTAGGTGGAAGACCTAGGTGACATCGTATCTGATTCGCCCATATGGCTGCTTTTATGCAGTCCTCGGCTCCTCTGTCGCTCAAGGTTTTCTCTGTCAATGCCAAGGGCCTTAATGTTCCTGAGAAGCGTAGTAGCCTTATGGCAGAAGCCCACAGACACAGGGCTCAAATCATATTTTTGCAGGAAACGCACTTTAAATCGAACGCCATCCAACGTCTCACTAACAAAAGATACCCAGATGCTTATCATGCAACCTGTGCTGACTCTAAGACGAAAGGGGTAGCGATTCTGCTTGCAAAGTCACTCACATTCCATCTAACGGATCAGATAGCTGACCCAGAAGGTAGATTCATTTTCCTTAAAGGACGCTGGAAGGACAGACCAGTGACACTCGCAAACATATATTGCCCAAACTCTAAGCAAGTCCCTTTTTTGAAGGAGGTGCTCCTGAAACTCACTTCTTTCCAGTCCGGTCTCCTAACTTTGGGTGGAGACTTTAACATGGCCATAGACCCGATTCTTGACACATCTACGGGGACCTCGTCCCTCCCTTTCTCAGCTTTAAAACAAGCAAAACTGGGGTTAGCATCTCCGGCGCTACATGATACGTGGCGTACCTTAAACCCGCGGGGAAGAGATTATACCTTTTTCTCATCCCCACACCAGCGAGGCTGGATTACATCTTCATTGCCCAGAGAGATCTGTCTTACCTACATGAGGCAACGATTGAAAATATGGTCTTATCAGACCACCACCCGGTTACCTTGACCCTACGATTTCCGCTGAGGGAGACGTCCACTAAGATTTGGAGATTGGATGCTTCTCTCCTAACGGATCTTGCAGACGTAGCCACTATTAAACAGGCCATCAGTGAATACTTTCAACATAACAACACGCCAGATGTGTCCCCCATGACCCAATGGGAGGCACATAAGTGTGTGGTGAGCGGCCACTTGCTCTCCATGGCAGCTAAGAGAAAGAGGGAGCACATAGCTCTTATTCAGACCCTGGCAGAAAAGATCTCCAGATTGGAAGCGCAACACAAAAGGGCACGGGCGCTTGGAGTAGCAACCGAACTGGCGGATACGAGAACACTCTTACGCAAGGAATTATACAGGAGAGCCCGAAAGCGACACATGCTGTCACAGAAGCTGTTCTATGAGCAGGGGAATAAACCCGGGAGGTTACTAGCGAAATTTACGCAGAAACGCGTGCTCGCCTCCACAATCCATCATGTGAGGGACAAGCATGGAGGGATCCATACTAAAACTGAGGAGATTGCCCGACAGTTCCAAACCTTTTATAGCAAACTATATAATATTAAGACAAATGAGGAAAGTAGTGTCTCGGCGGACAAGCGGAAAGACTTGATAAAAGACTTTCTGCATAGTTATTGCCCACAGGCACTATCCCTGGAAGATAGGCAATCCCTAGACTCCCCGTTGTCGCCGGATGAATGGGTAGAAGCTTTAAAAACCACAAAACCCGGCAAAAGCCCGGGACCTGATGGATTCACAGCGCAATACTACAAATGTTTCACGGATCTTCTAGCGCCAGGTTTCCTACGAGCCTTCAACTCCCTATCAGATACCGCATGTAACTCTAGTACCCTGTTGGAAGCCTATATTTCAGTAATACACAAGGAGACCAAGGATCCGGCGGATGTAGCAAATTATAGGCCGATCTCGCTCCTAAATGTGGATGTTAAAATCTTTTCCAAAATTCTTGCGAATCGGTAAGCTTACCATGTTCCGACATGGGTGAGTCTAGATCAGGTGGGCTTTGTCCCCGGCAGAGAAGCCAGGGACAACACCATCAAGGCCCTCAACCTACATCACTGGCTCACTTCTTCCAAGCGCGAAGGGTTTTTTCTGTCAATGGATGCGGAGAAGGCCTTCGACCGAGTGGCCTGGGACTACATGGACTCCATCTTGGACGCTGTAGGTTTAGGGACCAGAATGAGGACTTATATCGGAGCTCTATATACGGATCCACGAGTTAGGGTACGAGTCAATGGTCACTTGTCGGAGCCCTTCTCCATCCACAATGGCACGAGACAGGGTTGTCCCCTTTCTCCTATACTGTATATCCTCACGCTGGAACCTCTTCTTCGCTGCATTCGGGCGAATACTAACATAAAGGGTATTGAAATAGGCCATAAGGAATATAAACTCGCAGCCTTCGCCGATGATATTTTACTCTTTCTCTCCTCTCCTCTGACATCTCTGCCTAATTTGCTACATGTTCTTGAACAATTCCGAATCATCTCACACTTGAAAATCAACTATTCCAAATCATTTGCTCTGAATATCTCACTGCCCTCTTCGCTGGTTGACCTCTGCCAAGAGAATTTTCCCTTCTGCTGGAAAACCGATGATATTACCTATCTGGGTATTCGGCTTCCGGGTAAACTCACAGATCTTTACAACAAGAACTTTCTAACGGAACTAACCGCTATTCAGCAAGACATGCTTCGATGGGATGTCCCCACGATGTCCTGGTTCGGGCGTGCATCCATATTGAAAATGACAGTGCTTCCCTGAATGCTATATAAATTACAGGCAATTCCCATCGCCTTACCGCCCTCCTTCTTTACAACGTACAAGAGACTATGTAGAAAGTTCTTGTGGGGGACCAAGGCTCCGAGAATTAGCTGGGCGAAATTGGTACTCCCGAAATTAGATGGGGGTATTGGTCTCCCAGATATACAGAGGTACTACTAGGCTACACAGCTAACACGGATAGTGGACTGGCGGGTCCATGCACGACGTAAAGGGTGGGTACTCCTGGAAAATTTGATCACGGGAACTGAACTTGGAAAAGTTCCCTGGTTTTCCAACAAACACTGGACACCTACCGTACAATCTCACCCTCTGGTAGGGGCGACTCTTTCTGCATTCACACAAGCGTGTAGAAAGCAGGCAGTGTCGGCTACAGAGTGTAAGTTAACTCCCCTTAGAGGGAACCCAGACTTTCTGCCAGGGCTAGAAGGCTCCTACCTGACAAAAGAATGGCCACACGCGGATATGCTAGCCAAACACTTCTTCTCCGGGGAAAGGTTTCTTAACCTGAGAGAACTAGCGTCACTATCCCGGACCAAAGCCTTCCCTTTCTTTGCTTACCTCCAGATAAAGCACTTTCTGGACAGTCCGAGGACCAGAGGATGCTTTACAAAAACATCTACAGTGTTTGAGTCATTATGCTCTAGAACGTCTCCCCAGAGGCATGTGATCTCGATGCTCTATGCCTCGATGTTCAAAGAATCCTCTGACTCCATGCAGGCGGAACAGGCCTCCTGGGAGGCCCGACTTGAAACACTGATTGAGAGAAAGAGTTGGGAACGGGTTCATTGGTATATTCATAAAGGTTCGCTGAATGTAAACACCCAGGAAAATGGGTACAAGATTAGAACGCGGTGGTATAGGACACCGGATCTGATCCACAAATACGCTCCGAATGTGTCAGATCGGTGCTGGAGGTGCGGACAGGATTTGGGTACTTTCCTCCACATTTGGTGGGAATGCTCGCTGATCCAACCTTACTGGCAGAGGGTACATGATGTGACGACTGCGGTCTCTTCACTGCCACTGGAGTTTTCACCAGCACAGTATCTGCTTCATCTGTCCACAATATCTAAGAAACGGTATCACAATTCAGTGGCGATCCATATGATCAACGCCGCCAGATTATGTGTACCCGTCCACTGGAGGACTATGGTGTCGCCATCTATGAAAGAATGGGTGACACGCATAGATCACATTGCAGCGATAGAGGAGTTGATATACACTGCGCAGGATAGAATTTCCAGCTTCGCCAATATCTGGGAAGACTGGTTTACATTTCGTAAGTCTGTAGAATTTCAAGATCTCTTATAGACTAATAGGTGACTGGGACTCTTGCATAGAGTGCTGCTTGTTTGCTTGTTAGCCAACGGAAGTATGATCTTGACAGTAGGTGCTTATTACCAAATAGAAACAGACGGAGAGGGAAGCTGGTGGTTACCCCACCCCCTCTTCAAGCATTCACGTCCGAGACACTGTCTTCCGCGTACTCACCCCACCCCCACCCTACCTCTTCCTCCACCCCCCCTTTTTTTTTTTTCTTTTTTCTTCTTCCTTTTCTCTTGTGTTCCTTCTTTATCTTTCTCACCTAGATCTTCCTTCTTTTGTTTCCCTCTTCGCCCTTCGCTTTTTCTCTTCTATGTTGATTGTGACAATAGGAGAGTGTGGGGGGACGGGGCTACCCTAATTGACCCCCCACCCATACTCTCCACAAATACGCAGACCCTTAGGGATGGGGATAGAAGACAAATCACAGGTTCTGGTTTATTGTGGTAGTGGCCATGACTTGCCACTTTTACTGGAGGTCCTGGTAGCTTCTTAGTGCAATCTCATTAACACGATTCCTCATCGAGGACTTGAGATATATTCTTGTTTTTATATGAGATGATGTCGTTTGTCTGATATGACTGAACATTGTACATGGACATTGCCGCAATTGCATAACATGTATTTGTATTATGTATGGAGCCAGAACCCCTGGATCTCCAAGTTTACCTTTTTCTTCTTATTACGGGTGATATTGCTGTTAATGTGTATTTACACTGTCTTTCAATAAAATCTTTATGGATAAAAAAAATAAAAATACTTGAGAGGGATGTATACCGGGGAGTGCCAAAGGACATACAACATTTTGGGGAGCAATAAGATTTTTATCAGGTTTATCCTACCTCATACTCCAAGAGGCAATTGTGACCATATTTGTATTTTGTCTTTTACCAGGGTGTACAGGGGTTCTATATTAAGGGCGATATGATCTGTCGGTGACCTAGTGATCTGAACTCCCAGATATTTCACAGCGCTCACCCTAAGTAGAGGGAGCCCCGCCTGTGCCAGGGGGGGCGCAGAGAGGTCAATAGGAAGGATCTGGGACTTACCCCAATTAATTTTTAAACCCGAAAAGGTCCCGAAACGTTCAATTGTATCGAGCGCGTGTTGTAGGGAGGAGCCAGAATCGGCCAGATTCAATAGGGTATCGTCCGCATACATACTGATTTTTTCCACCAGTACACCACAGGTCAGTCCACGTATATCAGGATTCTCCCGAATGGAAATGGCCAAGGGTTCTGCCGCAAGGGCATATAACAGGGGAGAAAGAGGGCAGCCTTGACGGGTGCCTCTGATAAGCCCAAATGAATCAGAAGGCCAGCCATTCGCCACCACTCTAGCAGTGGGATCCTGGTACAGTAAACGGACCCACGTAATGAACCTAGTGCCAAAAATATATTGTTCAAGGCAAGCCCATAAATATCTCCATTCCACGGAGTCGAACGCCTTGGCGGTGCCAAGAGTCACCACCACACGTTCTCCAACTTTATCATGTGTGGCCTGGAGATTGATAAACAGCTTTCTAAGATTAAAAGAGGTGTTGCGGCCAGGCATGAATCCTGCCTGATCAGCATGAATCAGGTACGTAATAACCTGATTCAGCCGATTGGCAAGGATTTTAGCAAGAATTTTGATATCTGCCTGGAGGAGGGAGATGGGCCTATATGATTCCGTATAACCCAGGTCCTTCCCCGGTTTGGGGATTAGTACTATTATTGCCTTTCTCATGGATGGGGGCAACACCAGATTGTCAAATAAGTAGTTGTATAGGGCGAGTAGCTTTTCTCTTCCCTCTGCAGGAGAACGTCCCGTCAAGATTATGGAACCTGGGGTGGTTCTTAGTTAGGATGGGAGGGAAAAGTATAATGTTTTTAATGTTGTCTTTCACTCCTCTTTTGTTGCAGGGGCTCAGACACAACTTCTCCGTTAGGATAGTTTCCTAATTTTTTTTTTTGGTTTTTCAAATTGTTAGTTGATTTCTGGATTGGATTATATCAGCCGTTGAGGGCATGATTCACTCCAGACACTGTGGTCCAGTGTCAAAAGACAGGGGGGAGAGTGTAGCGGGTACTTACTTTCCCGGGTGCATTTTTTTAATTTAGCTGTGACATCAGTGCTATGTTCCTTGCGGTTCACAAGGTGGCGCTGTCACCGTGGCCGGGGGGATGAATATCACTGTGTGCTGGGGCATTTTTTTGTCCTCTCTCGGCAGCGGTATGGTGGGGCGGGGAACCCGCCGTGCTTGCTGGGAGAGGGGATAAAGGGGCCGGCCATCTTGGTCACGGGGTCTTAGTCCCAAGCACCTTCAGCTTGTGGACGTGGGTTTGTGCTCGTCCTCTAGGAGGCCTCGGCCTAGGGGACCAACGGAGATCGTGTTCCACCTCAGGCACCTTCAGCCCTGGGGTGAGGTACTTGCAAGAGGGTCCGGAGCTCAGTGCCCAACACTGAGTTCCGCGAGGGAAGGGTCCTAAGGTACTTCGGGGATGGAGGCCTGAATCTGAGTAAGACGCAATGGACCGCGGAGAGCTCCTCACTCGAAGACCCGGTGCAGCAGACTGCCGGTGACGGGTGAGTCTCTTGTCGGAGACCGTTCAGAAGGATCCCCTTCCTCTCGTGCGGAAACCATATCCTACTCTCCAGGAGGAGAGTGGAGGAGCGAATTTGTGTCTGGGCCTATTCACACTCACACCTCCTTTTCTGTTCTATCTATCAAGGGAGTCCATGTATGGTGTGTTCTAATAAAGGAGTGTTGGACTTTAATGGTGTGAGGCTCAATTCCTGGCGGACGAAGTTCACGGTGACTCTTGGAGGGAGGATCCGGGTGCACAGCACAGACCCGAAGGTAAATGAGACATTGCTGATACCACAGGTATTCCCACGTGGTGGAAGCTAGGCGTAGCCCACCCGCTCTTTCTCTCTCTACCCTACTAGATACCCCTAGACAAGAGACAGTGCAAGCCGCACGGAGAGAGAAGAGGGGCAGGCACTACACATGCATAATTATCCGTTTAGTTAACACGATTTTGCTTGCACTGTCAGCGCATCTAATCCTGTTTTGTTTTAGGTCTCCGAAGGGTTTGTCTCAGTCCCCGTGGGCTGTGAAGAAGATCAGTAAGCAGTGTGAAAAATCCAGCAAGAACCTTTATGAGGAGAGGTTGAATGTGGAGGCCAAGATCCTAAAAGATTTGCAGCACCATTTCTAGAACCGGATGAGAAAAAATACAGGAGGAGGCGCAGAATGTATGATTCCACGGAATATGGATCAAATTTACGGAAGATAGAGGCTGAGGAGAAAAAACGTACGAGAGGAAGGGCGCAGCGGGTTACTCCAGGCATAAGACGTTTCCAGCAAGCGGGCAAATCCATAGTGGTCCTAGAACGTTTAGAGGGATTCCTGACAACCAAAGAACTGACTGAGAAATTAATCACCCGCTTTGCTGATGACCTGAACCCCAGTGACCTCACGACCTTCGATAAGCAGCTTCGCCTGAACACATTGAACGTGGATTTAACGGCTCAATGTAATACCCTCCGTCAACTGTGGCAGGAGCAGGACAACTTGGACAAAGACATCACAGCTTTGGTCAAGTACAATATGGCTCAACAGGATCTGGTATCCAGATTTAAAAAACTAAAACGTCTCATTAAGGAGAAAATTGAAGAGGCCATAGTCAAGTACAGACAGGAGGCTTGTGAGGCCAGAATGAAGATAGAGAGGCTGGATTACTATGGACAGCTCTTCTACTATCTGCAGACAAAACCAGTTTACCTGCTTGGAATCATTAGAGAGATGGCATCCCCTGAGCAGATCAAAGCATTCACAGAAGGAATGTTTTTGCCGCTCTTTAATCACGGTGAAACTCCACGAGAAGAGTACTATTTTATTAAATTGATGGAATTTGCTCTCCGTACTGAAGTGGAGGAAAAAATTGGACACATTGAGGAGATATCCCTTGAAGACTCAGTGGTTTTACAGATAATTAAATGTTATTACACTAAAAAACCAAAGTACGAGAACTTATTCAGGGCCCTGGCTGGACCAATAAATCATGTATTGGCAATCAATAATAAAATGGGCCACACAGTGGTGGCTAAAACTATAGTGAGCGGAATTAAAAGAATCTTCAGGCTGAACGACTATAAATCACAATCCTATTTAGATGACCTGATAAATACATTTATCGAGACCATATCCTCATCTCTGGACAGGATTCCTTATGGGCTGATATACCTAACAAAAGTCCTACATGGATCTTTGCAAAAAAAGTTTCCATATGAAAGTAAAGATTCACTGTTGTGGCCTGTTGGATATTTCCTATCTGAGTACTTCCGTACAGCCATAGAGGAACCAGATAAATTTGACCCCTATCTATATAAACTATCACACCAGAAGGAGAACTTATTCTTTGTGTCTCAAAAGTTACGGCAGACTTTAAACGCCTTTGCTCCCTATAGTCATTCAACTGGGAAGAAAACCTTCCAAAAGCTCAGGGAATTATTTCAGAAAGTTCTGGATGTTCAAGATCCGGAGGAGGAATACAGCTTTAGCGAGTACGCCGCCGCCGTACAGATTCCTAAGCTAACCATGACTGCAGAGGACATCATCAATATACATTCTCTGCTTTCTAAATATCAGAGATTTGTATTTTGCCGCCATGAAGACTTGCCAACCGCATTACTTATGTACCAAATGTTTAAGGATATTGGACCGGTGCCGCTTCTTAAGGATCTTGAGGACACTAATGGAGCCTTCTATGATGACACTGATGGAGCCGTCTATGATGAGACCAGCAAAAAAACGAAATTCTCGCTATGTTTACTTAGCAAAGTTTCTCCACTGAAAGATTTGGATGTTGAAAAGGAGAATTCTAAGGTTTCCAGAATAAAACTAACCCTAGAACTTATGCGACCTGGAAAAAAACTCCTTCAGAGTCTGATGAAGCCAGCGCAAGAAATAGGAAGTACAACTTCCAGCAGTCCTGAACATGCAGAGAAAAAGAACAAATCCAGTTCATCTAAAGACCTTGACGCCGCCCAAAAAGCACAACTTCGCCAGGAACGCCTGCAGATTTTACAAACAGCTGGTTACTTCCCAAAGGCAGGAAGCGAGCAAGAGTTTTCCAAACTACTTACCAAACAAATCAAAAACAAACATCAACTACGTCACAAAACAGAATTAGAGGTAGAAACCAGAGAGGAGGAGTTAGCAAATGTCAAGGAGATCGTTGAAAAGCTCCAGAACAGGATAGACAAATACAAGACGTTTAGGAAAAACTGTATCGACAACTTGTTCGTTGAAAAGCCAAGCATTGATGGAAAGGTCCAGAAGATCCATTATGCCGAAGATCAGATTGTTTTCAATGCAAAGGAGCTATTTAAGAGAGAAGTCATCGACGTGCACACCTACGAGGAATACAAGGAAATGAAAAGAGAATTCATTTCTATACAAGCTGTTGGTGAAGACTTGTATGTCAATTTAGACACAAAATGTGCAAAGATCCCAATTATGGAGATATTACACGTTCATCACAGCGATTATCCACTGATGAAGATTCTCCATTATGACGTCAATGTGGGAATGTTTCTGTTTCTGGGTTGCAGCAAACTGTCTAAAAAAGTGACAGCCGATTGAAGTTGGATTTTAGGCGGGAATCCTCCCTTCTGTGTCGCGATTGTATTCTGACAGTGGAGGCCATTGATTGGCTGCATTGGGAAGGATTTGTACACCGTGCCCATCGATGCCATACCATGCACACCGTGCTCATCACAGTGCCACACCATGCAACACTGTGCCCATCACAGTGCCACACAATGCACACCGTGCCCATCATAGTGCCACACCATGCAACACCGTGCCCATCAGTGCCACACCATACACACAGTGTTCATCACAGTGCCACACCATGCAACACCGTGCCCATCAGTGCCACACCATGCACACCCTGCCCATCAGTGCCACACCGTGCCCATCACAGTGCCACACCATGCACACCGTGCCCATCACAGTGCCACACCATGCACACCGTGCCCATCACAGCGCCACACCATGCACACCGTGCCCATCACAGTGCCACACCATGCATACCATGCCCATAACAGTGCCACACCATGCACACATTGTGCCCATCACAGTGCCACACCATGCCCATCACAGTGCCTCACCATGCACACACCGTGCCCATCAGCAATGCTGTATCTTGGCCAAGGCCAACAAGGGGGGGCAGCATGAAAAGAGTCCCCGCCGACTTGCGCTACACTTTTAGTGTAGCGCCAGTCTTATGAGGTGTACCGGGCCGCAAGACAAATCGGTCTGGTGCCCCCATAAAGCAGCCGCACTACTGCAGATTTTATAGGGATGGTGCAGACACAAGGGACACTGACATGGTCACCTATACCTGGCAGGTAGGTAGTAGGACTCTCCTGCAATCCTTTGCTTGTGTCAGTTGTACATATTAAGGAATCTTAATTTTATTTCTGTTGATTACTGATGAACATTTATTTACTGACACACACTAGACAACATACAATGACTGGCATGCACTGACCTCCACTAACAGAGGACATCCAGATGTACATAAACTGACCGCTCCATGCTTTAGATAGATGCACACAGACAGACAACCACATTATGAGAGAGTAGATCGCAAACAAAGAATATAGGATGAGGCCTACTACAGACATACACCCAACATTAGAAAAAGGATGACTAGCATCCAGTAGGGTAGCTTTGTGTAGTTTAGTGTAGGTCCTGCCCTAGAAGAGTCTACCTTGCCGTGGTGGGCAGGCTTGGAATCTCTTGGTCAAAAGTGTGTCAGCGAATGGGCGAGAGGATCACTAGATCTTCACTTCTGGCCAATAGATTTTACCAAAGGACTCTTGGTTTATTCAGAGTATATATAGTTGGAAAAGGAAATAATGTGTATAGGTCCATAATTCTACTTTCATAAACACACAATAAAAATTTGGTATATTTCCATTTGAATTGCTTCCTCTTTTATTCAATCCTTTCATGACCGGGGCTCATTACCACTTGGATGCACCGGCCACATTTGCAAGGCTGGAAGGGGCTCTATGGCTACTTCTTCCACTTCTGGTTAGAGCTGGGCGATTTTCTCAGAAAAATAAATCTGCGATTTCAAAAATAAATAAATAAATAAAAATATAGATTCACGATTCGAATCAAGTTTTTATTTTTTTTTATTTTTATGGACACCGTGCTGGTCCTGAGGAGCTGCAGGCAGGAGTTTTTAAGCGAGGCCGGAGCCGCGGCCTCGCCTAAAAACTCCTGCCCGCAGCTCCTCAGGTCCGGCGTAGTGTCAGCGCCGGTCCCGGTGAAAAAAAAAAAAAAATCGAAAAAATTGATTTGCTGAAAATTTTTATCGATTTGACCTCTCAACTCGATTCAAGATTTAAATGGATATTTTCCCCAGCCCCACTTCTGGTGTGTGTAGGGATGTGTAATAGGTGTTTATGTATTAACATGTGTCCTAGCCATATATATATATATATATATATATATATATATATATATATATATATGTACTGACAAGCCCCTTATGTGACAGGAGTGACAAGGAGACATTAGGGGTCTTCTAGCTTCACCCAAAGAACAGGATATAAAATTAAATCCTGTAATGAAACATTCCCCCTAACTAGGAAAAGATATGAAGTTCTCAGGGAATTTTATATACATTTTTAACCACTTAAGCCCCGGACCAATACGCAGCATATAGACCAGGCCCCTTTTTTGCGATTCGGCACTGTGTCACTTTAACTGACAATTGTGTGGTCGTGTGACGTGGCTCCCAAACAAAATTGGCGTCCTTTTTTTCCCACAAATAGAGCTTTCTTTTGGTGGTATTTGATCATCTCTGCATTTTTATTTTTTTTGCTAAACAGATAAAAAAAGACCGGAAATTTTGAAAAAAAAAATGTTTTCTTTTTGTTTCCGTTTTTTTATATTTTGTAAATAAGTACGTTTTCTCCTTCACTGATATGTGGCACTGATGGGCACTGATATGCGTCGCTGTTGGGCATCGCTTGTGGCACTGGCAGGCATTGTGGGTGGGCACTGATTAGCATTTCCCTGGTGGTCTAGAGTGGCATATCTGGTGGTCCAGTGGGGAGGCCATTCCTGGTGGTCCATTCCAGCATCCTGGTGGTCCTGGGTGGGCACCTGAGGGGGGCTGTGCTGATAAACATTCAGCACAGAAACCCCCCCCCCCCCCGTCAGGAGAGCAGCCGATTGGCTCTCCTCTACTCACGTCTGTCAGACACGAGTGACTAAAAGCCGATCAACGGCTCTTCCTGTTTACATCGTGATGAGCTGTGATTGGACACGGCTGATCACGTGGTAAATAGGTTCTTTACCGAGAGCGGTGTGTCAGACTGACATGCCGAACCACCGATGGGCGTGCGGCGGCTGTTATCCTGCTGGACGTCATATGATGCCCAGTCAGGATAACTGAAGCACCGCCCCGGCCGTCATTCTGCTATAGGCCGGGGCGGTAAGTGGTTAAAGAGGAAGTAAACTTCCATGTATTGTTTATACCTGTAGCGGGGTTCCTTTAAAGACTCTCGAACTACTGTTCCCAGAACCCCACTGGTTCCCAGGATGTTTTGCTTCTGCCCCAGAGACTCATGGGTTGGGATATATAAAGAAGGGGCTCGGCCTCTTTGGACACGGGATGACAGAGACTGATACACCTGTGCGGACCTGCGCTGGGTAAGGCCTGAAGCCTGGGGCCTTTTCGGGAGCCGACCAAAGAGCCTTCCACCCCACTGCGAGCCTGGGTGGCATCCGACATCTCTACTTACTGCCTAGATTGGATCGGGGACCCGATCGCAGTGACCGCTGTGGGCGAGTGAAGACACAGCCGGTGGAAGTCCCGGACGGAGATCGCGTCCGGCGGGTGAGCGAGCGTAAGCTCATTCCATAACCTGTTTGATAGTACTGTGCCTATAGACTGCCGAGGCCTACTACCTCTTGTTAAAGACTCTCACTGGAGATCCACAGCAGGACTGATCCAGAGGATCTCCAGTGTAGTGTTGCCAGTTATCAACATTCTCTTTTCCTGGATTACAATTGTTGTTTATTCTTAAGTGCACCACCTTTACAGATTGCCGGTGAAGAATCCATCATTCATACAGGACTGAGTTCTAGAATTAGGAATCCTCATTTATATCAGTAGAAGGAATAGTGCCCCATCATTGGTATCAGTAGAAGGAATAGTGCCCCATCATTGGTATCGGTGGGAAGAATAGTACCCCATCATTTATATCAGTGGAAGGAATAGTGCCCCCATCATTGGTGCCAATGGGAGGAATAGTGCCCCCATCATTGGTGCCAATGGGAGGTATAGTGCCCCCACCATCAATGCCAATGGGAGTAATAGTGCCCCCACCATTGATGCTAATGGGAGGAATGGTGCCCCACCATTGGTATCAGTGGGAGGAATGGTGCCCCACCATTGGTATCAGTGGGAGGAATGGTGCCCCACCATTGGTATCAGTGGGAGGAATGGTGCCCCACCATTGGCATCAGTGGGAGGAATGGTGCCCCACCATTGGTGCCATCGGGAGGAATGGTGCCCCATCATTTATATCAGTGGAAGGAATAGTGCCCCAGGGGCCAGATAAAGGCAAGCAAAGGACTGCATGAAGCCCAGGGGCTATGTTTGGAAGACCACTGGTAACAGGAACGTAAGTGAAATCTCCCTAATGAGACACAGAGGGCAAAAAAAAGACTGCAGATTTAACCCGTCCCACTCTACAACCCTATCCAAAAAAATGTTTACGTTTGTGCTTCAAAAATACTTTAACCCCCTGGTGCCCAACCTGCTGCCCAGTGTATGTTCAGCTTTGTAGAGAAGATGTTGTCGCTCACCCGGCTTTGCCATGCTACATCAAAAGTAGCTGAACAGAATAAAAACCATACTGCCTTCTAAAACTGTTTACACACATACATTTTCTTAAGGTATATTGCTGATTGCACAGGGTTCTGCTCCAATGACAACCTTTCTATCCTTTTCATTATGACCGTTTTCTGATGGAAGATTACAAGTCAAGTAGTTGCATTTTTATTTTTTCTTCATTTATATTATTTTTGTTTCCAGATTGCAGGACGTCTGCATGTGGAGGTTGTCAGAGTCAGCGGAGACATCAATGACAGGATTGGCGGTGGTGAGGATGGATTGGACAACTCCACTGACAGTAAACCTCAGGAGCACAAACTGGTATGTATGGTAAGTAACTCTATATAATGTACTGTACAATCCCATGTAAACTTTGATTACGAGCATAATCCGTTCCAGGAGAATGCTTGTAATCCAAAGCACTCGCATATCAAAGCAAGTTTCCCTATAGAAGTCAGGGGAAACAAAGATAATTTGTTCCGCATTGACTTCTATGGCATGCAATACCACATCTGGCCAGAGGTGGGGGGGCGCGGGAGAGCCTCGGAAATACTCGGGGGCAGCTCGGCTGAACTCGGAAAGGCTTGGGAACGCAGTATTTATGAGTTTTTCGAGTATTTCCAAACGGCTCCGATAAGATCTGCTCGGCTCTGGCGCCCCTGCACCTCTGGCCAAATGTGGTACCGCATGCCTTATTAGCTTGAATTCTGCTCGTTTTGCGAGACAACACTCGCAAACCGAGTAAATTTTTTTTTTTTAAAGTTTCTCATTATTCAAAATGCTTGTTAACCGCGTTACTCGTGAAACCAAGGTTCCACTGTACTGTATGTCACTATATAAACTGACTATACTGTTAGAAATACGTGTAAAATGCAAAACTCTGGTGCAACTAACAAGATGTCCGCTTTCCCCTTCTCAGTGTATCCCTACTATGGAGTAGTGCGTGGTGTAGCAAGATGGCGGCAATGAAACGTCACTTCCGTTACACATTCTGACGGGTCGACTAATCTGACGAAACACCATCACCACTCCGTCTCTCCACCTCGTCCAATCGGAGAACGATTTGCATCCATCCAGAAAACGCATAGTATTCTCTAAATGGTGCCGGTGCTGAGCGGCCGACCTCTTGTGTTCACAATGCAGCAAGGCGGTTTCTTAACACAGGACCCAGAAGCTAGTGGAGATCACTGGAGTAGTGGTGTTGGTAAATTCCAGGGGGATTGGCCAAGTATGGTGTATATGGAGAGATAGTTACATTGGTCCAGTGAGGGCAAATTATATCTATGCAAAAAATAGGATTTTTATAACAGCTTACCTGTAAAATCCTTTTCTTGGAGTACATCACGGGACACTGAGCGGCATAGTCATTACTATGTGGGTTATATAGATTACCTTCAGGTGCTGGCACTGGCAACTTCCAAACCGGAAGTACCCTCCCCTATATAAGCCCCTCCCATCCGGGAGCACCTCAGTTTTGTAGCAAAGCAATAAGTGTCCCCAAAAGAGGGGTGGGAGCTCTGTGTCCCGTGATGTACTCCAAGAAAAGGATTTTACAGGTAAGCTGTTATAAAAATCCTATTTTCTTTCTCGTACATCACGGGACACAGAGCGGCATAGTCATTACTATGTGGGACGTCCCAAAGCAATGCCCAATGAGGGGGGGGATACACCATACATAAGCTGGGCGCTATCAGACATGAGGATCTTTTGCGGCCTGCAACACACTGCGCCCAAAGGCGACATCCTCCTGACTTCTAACGTCCACCTGGTAGAACCTAGTAAACGTGTGTACTGAAGACCATGTTGCGGCCTTACAGATTTGAGCCAGGGAGGCCTGGTGATGCACTGCCCATGAAGTTCCAACTGCTCTCGTGGAGTGTGCCCTAACTTTTAACGGAGGCGGTCTCCTTCTCAAGCCATAGGCGTGCATAATGACCTGTCGAATCCACTTGGCTAAAGTAGATTTTGACGCTGCCTGACCCTTTCTGGGGCCTTCCGGCAGAATAAACAAAGTATCCGTTCTGGGAATCTGAGCAGTGGCTTTTAGATAAGCTTTAACTGCTCTTACTACATCCAAAGAATGTAATAACTTTTCCTCTACCGAACTAGGTTTGGGGAAAAAGGAAGGAAGAACCACATCTTGGTTCAAATGAAACCTCGATACCACCTTAGGAAGAAAGGCTGGATGAGGACGTAACACTACTCTGTCCTAATGGATAACCAGATATGGCTCCTTACAGGACATAGCTGCTAATTCCGACACTCTTTTAGCTGAACAAATGGCTACTAGAAAAATCAATTTCCTGGTGAGAAGAACCAAGGAAATATGCTGTAATGGTTCAAATGGTTGTTTTTGTAGAACCGACAGAACCAGGTTTAAGTCCCATGGACATATGGGAATATTAACCGGAGGGCTAATACGCATCACTCCTTGTATAAAAGCTTTGACTAGTGAATGCGAAGCCAAGGGCCTTTGAAAAAATATTGACAAGGCCGAAATCTGACCCTTGATAGTACTCAAGGCAAGCTTCCTATCTACAGCCCACTGTAGGAAGTCCAGAATCCTACCTATTACGTACTTACGTGGATGCCATTTCTTGGCCTCACACCACGCGATGTACGCCTTCCAGATTCTATAGAAGATCTGCCTGGATACCGGCTTCCTGGCATTGATCATGGTAGATACCACAGGAAGAGAGACCTCTCTTTTTAGAATGTGGGCTTCAATAGCCAGGCCGTCAAACCTAGGGCTGGTAAGGAAGGGTGGTATATCGGTCCTTGCGAAAGCAGGTCCGGACGATGTGGGAGGGTCCAAGGACTCCCCACAGACATTTTTACAATCTCCGCGTACCATGCTCTTCGGGGCCACGCTGGAGCCACCAGAATCACTGGTTTCTTTTCTACCCTGATTCTGCGGAGTAATCGAGGCAACAATTGTGGCGGTGGAAATGCATATATCAGCTTGAACTGATCCCAAGGGAACACTAGAGCATCCGAGCCGCAAGCTAGGGGATCCCTTGTCCGAGAGACAAACCTGTCCACCTTTGCGTTGAATCTGGATGCTAGCAGATCTACATCCGGTGTTCCCCACCGCTGACATATTGTCCGGAAAACCTCGGGGTGAAGGGACCATTCCCCTGGGCATAATTGTTGGCGACTTAGAAAGTCCGCCTTCCAATTCTCCACTCCTGGAATGAATACCGCGGATATGGCTGGGACATATCTTTCTGCCCATTTCAGGATATAATTTACTTCCCTCTGGGCTGCACGACTCCTGGTGCCACCCTGATGATTGATATATGCCACTGCCGTGGCATTGTCTGATTGAATTCTGACAGGGGACCCTTGGAGTTTGGATGTCCATGCTACTAGGGCATACTGGGCTGCTCGTATCTCTAAGAGATTGATGGGCAGGGCCTTTTCTGCATCCGACCATCTGCCCTGGAGAGACCATTGCTCCAGTACTGCTCCCCAGCCTATAAGGCTGGCATCTGTAGTGACCACCTTCCAAGAAATCGGACTGAAGGATTTCCCTTTTTCCAGATTCTGGAGAACCAACCACCAACGGAGGCTCTTGCGAACGGAAGGGGACAAGGACATTGGTAAGTCTAGGGCCTGAACTTTTTTGTTCCAGGCTGACAGTATGGCCCTTTGCAAATTCCTTGAATGGAATTGACCGTAGGGTACTGCTTCGAATGATGCCACCATTTTTCCCAGCAGCCTCATGCACAGGCGTATGGACGGCTGTCTTTTTGTACCCACTAGGTGGATCAAATCTCTCAAAGACGACACCTTTTCTTGAGGCAAGAATATTTTTCTCTGGTCTGAATCCAGCCTTAGCCCCAAGTATTCCAGACTTTTGACTGGTTTTAGGGCTGACTTGTCTCGGTTGATAATCCAACCGTGAGATTCCAGATACTTGATTGTCTTGTGAACGACCACTTCTAGTTTTTCCACTGAGTGGTCTATCAGCAACAAGTCGTCTAGATATGCCATTATCGTTACACCTTGTGTTCTTAGATTGGCCAATAATGGGGCCAGAATTTTTGTAAACACTCATGGTGCTGTGGCCAGACCGAAGGGTAAGGCTCTGAACTGAAAATGGCGCCCTTCTACTGCAAAGCGTAGAAATTTTTGGTGGACTGGAAAGATGGGAATGTGCAAATAAGCATCTTTGATGTCGATCAAGGCTAACCATTCCTCCCCTTGTAGGGCAGTGGCCACCGATCGGATCGACTCCATCCGGAAAGTCCTGATATGTAGGAATTTGTTTAGCCCTTTTAGATTTAATATGGGCCTCACGTCCCCGTTTGGCTTCGGGACTGTAAAGAGGTTTGAGTAAAACCCGAACCCCCATTCTTCCAGGGGAACCTCCATAATTACTCCTTGGAGCAATAGTTGTTCTAGTGCCAACAGGAGGGATCCTCTCTTCCGGGGATCCCTTGGCACGTTTGACCATATAAAATGGGAAGGAGGAGAGTCTTTTAACTCCAATTTGTATCCCAGACTTACTGCGGAGAGCACCCATCTGTCTCTGATCGTGTCCCGCCCTCTGCGAACAACTGGAGTCTTCCCCCCACCCGATTGAGTGGGGGCAACACTTCATGAATTTGACTTTGGGGGAGGTTTTGTACCTCTCCTGACCCAGGGTTTCTTGTTATCCTGTGATTGTCCCTGATTTTTACCCCCGGGATTTGACCGAAGAGGCCGTCGGAACTGTTTCACAGCCGATGTCCCAGGGACTGGAGAAGCAGGCCTCTTAAAAGAGGGACCTCTAACTCTGCTTTTAACCGGCAAGAGTGTACTTTTACCGCTGGAAATTTTCTGGATATATTTGTCCAGGTCTTCCCCGAATAAGCGCTCCCCATGAAATGGGAAGCTAACCAGCAATTTTTTTTACAGGGAGCTTCAGCAGACCAGTTTTTTAGCCATAGAAGCCTACGCATATGTACTACAGACAGCGTAAGGCGGGAGGCCTGATGGATTGAATCCTTTATGGCGTCAACCGCAAAGCATAAGGCTCTAGGTAGATCAGCTAGGGCAAGGGCCTGCTGATCTGGCAAGTCCCTTAAGACCTGTTTCAACTGATCCTTCACTGCTTGGCAGACCCCAATAGCTGCCACTGCTGGTTGTGTCACCAAGCCTGCTGTAGAGAAAGCAGATTTTAATAAGGACTCCAATTTTTTATCTATTGGGTCCTTGAACATTTGGACATTATCTACTGGACATGTCAGTGATTTATTCACACAAGAGATGGCTGCGCCCACTGTAGGGACCCTCCATTTTTTGATGAACTTATCCTCCATGGGATAGACCACCGGAAATCTCTTGGGGGGAGTAAATATTTTATCAGGATGTTCCCAATCCTGGTAAATGAGTCCTTCCAGTAAAGGATGGATTGGAAAGGAACAGACAGTCTGGGGAGCTTTTAGCGACCCCAACGAGGAGACAGAAGTGGTTGATGGCTCCGCAAGGGGCATTTTAAATGCTGATCGGACCATATCAGTCAGAGACTGAACCCATAATCTTTCAGCATGTGATGCTGAAAATGGTTCTTCCACTGTTGATTCCTCTACAACAGAATCAACCTCATCCTGATCCCCTTCAGGTAGGTCGATCCCTGCAAGGGACTGTTGCTCCGCTAACAGGCACTCTGAGGGAGGAGACGGAGATCGGGCGCGCTTTTCCTCTGACAGGGAAGCAGCGATCAATTTAGTCAATCTCTCTTCCAGTCCTCCCAGAGTTGAGGAAAAAACCTCCTCTGTTACATACACAGGAGCAGGTGAACTGAGGACAGCCACAGTACCAGGTACTCCTGAGGGTGCTCTACGGTCACTAACCTCTGATTTTTCAGGGGAGATTGGTGCAGCCGAAGCATGCCCAAGATCCTCAGAGCCCGATGGAGACCCCCTATGCTTCCTGGGATTCTTAGTCCCGGAGACTTTAGACGGCATATTCCTAAGCCCAAAGCTGAGGTATTCCAGCCGCAATACACCACTTACTGACAATAGTCTAGCACAATTGCTGCTATATAAACAGTTGGTGTCTACTAATGTGCCTTTCTATGGGGATGCCTGCATCAACCGCCTGCTGTATGCCTTTCTCTAAATGTTGCCAGCTCTGTTTCTGCCTTCCATAACCAGCTGACAACACCTAATTGTGCTTTTTATCATGCTGGGACGCCCGCACATGCGCAGAAGCGCTGCGGCGCGCACAGAGCGTCATCCACCAAGCTCCGCCCCTTTTTCCAGCCCACCTCTATAAATAGAGGCGCGTGCACGCGCGCGGGCACGTGCGCCTTCGGCGCTCTTCTTTGAAAGGAACTAGGGACAGAAGCCAGGGCCCTGTTTGCCACAGGGCCGGGGGATGGACGAGCATTGCAACATGGCAGAGGAAACAGTTTCCCATCCAGAGAACTCACCATCTGCCTGGATTTTGACTTGGAAAGAAAAAATCCACATGACAAGAAAACAACGTTCCACAGCGGCCTCTAGTGGATTAACACAGGTACCGCGGTTTAACCATTTTTTTTTTTTCTTGACCACTCTTAAAATTATTAAATTTTTTAGTAGTTACAGGCATGCACAGATATTTAGTGGGAATACCGTTAGGTAACAGGCAGAAAGACATATTAGGCTTGGGGGTCCCCTCAATAGAACCAAATACCTGAGGGCCCCCACTTACCTTTTCCCCGCCGCAGGACTCTGTTTGGTCCACAGAAGCCCAAACTTCACCTCTCATGGCAGGCATTGTAATTAAACCTTCAGGGACCGGGTTCCCAAGGATTCCACTCCCCTGGACCTGTATAGCACCTTGCACAGAAAACATCTTGGTCGTGGGTATGACCAGAGCTCTGGATACCAGGGTCCAGCCCTCCTAAGAGAAGCATTACAGGCAAAACCTCGCTCTTCTCTGCAAGGCCCGGGTACCGACCGTTTAGCTATGAAGCTTTTTTGGTCGGATCCGGAATAGCTTACTGAGGCCCAAAAGAACCTGTACGCAAGCTCAGTGAAAAACACATGTTACTTCTTGGCCAACACCTTAGACACTGGCAAAAAACTGAGGTGCTCCCGGATGGGAGGGGCTTAAATAGGGGAGGGTACTTCCGGTTTGGAAGTTGCCAGTGCCAGCACCTGAAGGTAATCTATATAACCCACATAGTAATGACTATGCCGCTCTGTGTTCCGTGATGTATGAGAAAGAAATATCCATACCTGGAATTCTTCAAAGCAGCCATTCCCGGTCTTTTTAACTCTTGAAATAATGTTCAGATCTCAGGGAACACCGGCCAATAAGTACTCTATAGCTCATGGTGTACATTAATATGATCGTCAATGGGAAAAATTCTTCTTATGGTGGCTATACAAACTTTGATAAATGATCAATTCCTTTTCTGATTGATCTCTTCCGATGGGAATAATTCTCCGTAGTCGACAACCCATTCCATTAGTATGCCACATAGGGAGAAATCGGATTCAATTGATAGTTAAAATACTTATGACCATAAGTAATTAATCACATCTGCGTTTTATACCATGCAATCTCATAATCTGATCATTCCAATTACCGTACGATCGTATTCCTGAACAAAGTGTGTTAGTGCTGCCAATCGATGCAAAATGATTAACTTCACGCCATGGCTGATCGACTCCGTTTCAAATTTTGAATACTATCAAAATTGAGTCTTAATCGATCAGAAGGGGCGTCATGGCTGTTTTGATCGAATCACACATAAAAAAAAAAAATCAAATCATGTGTGGCCACCATTAAATTTAGGCTCCTATCACATTTGTACCACTCCAAAGTTGCGCAGACTTTGGAGTGAAACTTTGATGCAATGTGGATGGGTGCAACTTGTATGTGACTTTGGCTTTGACCAGTGATAATGTATAAGTGTTGCATTGTTTAACATTTAGGTACGGCTTTCATGCAACTTTTGAAGGTTGGCATTGAAGTCTTTGGCAGTCTAAGTTGCATGAAAGTCAGTCCAAAGTAGTACATGAACTACTTTGAAGTTGCTGCCACTTTAAGTCGCACATATATAAATGATTATGATTGGAAAACATAGGGAATGACTTGTCTTTCGACTTTAATGTCCAAAGTTGCATGACAAGACGCAAAAGTGTGAATGAAGCCTTATGGTCAATAGAAAGAACCCCCCCCCCCCCTACAGTTAAACAGGTCATCGGTGTCCGTGGGAACTTATCTGAGATGCAGGAATTGTTCAAGAAACCCCTAGCAACCTCTGGAGGAACCCCAGTTGAGAAAGGCAAAGTTAAAGTGATCTTCATGTCTGGCCTTTCATTATTTGTTGTGTTTTTATGTTTATGTTTCTGCATCATAGTTTCACAAAGCTCAGGGAACAAATCGCCAAGGCCAATCTGTATGTCCAGGAGGCCAATTACATTGCCGATTAGATGGACAAGAGGACGGAGTACAAAGTCACCCTGCAGATCCCGGCCTCCAGCCTCAACGCCAACAGAAAGGTGAGCCTCCCCCGGTGTGAACCCTGCTATGGCCTACGGGAGCTGCATTACACCAGACACTTGTTGGGGTGTTGAATTCCAGCCATTGGAGAAAAATTGGAGCAGTCACCTAGAGCAGCCAATCAACAATATCTTGTTTCAGTGTTTGCAGAATACAAAATATTATTTTGGTCAATTGTGTTATTATTGATCATTTGTCAATCAAATTACAGATATCCTCCTGACGAAGCCGCAAAACTAGTTGAGATGTTAGCCGCGATCAACTATCCCACTGTGCTCTTCCCCATGCTTTTAATATGTTTTTGGTTATTTGCCATGTCTTATTAATTTTGTATTAATAAATCTTTATATATATTTTTTTACATATTTGTTTACATATTTGAATTTACCCTAGCTTAATCTGTACTGCGATAGTCCAATTGCCCCTGTTCTTTAAGGTGGCTTGGTTGGGGACCAAGCTCCTGATCTCCATATTTCTAATGCCGCATACACATGACCGGATTTTCTGTTTGGTTTTCCGACGGAATTCCGCTCAAGCTTGTCTTGCATACACACGGTCACACAAAAGTTCTCTGAAATTTTGAGCGTCAAGAACGCGGTGACGTACAACACTACGACGAGCCGAGAAAAGTTCAATGCTTCCGAGCATGCGTCAAATTGTTTCCGAGCATGCGTCGGAATTCCTACAGACGATCGGATTTTCCGATAGGAATTTTTTTCCGTCGGAAAAATTTGAGAACCAGCCCTCAATCTTTTCTTGGCGGAAATTCCGACAGCAAACGTCCGATGGAGCATACACACGGTCGGAATTTCCGTTCAAAAGCTCACATCAGACTTTTGCTGTCGGCATTTCCGATTGTGTGTATGGGGCATAAGTTTCTGGATGATGGTGCAATTCTCTACATACTTTCTACGACTATTATTGGTATAAAGGCTATATCTATTCTTCCTTTGCACTAATATTGATTGTATGAAGACTGCAAAAGGGAATGTTTTCCAACTGCTGATAGGTCATGGCGCCTGTATATCAACTGCTCAGTCATGATGTGGTTTGGAATAAAAATAACTTCAGGAGGAAAATGTCTTTGCCTTAAGTAGATGAATTTATCTTTTTTGACACTCATTTCTGTTTTTAGTTACTGTTTTTATAGTTTATGTATCTTTTTTAGGTTTGATCACTCCCCTTGTGATCCAACTATTTGTCTTCATGGAGTGCGTGATAGCTCATAAAAATACACCGTTCATTTGGCTACAAAGGTAAGAAAAGAAAAATACACAAAGGTAAAGGTGCACTTTATCTCCTTTTAAGTTAATTTCACCAAGTGTTTATTTTCTTTTACAGCTGTGGTAGCGGCTTAAACATCGACCAACAGTGCTGTAGGTGTAGCACTGTTGGTCAGATGTAAAAAGGCGGAGGGAGGACTTTCTCCGCACTGTTTGTGTTAGAATTGCTGGTAAGTCAATATACTCAAAATGTTTTTGCAAATGATCTTTGTGAGGAAGTGTGGTGTAGTAACTTTGCAGGTAAGTTTGGGGTGGTGATTTTGGGGAAGGTATATGTTGATTACCCTGGGTGTGCCAGTTGTAGATCTTTTCTTTTTTCTCTTGTCCTAGACACAGCCAGTTGCTGACAGCCTGTGGTGATCTTGTCCGTTTCCCATGGGAGGAC
Organism: Rana muscosa; assembly: GCA_029206835.1. Classification (NCBI taxonomy): domain Eukaryota; kingdom Metazoa; phylum Chordata; class Amphibia; order Anura; family Ranidae; genus Rana; species Rana muscosa. Next base: position 1,316,848 of record JARGYO010000098.1, on the reverse strand, counting down.
GACTGCCTGGAAGTAGTTCACGGTAAGCACTATTTGATCGGCCTGGTGTGTTTTGTTCTATATCTCTCTCTATCTTGATGTATTGTAAAAATGTCTCATCTCTTCTTTCTGTAAAGGACAGACAGCAGGAGGAGCAGGAACAGCAGGAGGAGCAGCAGGAGGCAGATTCTCCAAATCACTGTAAGGGCGGCCATACACGGTTCGAATTTCGAAATAATTTTCTTTCGAAAATCGTATCAAAGAATTTTTGTACGAATTTCGCACCGTTAGTGGGCTGCAGCAACAGCCGATTTCCGTGCGGCAATCAAATTTGAGGAATCCGACATGTTGGAATTTTTTTGAAAAACAAACGATTTTCTGATCAATGATGGGAGAATCGTGCGAGAAATGTAATAGAAAAAAAAAATGCGCATGTGCAAGAAAAGAATATTCCCGGAGAGAAAAGAATATTCACGGAGAGAAAGGAATATTCATGGAGAGAAACAAATATTCCCGGAGAGAAAAGAATATTCCCGGCAACATGAAGGTTTGGTCGGCCGAATTTCGAAAATCAATGGTGGCATCATCGGATCACAAAAAAACAAACTTTCTGATTTTGAAAAGAAAATTAGTTTGAAATTCGACCCGTGTATGGCCTGCTTAAGTTGCTTTCACTTGATTGTGTTTGTATGTAGGGCCAGTTGGTTTACTTGCCAAACTGTTAGTTTAGGTGGTTTGTTAGGGAGGGATTTGGTATGCTTTCTCAGCATTGATGTACCCAATCGGGATGGGCAAACGCTTTGGCCTGAGCATGAGTTAGGGCCAAAGATTTGCCTGTTTGGCTAATCGCCAAACACACTAATTTGCATGGTGTTCACCCAGACAAACACCCTGCAATGTACTGAGCGCTACACAATGCATTCTGTGCTTGTTGGAACCACATCAACCCGTAGAGACACAAACATTACCAGAGGCAGAGGGTTACCATGATCCAGCAATGTTTGAGAGAAATGACTCTTTGCTTTTGCACTTCTCGTGGCCTACAACACGGCCAGTGAGGAATAAACATGGTTTGTTTCCTAGCTGGAAGTCCAGGGTCTGTTCAACTTTTTTTTTGTGAACAAGCATGTAGAAATGCCCACGGGGGCCAGAAGAGCCAGCAGGTGTTCCAAAAAGTGAGCTATACCTGCAAAAGGGTCCAGCCTAAAGTGAGCTATACCTGCAAAAGGGTCCAGCCTAAAGTGAGCTAGCAGGACTTAATTTTCTGAGTTCCACTGTAAAAAAAAAAAAAAAAAAAAAAAGAAGGCAGCCACCCCACCTAAGGACTGATTAGCTGGGTTTAGATTTACTTTGAAATACTTTTTAGGTTCACCTTTCGTAACATGTTGTAACATATACGGGTGTAACATGTAATTGTTGCACCAGCCCCCACACCTCTCCCCGATTCAGATTAAATAAACCGTGGGTGTGCGGGGCTCCGCCCACCCGTCCTTGTCATTCATTCACATAGTTCTGTGAAAGTGAGAACTATAAGTACTGACAGCATTTTCAGCTGGCTGCTTGTAGTTCACAATGTACTAACCATGGCACTGTTGAACGCTCTAGGTAGTTAATTGATTCTCTGTCATCGTGTAAACTGCTTGTACGAGGAGACAGCTTACACAGGTAGTCTGCAAGAGTTGCTGATTGCAGGTACAATGCTTTTCAGGCTTCTAGTAAAAAAAAATTAAAAAAAAAATGAACATTTTTTTTTTTTTTTACCTCCAAAAAGATGTGCATTTATTTTTTTTATTTTTTTTACAAAGGTGAAATTATAACCACTTCCATACCAGGTCTATTCTGGCACTCCTCTCCTACATGTAAAAATCCTCATTTTTTTTTTTTTTTTTTTTGCTAGAGAATGAGTTTCACGATGTTTTTGCAGTAGCATTTTTTTTTTTTTAGCAAAACTATACTCCCACAAAAGCTTACGGCTCAAGAACGCTCAAAAACGCAGAACAGCCACCTTTTCATTCTTTTTCAGAGTTAGAGCATTTTTACAACTGAAAAACTCCTCTTCAAACCCACTGGTTCTGTTTGTTTTGATTGTTTTTTTTTTCCCCAGGCAGAAAACGCCCCTGCCAAAAAACGCTGATAAAAGCCTATGTGTGTATGGGCACATAGGATAACATGTTGGGGAGTTTACTTGCTGCTGAATAAAAAAACGGCTGCAGCCAAAAACGGCAGCTTTAAAATTGTGCAGTGTGTATGAGGCCTTGCTGGTAAACATCAGAGTATTGATTTAGGTTACCTTATTTACCCCCTTGAGGCCCGCGCTATAGCCGAATGACGGCTTCAGCGCGGACCTGAAAATCCGGGAGGCCGTCATTATACGGCCTCCCCTTTGCTTGTTCCCCGCGCGGGCTCCCGAGCGCGCAGCGGGGAAATTATTTTCTGCCTGTGTCCCTTGGACACAACGCATCACAGATCGCAGTGAATGGCCAAGCAGAGTGGCCATTTACTATGCGATCTGTGCAGCCAATGAGAGATGATCTCAAATGTAAACATATGAGATCATCTCTCATTGCCTGCTCTCCCTCCTCACACAGATACAGCGTGTGAGGAGGGAGAGTGATCTGCTACATTTGTTTCCATCGAGTTTTTCAGTAAGTGATACTTACAACTCCCATACAGTGCCCATACAGTGCCCACCTGAGCATATACAGTGCCCACCTGTGCCTTATACAGTGCCCACCTGTGCCTATTACAGTGCCAACCTGTGCCTATTACAGTGCCCACCTGTGCCTATACAGTGCCCACCTGTGCCAGTCTGTGACCACCTGTGCCAGTCTGTGACGTCAGTGATCACCTGTGCCACCTCATCAGTGCCCACCTGTGCCACCTCATCAGTGCCTACCTGTGCCACCTCAGTGCCCACCTGTGCCAATCAGTGCCCACCTGTGCCAATCAGTGCACATCTGTGCAATCAGTGCACATCTGTGCAATCAGTCAGTGCACATCTGTGCAGTCTCATCAGTGCCCATCTGTGCGGCCAATCAGTGCCCATCTGTGCGGCCAATCACTGCCCATCTGTGACGCCAATCAGTGCCCATCTGTGCTGCCACATCAGTGCCCATCTGTGCCGCCTCATCAGTGCCCATCTGTTCCGCCTCATCATTGCCCATCTGTTCCGCCTCATCATTGCCCATCTGTTCCGCCTCATCAGTGCCCATCTGTGCCGCCTCATCAGTGCCCATCAGTGAAGGCTTGGCCCACACCTGTGTAGTCGCACCACCAAAAAATGTCAAAAAGATTATTTTCCGCCGAGGAGGCATACCAAATCCTTTCCACGCCCGACGAGAGCAACGTGGAGCTCTCTCTTTCGAATTCCCTTTCCCTTTCCAATTCCGATTCTGAGTCGGACGTCAATTACGAGCCATTCCTCAGTAGTGCAACACTGAGTGACTCAGAGGAGGAAGCTAGTCGGCCCGCCAAACGAAGGCGTTCTGGTGAAGAGGCAGTGCCATCCACCAGCACCGCCGTGCCATCAACCAGCACCGCCGTGCCATCCACCAGCACCGCCGTGCCATCCACCAGCACTGCAGTGCCTCGGCAAGAAAGGCCAAGGACCCATGCCAGCCTTCCCTTTGCCCTTCAGAACCCCTTGTGGCTTCCTCCTAATTCAGGAGAAGCCAACATTCCTCCTTTTACTGCCCAGCCAGGAGTCCAAGTAAACACAGAGAATTTTACCCCAATAGATTTTTTTGATCTTCTTTTTACCGAGGACATGCTATCCAACATTGTCACCCAGTGCAATCTATATGCCCAACAACTTATTTTGACAAATCCTACAGCATATTATGCCCGTCCCTTCGAGTGGAGAGACCTAACGGTGGAGGAGTTGAAGATTTTTTTAGGCCTCACGTTTTGTATGGGACTCAACCCAAAAAACACCTTGCGTTCCTTTTGGTCAAAACGCCCCATTTATCACATGCCAATATTCTCCAAAGTAATGCCCAGAACCAGATACTTCATGATAATGAGATTTCTACATTTTAACGATAACACCCAGTGCCTTCCCCGAAATCACCCAAATTTTGACAGGCTTTTCAAAATGCGGCCCTTACTGAATTATTTTTCTGAAAAATTCCCCCAGCTTTATACCCCGGACCAACACATATGTGTGGATGAGTCCCTTGTGAAGTTTAGTGGCAGGCTTCAAATAAAACAATGCATTCCCAGCAAAAGGGCCCGCTATGGTGTGAAGGTTTACAAGCTATGTGACCGAGTCACAGGGTACACGTATGCCTTCTTAGTGTACGAGGGGAAGGACAGCCAGCTGAATCCCCCTAATTGCCCAGACTACTTGGGATCAAGTGGGAAAATTGTTTGGGACCTCATATACCCCCTGCTGAAAAAAGGCTACCATCTCTACGTTGACAACTTTTATACATCTCTTCCCCTGTTCCATAACCTTCACCGGATGCAGACGCCAGCATGTGGCACAGTCAGAAAGAATCCGAAGGGCTTTCCTCAGAGTCTTGTAAATAAGAAGCTGAGAAGAGGAGAATCGGCAAGTCTGAGAAACAAGGAGGTTCTGGCAGTGAAGTGGAAGGACAGAAGAAATGTATACATGTTGTCTTTGTTAAATGTTAAAAAATGTCAATAATTAACGGTATACCGTTCTTGATGTATTCGTCTGAGACAAAATTTGTGAATCAACTTGAAAGCAAACCGTGTGTTTTATTATACACACTAAAAAGGAATTAATACAGTTACAGTATATTAATTCAATAGCTTCATAAAGGTTTCAAAATAATATTCAAGTATAAAACAGTTCTTAAGACGTGCTCTTCTGATTTCTTAAAATGGGCGATTAACCCTGTGTATGCTGAATAGCAGCTGAAGAAAGTCTGTGTGCTTCTATGGATGGATGAAGGATCTAAGAGACACTCTAGCTTTCAGCTCAACTAATTTATAAACTTCAGAATCCATTCTTCAAATTCGCGCCTGAACAGTAACCACTCCCACATCACTCCCACAATATAGTAAGAAACTCAAGCTTGACATCTGTTTTCAACTTATACATGATTTTTCCATAGGAAGTAGTCGAAATTCTAACAGTGTGTAGAATTACAGGATGTGGGTGAGGGGCATTCAGTCTGCCTAAGAATGCATCTTTTTAAACAGAACATCAGTCTACATGCTTAAGACATAAGATATTTAGAATATTAATAAATATGTCTTGACATCTTCTAGAAATTGATAACTTCAGGTTCAAATGTCACATTTGGAATTATTAGCTTAAAAATCACCATTCATAATTATCGGAATTCATATTCTCAATTTTATGGCCAATTAAATTTAGTTATTAAGACTATTACAGTCTTCCATCCACAACGATACGGTACCAGTGGAGGAGTCAGACGAGACACAGTTTATTATTGTGCAGAGTGTCCTTCCCAACCGGGCCTCTGTGTAACTGACTGTTTTTGCCGTTACCATACTTCACTAAATTATTAGTGAAGTATGGTAAAGGTAATCCTCAGTTTCTGCCTTCACACACCGTCACACCCCTTATGCCACTGCCTGCTCTGTAACTGACCCTGGCTTGTTATTCGACCATGCTTCTGCCTAACGATTCTGTACTATCTCTGCCTGATCTGGAACTGACCCTGGCTTGTTATTCGACCACGCTTCTGCCCAACGATTCTGTACTACCTCTGCCTGATCTGGAGCTGACCCTGGACTGTTTTTCGACCATGATTCTGCCTAACGATTCTGTACATACCTCTGCCTGATCTGGAACTGACCTTGGACTGTTTGACCATGCTTTTTGCCTGCCTCTTGGATTGATCTTGTACCCTGCTACTGGACTAGTGGGATTCAACACAGGATCTCACATATGTGAGGGGCTCCAGAAAAGTTTTTCTGGATGATGAAAACAATTTTTTTTGCTTTCTCATCCACGATTAGGGTCTGGAGACTCGGAGGCTTCAAAAAGATTTGGGTGGGAGAAGCCTCTACCCCTGTCCCCATTCTGTCCTGAACAAGGCCCTACTTCGGCCTGATGCCTGTAGGACCTATGCCATCATGCCCCTGCCTGTCACATGAACTGACCACACCAAATGGACCTGCCTACTACCAGGACCAATTTTTTTGGCACTGCTGACAATATCTCTGCCTGCACTGACCCTGGACTGTATATGGACAGTATCCCTGCCTGCTGCCTGGACAATTGTGTATGCCGTTGATGACCAAGTCCCTGCCTGCTGCCTGGACCAGTGCTATCCTGCTGTGTAGAACTGCGCTACTAAAACCACAGGTAATCTTTTGTTTTTATGCTTTGCTCAGCATAATGTATTTGGGGGTGTATATCTTGGTATGTGCATCCTATGTGTCCCTAGAACATCTGATGGTGTTCCTTGCATGTTGGGCCTCTGTATGTGGACAGGCTGTGTAAAAGACCCACACATTTGGTATCACCATACTTAGGAGGAGTAGCAGAATGTATTTTGGGGTGTAATTTTTTCTATGTACATGCTATGTGTTGGAAATATCTTATAAACGGACAACTTTGCGTAAAAAAAATGCGTTTTCATTTTTTTTTCCACATTTTCCAAAAACTTCTGGAAAAAAATGAACTGTTGAAAAGAGTCATTATGCCTCATAGATTATACGTGGGGGTGTTAGCTTTCCAAAATGGGGTCATTTTGTGGGTGTTTCTATTGTCCTGGTGCTCCAGGGCCTTCAAAAGTGTAATAGGTGGTTGAGAAATGAGATGTGTAATTTATGCTCCTAGAACGCCTGAAGGTGCTACTTCAATGTAGGTCCTCTGTATGTGGGCAGGCTGTGTAAAAGTCCCACACATTTGGTATTGCCATACTCAGGAGGAGTAGCAGAATGTATTTTGGGGTGTAATTTTTGCTATGTACATGCTATGTGTTGGAAATATCGTATAAAAAGACAACTTTGCGTAAAAAAAAATGTGTTTTCATTTTTTTTCCACATTTTCCAAAAACTTCTGGAAAAAAATGAACCGTTCAAAAGAGTCATTATGCCTCAAAGATTATACGTTGGGGTGTTAGCTTTCCAAAATAGGGTCATTTTGTGGGTGTTTCTATTGTCCTGGTGCTCCAGGGCCTTCAAAAGTGTAATAGGTAGTCAACTATTTAGATGTGTAATTTATGCTCCTAGAACACCTGATGGTGCTCCCTGCATGTTGGGCCTCTGTATGTGGCCAGGCAGTAAAAAAGTCCCACACATGTGGTATCGTAATACTCAGGAGGAGTAGCAGAATGTATTTTGGGGTGTCATTTGTGGTATGCACATGCCATGTGAGGGAAATAAGCTATTACAATTACAATTTTGAGAGAAAAATAAAAAAGATTAAAAGAATCGTAATTTTGCAAAGAATCGTGGGAAAAAATTACAACTTCAAATAACTCACCATGCCTATTACTAAATACCTTGGAATGTCTACTTTCCAAAAAGGGGTTATTTGGGGGGCATTCGTACTTTCCTGGCTTGTTAGGGTCTCAAGAAATTAGATAGGCCGCCAGTACATCAGATGTGATAATTTTTTCATGATTTGCACTATAGCTTGTAGACTCTAAAACTTTCACACAGACCAAATAATTTCCAAAAATGTTGGGTTATTTTTATCAAAGATATGTAGCAGTATAAATTGTGGCCAAAATTTATGAAGAAAAAATAATAATTTGCAAAATTTTATCACAGAAACTAAGAAAAATGCGTTTTTTTTTCAAAATTTTCGGTCTTTTTTCATTTATAGCTCAAAAAATAAAAAACCCAGAGGTGATCAAATACCACCAAAAGAAAGCTTTATTTGTATGAAAAAAAGGACAAAAAAATCATTTGGGTACAGTGTTGCATGACTGAGTAATTGTCATTCAAAGTGTGAGAGCACTGAAAGCTGAAAATTGGTCTGGGCAGGAGGGGTGTTTAAGTGCCCAGTAAGCAAGTGGTTAATAAATGTGGGTAGTGATAATCTCTGATAACCACCGAACAACTTGGTCCTAAGCAAGAGTCATCTCAAAAGTTCTACTATTTGGATTCATTATTTTAAATGCGTTTAATATCCTCACCACCTGATTTGTTAAAGGCCCCTTTCACACGGGACGAATCAGTCATGATCCGCCCCGTGAACCTCCGCTTGCTCAGCGGGGATCGCTCCGTTGATCCCCGCTGAGCCGGCGGATAACAGGGCGGTACCCGCACACTGTGCAGGGACCGCCCTGTCAGATCTCCGCTCTCCCCTATGGGGGGATCGGATGAACACGGACCGTCTGTCCGTGTTCATCCGATCCGCTCCGCAGACGGATAGAAAAATAGGAATTTTTCTATCCAGAAAAACGGAGCATTGCGGACACGGAGGAGATCGGATGTCAGCGGATGTTCATCCGCTGACATCCGCTATCCCATAGGGATACATGTATGTCCGTTTTTCATCCGAAAACGGATGGATGAAAAACGGACATACGGTCCGCCCGTGTGAAAGGGGCCTAAGCGTTTCTTTTTTTTTTTTTTTTTGAAAATTCTGTTTATTGAGATTTTATATATAACATACAACATTCGGATTGTGTCACACAGGGCCCAAGAATCCAGGCAGTTACATTCTGACTAACATAGTCCAACTATCTATTGTGTGTATTCCAAACTTCCCTCCCCCCCCCCCCTTGTCACAGCTCAGGAGAATGTTTTCCATATATCCAGTGTTTGACAGGGAACTAAGGCTAAATCTCTCTACGGATAGATGGGATAGTCTATTGCGTTAATCGCTACTCTATATACCAGGACAGTTGACTTGCGATTTTTATTTTTATTTTTTTCCCCAACAAAAGATTTTATTTAGCATATACTGTATATTGTTAATACTATTTGACACATTTGTGTGCACTGGAGGGGTATTTATAATTCTACCATTTACTTGTACACTGTTTATTGACACTTGGGATGAAACCCTCCACTGGTACTGGTATCTTAGTAGTTCCACTTCCACACACATCAACAATGGTCTCAATTTGTCTCATACAAAGGGTACTGTTACCCCTTGACCGTCAGAAGATTTAACCCCCCCCCCCTTTTCATGGCAATTGTAATACGGTACTGCATTACTGCAACTGACATATGTGCAGCAATGCAACACTGTGCCCAAATGTATGTCATTTTTACCCACAAATAGAGCTTTCTTTTGGTGGTATTTGATCACCACAGTGTTTATTTTTTTACCTTATAAACAAAAAAAAGACTGAAAATTTGGAAAACAACTAAATATATTTTGTACTTTTTGCTATAAAACATAACCCTAAACAAAAATAGAATTTCTTTATAAATTTAGGCCAATATGTATTCTGCTACATGGTTTTTGGGGGAAAAAAATATCCCAATAAGCGTATATTGATTAGTGTGCGCAAACGTTATTGTATACAAATGATGGGATATATACTGGATTTTTTTTTTATAATAGTAATGGCGATGATCAGCGACTTATAGCAGGACTGCGATATTGCGGTGGATAATCGGACACTGACACTGAATATGCACTGTCACTGTACTAATGACACTGGCTGGGAAGGGGTTAAACATCTAGGGCAGTCAAAGGGTTAACTATGTGCCTAGCCAGTGTTTGTGTTTACTATGTGTGCTACTTGTGCTAGGGGAAGAAATGGATGTTGTTCCCTGCTTCTGAACACAGAATCCAGCCCCCCCCCCCCCCCCATCAGAATGGAACTCTGCCTTGTTTACATAGGCAGAGCTCCGTTCGGAGTCTCTGCCCAATGATCGGCAGGTCCCAGCAGACATCGGGTGCCCAGCACCTGTAGCCTGGCTTCTGCTGTGATTATTCACGCGTGTCCCCCCGCGGGCAAAAGTGTGAGAATATAGAATATATTTATATATATATATATATATATATATATATATATATATATATATATAAAAATACACAGTGCCTTGCAAAAGTATTAACCCCCTTGGCTTTTTACCTATTTTCTTACATTACAGCCTTTAGTTCAATTTTTTTTTTTTTTTATCTGAATTATATGTGATGGATCAAAACACAATAGCCTAAGTTGGTGAAGTAAAATTAGAAAAATATATACATAAAAATATTTTTCAGAAATAACAAATGATAATTGGCACGTGCGTATGTATTCACCCCCTTTGTTATGAAGCCCATAAAAAGCTCTGGTGCAGCCAATTACCTTCAGAAGTCACATAATTAGTGAAATGATGTCCACCTGTGTGCAATCTAAGTGTCACATGATCTGTCATTACATAGACACACCTTTTTGAAAGGCCCCAGAGGCTGCAACACCTAAGCAAGAGGCACCACTAACCAAACACTGCCATGAAGACCAAGGAACTCTCCAAACAAGTAAGGGGCAATGTTGTTGAAAAGTACAAGTCAGGGTTAAGTTATAAAAAAATATCCAAATCTTTGATGATCCCTAGGTGCACCATCAATTCTATCATAACCAAATGGAAAGAACATGGCACAACAGCAAACCTGCCAAGAGACGGCTGCGCACCAAAACTCACGGACCGGGCAAGGAGGGCATTAATCAGAGAGGCAGCACAGAGACCTAAGGTAACCCTGGAGGAGCTGCAGAGTTCCACAGCAGAGACTGGAAAATCTGTACATAGGGCGACAAGAAGCCGTACGCTCCATATAGTTGGGCTTTATGGCAGAGTGGCCAGAAGAAAGACATTACTTTCAGCAAAAAACAAAATGGCACGTTTTGAGTTTGCGAAACGGCATGTGGGAGACTCCCAAAATGTATGGAGGAAGGTGCTCTGGTCTGATGAGACTAATATTTAACTTTTTGGCCATCAAAGAAAACGCTAGGTCTGGTGCAAATCCAACACATCACATCACCCAAAGAACTTCACCCCCACAGTAAAACATGGTGGTGGCAGCATCATGCTGTGGGGATGTTTTTCAGCAGTTGGGACTGGGAAACTGGTCAGAGTTGAGGGAAAGATGGATGGTGCTAAATACAGGGATATTCTTGAGCAAAACCTGTACCACTCTGTGTGTGATTTGAGGCTAGGACGGAGGTTCACCTTCCAGCAGGACAATGACCCCAAACACATTGCTAAAGAAACACTTGAGTGGTTTAAGAGGAAACATGTAAATGTGCTGGAATGGCCAAGTCAAAGCCCAGAACCCAATCCAATAGAAAATCTGTGGTTAGACTTTAAAATTGTGTTCATAAGCTCAAACCATCCAACTTGAAGGAGCTGAAGCAGTTTTGCCAGGAGGAATGGGCAAAAATCCCAGTGGTAAAATGTGGCAAGCTCATAGAGACTTATCCAAAGCGACTTGGAGCCGTGATGGACACAAAAGGTGGCTCTACAAAGTATTGATTTAGGGGGTGAATAGTTATGCACATTGACTTTTTCTGTTATTTTGTCCTGTTTGTTGTTTGCTTCACAATAAAAAAAAAAAACATCTTTAAAGTTGTGGGCATGTCCTGTAAATTAAATGATGCAAATCCGCAAACAATCCATGTTAATTCCAGGTTGTGAGGCAACAAAACACGAAAAATGCCAAGGGGAGTGAATACTTTTGCACAGCTGTGTTTTTAGCCTTGCAAGATTTGAAAGCAACCTTTGTGTCGGCACATGCTGACACAAGGTACATCTCCTAAACCGTGCAGGTTTAGGAAATATCCAGGGTAGCTACAGGGTAATGCCCCATACACACGATCGTTTTTCATGCCGTTAAAAATGCCATTTTAAAAAATGGCCATTAAAAATGATCGTGTGTAGGCTCCAGAGCATTTTTAACGACGTGAAAAACGGCCATTAAAAATTCCGGACATGCTCTCTTTTTTCACGTCGTTTTTCATGTCGTTTTTTTTAACGACGTGAAAAACGATAGTGTGTATGCTTTCACGACGTGAAAAAAACGCGCATGCTCAGAATCAAGTATGAGACGGGAGCGCTCGTTCTGGTAAAACTAGCGTTCGTAATGGAGATAGCACATTCATTACACAGTAACGGACTGAAAAGCGCGAATCGTCGCTCAACAAACTTTACTAACATGAAGGGTGGCGCCATTCGAACGGAACTTCCCCTTTATAGTGCCGTCGTACGTGTTGAACGTCACTGCGCTTTGCTTGATCGTTTTTTTTAATGATGGTGTGTACGCAAGGCAGGCTTGAGAGGAAACATGAAAAAAAAAACGAGGAGAAAAACGTCGGTTTAAAAAATGACAGTAAAAACGATCGTGTGTACGGGGCATAAGTCTTATGCCGCGTAAACACGATCGGAAATTCCGACAACAAAACTGGATTTTTTTCCGACGGAAGGTTGGCTCAAACTTGTGTTGCATACACACGGTCACACAAATCCTGTCGGAAATTCCGACCGTCAAGAACGCGGTGACGTACGACAAACCGAGATCAATGAAGTTCAATAGGCAGTTCGGCTCTTCTGCTTGATTCTGAGCATGCGTTTTTTTTTTTTTTTTGCGCATCGGAATTGCATACAGACGATCGGAATTTCCGACAAGAACTTTTTTGGTCGAAAAAATTGAGAACCAGCTCTCAATTTTTTATGGACGGAAATTCCGACAGCAAATGTCCGATGGAGCCTACATACGGTCGGAATTTCCGACCAAAAGCTCATATCAGACTTTTCTTGTCGGAATTTCCGATCGCGTGTACGCGGCATTATTATAGGCTTACCTGTAGTAAAAAGTGGTTGTAAAGGGTTTACAACCACTTTAAGAAGCCTTTCTCTCTGTGCCCCTTGCCATCTTAAAGTGAACAACCAAGTTTACTACATGGACCATTTCTGTATTTACACAATCATTAGTTGATACAGTGTGACCTGGGGTGCACTGGGTGACATGGGATTCTGTGGGGTGCACTGGGTGACATGGGATGCTGTGGGGTGCACTGGGTGACATATGGTGCACTGGGTGACATGGGATGCTGTGGGGTGCACTGGGTGACCTGGGATGTTGTGGGGGTGCACTGGGGGAACGGGATGCATTGCTGTGGAGTGCAGGGGCGGGCACGGGATGCACTGGGTAACATGGAATTCTATGAGGTGCACTGGGTGACACGGGATGCTCTGGGTTGCACTGGGTGACATGGGATGCTTTGGCGTGCTCTAGGGTCACTGGAAGTATGGGCTGCTCTGGTGGCCACTGGTCATCATAGGCTGATGCCTCTCATGGAGGGCACAAGGAGACGGGTAAGGTATAGCAGCGGCAGGTGACTTGAGCATAGTGACAAGCTGCTCAAATACCGAGCCACGCGTCGTCTAGCAGTTTGAAGCTGCACCGATCAGGAGAGCTGTCCCCTGATTAGCTATGGAGTCACAGCACTGCATCAGGGGACTAGGTGAGGGGGAGATTGGCAGGATCAACAGATGTGTATTTCTGCACCTATTAAACAGATCTAGCAAAACAAATTATAACTGTATGGTTATAATCTCTCTTTGGGTCCCAAACTCTACCTCATAGCAGCCATTGTTTCCATACACTGCACTGACGACTGCCTGAAAGCATGAAACGGCTGTATGCAGTTTGGTATAAATGTCTATAATAGGCTATAGTTGCACTATACACAAGCTATTCTGGATGTGCATCTAGCTGATAAAGAAAGATTTGCATGGCCCCGCCCACTCTTATTTTTGGGATATATGATGGAGTGGGACATGTGAACACCTTCTGTCCCAGGAAACCTTTACTGATCTTTGCACTGATTGGGTTGGAGGGTTATATTACTTCCTTTAGGTCCTTCTCACCATAACGGGTCTAGTCTCTGAAAGATAACACGGCACCTTTTCCTTCTCTGTAGGTAAGCCGGGGGTATTTCCGGCGTGCAGATCCTTTCTATGACGAGCAGGAGAACCACAGCCTCATCGGAGTAGACAACGTATTTCTGGAGTCCTTGTTCCATGATGTAAAGCTGCAATATGCCGTCCCCATCATCAATCAGAAGGGAGAGGTTTGTGTTCTCTGTTTTTGGCCTTGTGGGGAGTTTTGCCCCCTCCTCTGTATTGCGGACCCTGATGTCTGCCTCACCCGTGACTCTATTTGCTTTCTTTAATTCAAGAACTTGTTATAGGCACTATTTAGCTGATATTTTAAATGGCAATGAATTTCTATACATCCTTGCGTGGATCTGGTGAACGGATCTGGTGAACCTTTTATGTTCAGATCCTTTAAGGGGTAGATTTTTAGGGGTGTATATATACATAACCTGTGTGATCAATTCTCACTTTGTACTCACAATCCAAAAGAAAGTTGCTGCTCAATTCCTTTAATTAAGGGGAAACATGTCCGAGCCGTACAATGACCATATTTAGGTTGGTTCCTGATGAGTGGGTGGCCCTGTCTACACCCTTTCACCTGATATCCTTTCATCCAATAATCAAGGAGCCAGATGGAAAATTGTTGGCAGAACGGTGGCAGCATCCAATCAGAAGCGGCCACGGTCTAAGGTTGTATGGCCAGCTTGAGGCTTGGTCTAGGCAGGCTTTCCATTCTGGACAAAGAAATTAGAGATATCAGAGATAAGCTCTCTCCCTCCAGTGGAACTTCTGAGTATGCATCCCTCTCCAGAGGCTTAAAAAATCTCCTCGAAAAGGAGGAGAAAGACCAGAGGAATAAGAAACAAAAGAAGTACAATCGAGACATTGGTGATTATAAGGGTAATTTTGTTTTTGGTTGGCAAAAAAAAAAACTGGCCAATCAGGCCAACACCCTAGAGAATAGTTCAAATATGGACCTGTCAGAGCCTGTTGATGTCATCACAGACAGGACACTGGTTTATGAACCCCCCTCTGCATCTAACTCACGAGGATCCCAGAACAACAAGGGTGGTAACCATACACCCAGGAATGCCAAAAATACTCCGGCCTTGGCTCATAATGAGCCCGGCCGAGGTAGACATCCCTCTATGTCTCGAAGAAGAGGATTTCCTCAACGAGGCAGAGGCTATACTAGTGTCTATATCAGGTGTAGCAATACCCCCGCAGGGGCTGCTGGTCTAAGATTTGGGTCTGCCATTACCTTACTGTTCACCACGTCCGTCCTAGAGGTCTTCCTTGAAGAATTTCTCACAAATGTCTGCACCAAACACTTAGTCTCTTTTTCTCAAGGGTTTTATTAACAGAGAGATGGAGGGTTAGGTGGGGATTCAGGTACCTTCCTTGCGGATCACGGGTACTTCTTAATCCAAAGGACAAACAGTCTCCACACTGGATATAGCAACCACCGGATAGGCCTCTCTCACTGACCTTGCAGTCGGTGTGGTGCTCGGCCAAAAGTCTCTGCCACAGACTTGAAGAATACACATAGTTTCTGCCACAGACTTGGGTAATCACTCATTTGATAAAGTTCTGAAAACATAACACACAGTGCCAGGACCTTTCAGCCAGCCGGCAGCACTGCGAGACAAATTTTTATCCGGATGCGTCCTCCAATTGAGCCCTCAATTGTTCGGTCCCTTCCCTGACACGGGACCATCCCCAGATCAGTAGGCCCCCAGAAACTCCTGGGCCTACTCTCAGCAACAGAGCCTCGGGCCTACAGGCCCCGAGGCAGAAAACTACTAACACATCCCTGAGGCCAGGAGGGCCATCAGGTCAGGATCGGAAGACCCCGGAAAACGGTGTCTGCTCCTTATGTACCCTCTCCCAGAATGCACAGCGGGGTCACCCCATCCCACTGCGCTGTCTCCGGGAAAGGAATACACAATGCATCCAGCCTACTGCATTTCCAACCTTGACCTGTGGTAACAACAACACTACAGTCAGGTGGAAAATGTGCAGCCCAGCTAAACTGGAACAGAGACCATAATTTGGTACAATTGTTCTGAGCTAAACGACAGCTCAGATAACTAAATTTACACTAGCACCTACCCAATACGAGCAGGGCGCTACACAGGCTAATAGATATTCCTTAGATCCGGTAAGATCAAGTGGTTTTAACGTTAGATTTCACATAATTTCAGAGATATTTCACATAAAAATAGGGATATTAGGTTTTACAGAAGGCACATCCATCTTCAACTGTCTCTGGATGGTCTCTGGAACCGTCTTTGGATGGTTCTTCAGCGGATGCCTGTAGTCTCTTCTCACACCTCCGTTCACCTCCCAGCCTCATGGTGATCTCTTCTCAGACCAACAAGCTTAAGTCTTTAGCTAGCCCCCTTCTTTCAAAGCAGAAGGAGTAGCTCCATCCCCAGTAAAAATCAATGGTGCCATTTTGTGATGAGCCTTTATGTCCTGTGGTCCTCTGCTGCTGCTTGATTGACTTCCTCTCCCTGCCAATAGGAACACAGAGAAGAGAGCAGAGCCGTCTGATGCCCGTGAGTGAGCGCTGCTCGTCACTGAAGGAAGAGGAGAGTCAGGGGGAGAAATCCCCCACAGGTACTGACAGGTGTGATATCCCTCAGTGAGTGCCTGTGTCAGTGTCTATTCAGTCTGACGGTTCCTGGCGGGAATGGAGGGAGGTGTGGGACCATGGGAGACAGAGCAGCCCCCGCTACACACTCCCCCCACCAAAAAACCTTAGGTCCGCCAAAGGTGGTAAAGAGTCTATGACCTGTTACATGCTTTTGATATACACACGTAAAAAAAAAAAAAACAGGTTAGTGTGCACATGAAATCATACAATTTGCATCTGCATAAAACCATGGCAGAGGAATATCCAACTAATTAGCATAGGAGGGGAGGTTGTCTTGCCTCGCGGTTTTCATCTTCAGCAAGGGGTACAGACTGAGAGTGAGATCTAGTCACTGGCTGGGATCTTTGAGAGGCCGTGAGTGTGGACTGTAAATCTGGCTGTGGTGGCACATGAACTGCTTCTGACAGAGGCAACAGATGATTGCGATGCCAAGTCCTGTGCTTCCCTCTGGCCGGATTTGATATACTGGGAGTCCAGGCAGATGCTTGCAAATGACATAGGGCTGCGACTTCCAGCGGGAAGTTGCTGAGGTATGGTCGAGGGATGTGCCGAAGGCCAAGTCAACTGGCAGCCGGGCCTACCGTCCGAACATCAAACTATAGGGAGCGTAACCTGTGGCATCATTGGCGGTGCTGTTATAAGCATGCACAATAGCCACTATATGCTTGTTCCAGTGCTGTTTTTGTTCTGAATTTAGAGTTCCGAGCATATCCAGGAGGGTTTGATTGAATCTCTCTGGTTGAGGATCTCCTTGAGGATGATACGGGTGGTTTTAGACTTCCTGATGCCCAACAGATCTAAAAGTCTCTTGATGAGACTACTCTCAAAATCTCTCCCCTGATCAGAGTGGATGCGTTGGGACAGACCATAGTGCACAAAGAATTTCTCCACAAAGATCTTGGCCACCGTGGATGCTTGTTGGTCCCTCGTGGAAAACGCCTGGGCATACCGAGTGAAATGGTCAGTCACTACCAGGATATTTTCCTGCCTGCTAAAATCAGGCTCCAAGCACAGAATGGCAATGCACACTAGCTCCATGGGTCCATGACTCCGAAGATGGCCCATTGGGGCAGCTCGTGAGGCAAAGTCTTCTTTTGGATACATCTGATGCAGGAGTGATAATAGTCCTCAACTTCAGCCTGCATGCAGGGCCAGTAGAACCTGTCCCTCACCAGGTCAAAAGTCCTTTTGGGCCCTAGGTGGCCATGGTTGTCATGTAGGGCAGTTAATACTGTCTCCCTATGTTTTTCAGGTAGGAATAGCTGCAATTTTTTTTCAGAATCGTCAGAGGGGCCCCTTCGGTAGACCAACCCTTGGTGCACCTGAAACTGATCCCACTCTCTGTGCAGCAGACGGGTTTCCTTTGGGGAGTCAGTGAGGAGCAAGTCAGGGCGTTGGCTCTCCAAGGCTTTAAATGCCAAGCTGCAGGGAGGGTCCTCCAACTGGTCCCTCTGCAGGTCATTCTTTGACAGCTTCAGGCAGACCTTTATCCCTGACTTGGGTGACATTGCAATAACATCTGGGGACACCAGCGGCTGACACACCAAAGTCTTTGGCCCTGGATCCTTCTCCAGCTTGATGTTCTGCTCCTTGACATAAGGCTCGTACCCCTTCAGGTGTCAGCTGGGGGGTCTCTGGAACAATGGGGCCTTCTTGACAAAGCATCCGCATCTTGTTTCAGGCTGAAAATAAACCCTGATAGAGTAGCCAATCATCTGTGACCCGTGGCATCCAACTTGGTGGTAGTAAGGATGTAGGTGAGAGGATTGTTGTCAGTCTTGATCACGAACTCCGCTCCATATAGATAATCCCTCAGCTTATCCACCACCACCCACTTCAAGGCCAGGAACTCAAGTTTGTGCATGGGGTAGTTCTTCTCGAAGGGGGGGCCAAGTTCCGACTCATGTAGGCAACAGGCCGTAGATGACCATCATGCTCTTGATATAGCACCCCACCTAACCCATCTCGACTGGAGTCAACATGTAGCTCAAATGGCTTGGTTGGATCTGCATAGGCCAGAACAGGAGCGGTTGTTTGGCTTCACTTCAGCTGCCTAAAACCTCTTCACACTTCGGAGTCCATTGTTCCTGAATGGACTCTCTGGGTTTTCTGGGCCCTCCAGCTGGTCTGACAGGCTTCGCCAGATCAGGGTCAGCGTCTTAGTGAATCTCTTGACAAATCTTCTGTAATAAGAGCATAATCCCAGAAATGACCTAAGCTCAGTCACGTTGGTAGGCCTCGGCCAGGAGGTGACAGCTTCCAGCTTCTGGGGGTCGGTGGCCACTTTGTCGGCAGACATAATATGGCCAAGGTAGTTGACTGAGGGTTGGTAAAACTGGCACTTTTCCAGAGACAGTTTCAACCTCCTCATCATGCAGTCTCTTCAGGACCTTCTCCAGATGCTCTTTGTGCTCTTCCAGGGTCTTGCCGAAAACGATGATGTCGTCTAAGTGCACCAACACCTCGATCAGTTTCATGTCACCCACGGTCTTCTCCATTAGCCTTTGGAAGGTGGCTGGGGCACCAGACAGGCCTTGTGTCACTGTCAGGTGTGTACTGTGTAATTTGATAAGGGGGGGCCAACCCATCCTTATGTACCATCTAATATCAGTATTTGTATGTGGAATATCTCTGAAATTATGTGAGATCTAACATTAAAACCACTTGATCTTACCGGATCTAACGAATATCTATTAGCCTGAATGATTTTTGGCCCTGAAATTTGAAAAGGGGGGGCCAACCCGTCCTTATGTACCACCTAATATCAGTATTTGTATGTGGAATATCTCTGAAATTATGTGAGATCTAACGTTAAAACCACTTGATCTTACCGGATCTAACGAATATCTATTAGCCTGAATGATTTTTGGCCTGAAAATTTGAAAAGGGGGGGCCAACCCGTCCTTATGTACCACCTAATATCAGTATTTGTATGTGGAATATCTCTGAAATTATGTGAGATCTAACGTTAAAACCACTTGATCTTACCGGATCTAACGAATATCTATTAGCCTGAATGATTTTTGGCCCGAAAATTTGATAAGGGGGGGCCAGCCCCCCTCATTAATCACTTAATAAGTCTCTAATTATGTGAGATCTAACGTTAAAACCACTTGATCTTACCGGATCTAACAAATAGCTTCCAAAATAGCTAACTGTTTGGTCAATTTTTTGATAAGGGGGGGCTGATGACGGGTTAGCCCCCCCAGCATATAACTGTTAATATTGCTTCTTCTGTGTGAGATCTAACGCAAACAATGGTTGATCTAACCTGATCTAACAAAGATCTAACAAACTGCATAAGATTTTTTCAAAAAATTTGATAAGGGGGGGCTAACCCGGCAGAGGTGTGTAAACCCATCCTGATATATACAGGAGTTCTGTGCATCCCCCTGCAGGCGTCCAATTCCTGTCAAGACACAGCGGCTGCAGGGACGCAGCTCCCAATGTGACATCAGTGCGGAGGAGTGCACAGCCCCGAACACAGACACACTGAGGGGAATTCAAAAAAGCTGCTGCACCACTTTTCTGGTGTTTTTCACTGTTATGTCAAATTCATGAAGCATCTGCAACAGTTTTCAACACCCAGATGTTATCTTCAGCCATATCAAACTGCACTGCTAATTTGGAAAAATTGAGGGATCCTGTGTGTCTGTGATTAAAAGTTTACTGGATGTTGCTGAGACTTTTGCTAAAGTTTAAATGTGTTAATGATCCTTTTTTTGTTATTTAAAATTGTTAAATCTTTTATGATACATTGCCCTATTTTTATAGGCACACTTTATTGACATTTTGCACATGTCATTTGTCACGTTTGTATGACATCTGATTACTGCACATATTTGCATCCATGCCTCAGATGTCAGTGGTGCATGTGCTGCCTTTCAGCATGTCTGCAGCACATGAACCACTGGTACTCCTTTTTCCATGCCCAGATAAAAAAAGAAAGGCTTAGGCCGTGTACACACGACCGTTTTCTCATTGAGAAAAACAAATTTTTTTCCATTTGACGAGAAAAACGATCGTCTGTGGGCATTTCCTCTTTTTCTCGACGAGAAAAACGGCATTAAAAACGACGAGAAAAATTAGAACATGTTCTAATTTTTCTCATTGTTTTTTCCGACATTTTTCCCGCTGCCGCGGAGCCCACAGACGGTCGTTTTTCTCGACAAGAGAAAAAATGACGTGAAAAACGACCGTGTGTGGGGAACAAGCCGTTCCCTCGTTTTTAATGTCATTATTCACGGCGGTTTTTTAACCGCCGTGAATAATGATCGTGTGTACGCGGCAATACACTCTGTATTTTTTGTTATATATTTAAAGAAAATTTGTGTTATTGAAAATCATTGGTAAACTTTTTGGGAACAAATATTACAGTAAAATCATTGAAAGGTCTGTTCTTAACCCAAACATTAGTGAGAACTTTAACCAAGATATTTGTATGTTGTTATTTTTGAATAATACTTAATAATAAATCATTGTGTAAACAAATTTTTATGATTAAAAACGTTTCTGCTAAATCTTTTTACGAAAATGCTAATTTTCTGATTTGTTGCAATAAAGTTTTATTACTGAAGTCATTTCTAGGTCTTCATTTTTGGTTTTCTTTATTTCTCATGCTTTGATTTGTACTCATGTGTGATGTTTTGAAGATAATCGATTATTATAGGAATGAACGTTTGTGCAAAGTAACTGAACAGGGAACTTCTTAATGTCATGCGCATTACACTCAATGATTTATTGCTGTCCGAAAATCACACATTAATTTGACGATTTGTCGTTCACAAGGCAATAATTAATCCAAACTTTTCTGAAACATAAAAATTCAATACCGATCAATGTTTTTTGATAATTAACTTGCCAGTAAACAAACGAACAGTACAAATGACCGATATTCGGTCAAATTTTCGTCTAATGTACGCCAACATGTTTTCCCGCGTGTGTTGCATGCGGAAGAAACACTGCTTTGTGAGTCATCAGAGTAAGACGGAGCAACGGGCGCATGCTCACTAGGTACTCCAACGAACCCGCGTGGCAGACCCGTATGATCTTTCAACGCGCTTGGAAAACTTTGGCAGTCCGATTGATCCACTACACAAGTAATCTGTTCAATGACTGAAGGTAGTTACCCTTTTTGCATGACATACATATGAGTAGAATGAAAAAGGGAGCACAGTATGAGCCCACTTGCTTGGGATTGTGGCCACCACAAGTGAAAGGGGTAGATTGGGTTAATTAGGAGCATACAGTTGTTAGATAGGTTTATGTGAATTAAGTGTACTGCCGCTTTAAATCCAGTTTCAGCAGCCAACCAATGGGATGCCGCGGAAGCTGGGAAGCCTTTAAAAGGAGTCAGCTGAGCTGGGATACCCCCTTTTCCTGCTGGAGCACCGGTGGAAAAACTCTCCCCCCCCAGCAGGAAAAGGACGCTGAAGGCAGTGTGGCCGGGATTCAGAGCGAGCTGACAGGCGGCAGTGAAGGGGTGTCAGCGGTTAGTGTTCAGCGTGTAAGGACTCAGAGGAGCCAGCCTCCTGTACGGAGCGCAGTTTCTTTAGTGGAGCAGGCGGCGGGGGAAGGTGGCTGAAGGCAATATGGGCGGAGCGGTCTGTGAGTGCCGCTCCTCCAAGAAGAAGAGGACCTGTTCCAGGTCACCAGCGAGAAGAGGCGGCAGGCGGGGCATGGGGAGCAGCCAGCGGCAAGTGCAGGGAGGGGGCGCCCGCTCTCCCCACAGGCAGCAAGAGGACGGCAAGAAGGACAAGTGCAGAACAGCTGCGGTTTAAGAGAAGAAACGCAGGCACCGCCTAGCAGACAGGTGTCAGCGTCAGGGCTACTGCTGGGAGAAGCCATTAAGCAAGAAACTGCTCAAACTCCAGCAGTGGGTGAGTGTGCCCAAATACATCATTTAAATGTGTTAGTGGATTCTCTCTCTCCTTTAGTCAGAACACTGTCCCATGTTGTTCCTGCTGTTTCTTATCACTCTTCTCAGCAATCTGTATCTGCTGCTATGCTAAGCCCTTTACCTCTGGCTGTTAAACATTTCTCTAGCCTTTTGTCTCAGCGCAACATGGTTGCTATGGTTACGGGTGAAATGTCTGGGGATTTCAATGTTTCTTTGGCCAGGGGCAATTTTCCGGAGTCATGCTTAAAGGAGGTCATGCCGTGTGAAATGTCCCCCTTGGGGTACCACTTGAGCTTATCAGTGAAAGAAGAAAAAATTTGGAGGCGGATTTTATAGATATTCTGTCCCTGTTACCCTCCCATAAGGATTTCATGGGGAAAGTAGACAAAACTGACAAGCTAGAGGATGAGAGGCGTAGACCTATCCCTAGGTCATTTTAATAACTGGTTGCAAGCTGTTTGCATTTTTGCGGGTGTCATGGCAGACAAACACCCTCAAGACGTAATCAACACGAAACGTACGTCGGTCGGCGCAGCCTGGTCACGTGGTATACACACGCAGCGCTCCATCCTGGGTCCCTGACTGCAGCGAACGGCGGCTTCGGTGCACGCCGCTTCCAGGAGTCCATGAGCCGTGAGCTCCCTACTGTCTGCCTGCAGCCCCAGTGCCGGGATGGGCACTTTTTAATGTAAGAGGCCACCTAGGCCATATATGTTTTATATATTATTTTTATTGTTTTTTTACAAATAAATACGGGTTACACTATGGAGTTCTTTTGCTTGTATTTCACATGTTCCGCCTAATTAACCGAGGGAGGGGTCTCAAACATTTCTCTACCAGCATTGTCCATATGTGTGCAGGCACAATCCTGCTCAAGCTGTTAAAGACCTTCTTTTTAACTAAAGAGGTCCACATCCTTTGGTAAGCGCAATCTATTATTTGTGCACATCGGGTGTTAGCTTCATATGAAGATTTGGTGAAGGATTAACTCTTTGCACTACTTTGAAGAAAATAATCACAACATATTATGAACAATATTTGTTGAAGATTTTTTCTAGCTTCACATGAAGATTTGGTGAAGGATTAACTCTTTGCACTATTCTGAAGAAACTAACCGCAATATATTATGAACATTATTTGCTGAAATATTTTTTCACATATTGGAATTGTTACACATTTGAATTTTCATTAATTCAATTAATGGGACTTTTTTTTATAATTGAGTGTAGTAGATTTTTTTAATTGTTGTGGGCTTGACAGCACGACATTTTCACGATTGGGACTAATTGATCTATATATGGTGACTACCAATTCACCTTTTTGTATTTTGGTATCACAGGATTGTGGTGGTGTTTATATTTAAGAATTATTCACATAATAATTTATTAGATAAGAGATCACTTATCAATTAAGTATATTAAGAGTATCTGAGCGCCCCCTTTTTCTTATATAAACACCCTGAAAAATGCAGTGGTTTGTTTCAGCATTTAGACCATATATTGGAAGCATATAAAAGCTTTGGGGGCTCGGATGGGTCTATTATGACAAGTCCTTTAGGCAGAAGTTGTCAGTTCACCCCACATTGCGCTTGGGTATAAAGGACGTAGGGTTATGGCTCAATTTGCTCACCCCCCCAGAGGCAAGTTGCCCCTATACTGACAGCGGTTAACCCTTCCAGCACTGCAAACAGAAAGGGTTGCTGGGGTGCGGCCTGTAAGTACAGGCACAAATGTGCATATTAAATGGGAACACACCCTGCGCTAAGTGTTTGAAGAAGCAGGCGAGTGCCGGGAACAGTCAATCCCAAAAATATATTTTTCCAAAAAGCCTGCACGCCTGTGAGGCTGGAAAGCATGCGCCCATGGCTGGATAGTTATCCAGACCGGGAGAAGGCGCAATTTCTCATTAAGGGGTTTTCATGCGGCTTTCCTCTTCCTTACTTCTCAGGGGAAGGATGTAAGATGGCGGGTAATTTAAAATCGGTTGAACAATTTCCGCAGATAGTTAGGGAAAAGATTTTCAAGGAAATTGCTGAAGGACGCATTGCCAGTCCTTTTGAGCACATTCTCTGTTTGTTAACTTACAAATATTGCCTCTGGGGGTGGTCCCCAAAAAGGAGCAGAATGCTTATCGCATAATTCATCATCTGTGGTTCCCAAAAGGGGAATTGCTTAATGATGAGATTGACGAGGCGCTGTCTTCTGTTTCGTATGCGACGTTCGAGGAAGCGATATTTAAAATTTGTAAGGTGGTGCGTTGCTGGCAAAGGTCGATATCAAATGGACGTTTCGGCTTTTGCCCATATCGCCTGAGGCGTTTAATTCTTTGGGGTTTTATTTTGATGAAGCGTATTTTTTTGAAAAATGTCTCCCTATGGGATGTTTGGTTTTGTGTTCCTATTTTGAAGCATTTTCTTCCTTTCTCCATTGGGTGGTGTGTTCTAAGTCGGGTTGTGATAGCGTAGTCCACTACCTGGATCATTTTGTATTTATAGTCCCTCCAGAGTCTTTTTCTTGTAATGATTTGCTGCTGCCATTTAGGACCATGGCACAACAGTTTGGCGTAACTTTGGCAGAGGAGAAGACGTGTTTGCCTAGCACATCTTTGGAATTTCTGGGCATCCACATTGATACATGTGAGATGGAATTCCGTTTGCCTGAGGCGAAATTGGTGAAGTTGAAGTCCTTGCTGGGTTTGTTTCTATTGCAAAAGAAAGTGCTTTTAAAAGACATGCAATCGATTTTGGGAGTTTTGACGTTTGCCTTCAGGATCATGCCAGTAGGGTGCATTTTTTCACGTAGGCTTTATCTGGCGATATTGGGTTTAAAGTCGCCTTTCGCACACATACGGTTGACAAGTTCGCTTAAGGCGGACATGTTGGTTTGGGCCAGGTTCCTTGACATTTACAATGGTCAGTCCTTTTTTCAGAAGGATTTTGTCTTTGCCCCAGATTTCAGGTTATTCACGGATGCTGCTGGGTCTAAAGGATTTGCCGCAATTGCTGTGCAGCTTGGCCGGAGTCGTGGGTGGTTCAGGAGGTCACTAAGAACATTGTTTTACTGGAACTGTTACCTATTCTGGTGGCAATTGAGCTCTGGGGATCTGGTTTTGTGGACAGAAGGAGACGGACACTAAAGGCGTCCTCTTTGCAATTAATTGTCTCTCGTCCAAATCTCTGCTGGTAGTCAAGGTTCTAAGGTAGAATGTTTTCCTGTGTTTGAAATTCAATGTATGGCTTAAAGCCAAATACACTCCGAGAGTTCAGAATAACATTGCCGATGCCTTATCTCGGTTTCAGGTGGACCGTTTTCGCCAGCTGCTTCCAGAGGCGGATGCGGAAGGGATTCTTTGTCCGGAATTTCTGTCGGACGTGATCTGGAGGTAGTGTCAAGAGCTATTCAGGGTTCGGTCGCTCCCAAGTTGTGGAGGTGCTATTCAGATTCCTGGAGGAGTTGGTTGTCTTTCTCTGAAGCCCGCGGAGTTGGGGATGGCCGGCTATCGGAGGGATTGATCCTAGCGTTTGTGGCATCTCTGATGCAGCAGCGGTTTTCTTACAGTCCTGCATGTCCTATTTTTCAGTGAAGCAGGCTCTGAAAGGGTACAGGAGGGTAAATTTTGTGTCCGATGATAGAAGGCCGATTTCATTGGAGCTTTTGGGTAGGCTTTGTGAAGTCACGTCGACTGTATGCTACAAGGAATTTGAAGCCTTGTTGTTTAAAACTGTGTTTATTCTCGCTTTTCATGGGGCATTGTGCATATCCAAGCTGCTTCCCCAGTCTAAATTGGGTGGTTCTGGTGTTTTTTCGGAAACGTGTCGGTAGACCATTCGGGAGTGCACATCTGGATCAGGCGCTCTAAGACTGATGTTTTAGGGAAAGGGGTTGGGATTACGTTAAGAGCTTAGGATAATAAGTTAGTATGTCGGGTGGAAGCAATTTTTACGGGCTAGGCCCTCTGGGGAGTGTAATTTTTTGGTCTACCAGAATGGGTTCCTTCTAACTAAATATCAGTTTGATTTTGTTCTGCATAAGTGCTTACGTAGCTTGGGTTTACATAAATTTAAATTTTCATCCCATTCCTTTATAATAGGAGCAGCATCAGAGGCGGCCCCCCGTATGGGTGTGGGTGGGTCGGCTATTAAGGAAATGGGGAGGTGGAAATCCAAATGCTTTAAAAACCATTTGAGGACCAAGGGACGTATTTGTCCCATGTTTTTAATTGCCTGTATCATCTGATTAAGAACTTAAAATATATATTTTTTTGGTTTGAATCAAAATATTAGTTCTTATCAACAAATTGATCTAGATTTTTGCCAGTTATTTCATGAAATGGCTTAGTTACAGCAACTGAAGTGTACGGACTTAAAAAAAAAAACTTAAAAATAAAAAATTGCTTCTTTTGGGGTTCCATAGGAAGTGACCTAAATAGTAACATTGGTCCCGTGTCATAATTCCTCCCCCAAAAATGACACAAGTGTGGAAATGGTTTAATTCGGCAATACGTACATACAAAGTATACATGCAGATCAACAACATGGGCACATACATGGCAAGCTTGAGTACAATAAAAATGAAAAAGGGGGAAAAGGAAAAGAAGAAAAGGGACACGAAAAGGAAGAAGGGGTGGGAGGACAGAAATAAAAAGCACAGAAGTACAGCAATCCCTTTACATTGTTCAGCCGGAGGCAGACGGCAATCATATACATATTTGAGGGATATAATGAGATACTCTAAGAGAGAATATCGGAAATTCCCAGCCACCGATCCCAGATTTTATTATACTTTGACGGGCACACTCTATTAATGTACATGAATTTACGGTATGGAAGAGCACCATTAATGTCAGCTTTCCATTCAGCAAAGGTCGGAGGGGATGATCTCATCCATTTCCTCGCAATCAATTTTCTTGCTGAGAAAAGTGTCTCCTGGAGGAACGTTTTCATAAACGTATCTAATTCTGGGCCAGGGTAGATCCCCAGTAAACACGACTGTGGGTTCAGTGTAAGAGGTGAGCCCATGGTGATATGTAGGAACTCAACTATTTGTTTCCAGAAGCCCTGAACCCCAGGACAGGTCCAGAGCAGGTGAAAGAATGTGCCAAACTCCTGTGTACACATGGGGCAGGAATTGGGAAAGTCCCTTTTAAATCTGGACACTCGGAGCGGGGTGAGGTATGACCTGTGTAGTATGTATATTTGAGTGAGCCTACCAGATAGTTTAGGGGACACCTCCTTGCAGGCGTCCAGGGCCTCACTCCACTCCTCATCCCCAAGGTCCTCCACCTCCCTCTCCCAGCGTGGTTTAAGAGCATAGGCTATTTTCGTGGATGGTGGTACAAGCAACATGTTGTAAAAGTAGGAAATTCGTTTTTGGGGGTCTGTACCCTTGACTACGGCCATAATGGAGTTAGGGGAGGACTGTGGCAATGTCCCTCGGAATTGTGCGATGAGGGTATGACGAACTTGGATATACCTGAAATACATGCTGTCGGGGAGCGCAAACTCATCTTGAAGAGCAGGGAATGACTTAATGTCGCCACCCACGATGACATGTGAGAGATAGTGTACCCCCCTAGAACACCACAACTCAGGGTCGGGGATCCCGGAGAGTTCAGGCAAGTGACAATTATGCCAGAAGGGAGTGTAGTCATTAAACGGGTCCATGTTTAGTTTAGTCATAGTGATGTCCCAAATTTTCCTATAGTGGTAAAGAGTAGATTCAGTCTGTGTAGACTGGGTGCCCCGTGTGCCCAGTGCAATTGCAGTGATAGGGTCCCGCGTGTGTTGCGCCCAGCGAGGGCAGAGAAGGGTCACGAAGCTGTCCCTGTCAGTTTTTTCAACATGGAACAGCTGGGAAAGCTGCAATGCGGTGTAATAGAGATGTATATCAGGCAGAGCAGTTCCCCCCAAATCTGTGGGATCCTTGAGGGTCCGCCAGGCCAGCTTGTGTCTGCTCCCACCCCCCCACACGAATGGCTTAAGTAAGGAATCAAAGCATTTAAAATACTTGAGAGGGATGTATACCGGGGAGTGCCAAAGGACATACAACATTTTGGGGAGCAATACGATTTTTATCAGGTTTATCCTACCCCATACTCCAAGAGGCAATTGTGACCATATTTGTATTTTGTCTTTTACCAGGGCGTACAGGGGTTCTATATTAAGGGCGATATAATCTGTCGGTGACCTAGTGATCTGAACTCCCAGATATTTCACAGCGCTCACCCTAAGTAGAGGGAGCCCCGCCTGTGCCAGGGGGGGCGCAGAGAGGTCAATAGGAAGGATCTGGGACTTACCCCAATTAATTTTTAAACCCGAAAAGGTCCCGAAACGTTCAATTGTATTGAGCGCGTGTTGTAGGGAGGAGCCAGAATCGGCCAGATTCAATAGGGTATCGTCCGCAAACATACTAATTTTTTCCACCAGTACACCACAGGTCAGTCCACGTATATCAGGATTCTCCCGAATGGAAATGGCCAAGGGTTCTGCCGCAAGGGCATATAACAGGGGAGAAAGAGGGCAGCCTTGACGGGTGCCTCTGGTAAGCCCAAATGAATCAGAAGGCCAGCCATTCGCCACCACTCTAGCAGTGGGATCCTGGTACAGTAAACGGACCCACGTAATGAACCTAGTGCCAAAAATATATTGTTCAAGGCAAGCCCATAAATATCTCCATTCCACGGAGTCGAACGCCTTGGCGGTGTCAAGAGTCACCACCACACGTTCTCCAACTTTATCATGTGTGGCCTAGAGATTGATAAACACCTTTCTAAGATTAAAAGAGGTGCTGCGGCCAGGCATGAATCCTGCCTGATCAGCATGAATCAGGGACAGAATAACCTGATTCAGCCGATTGGCAAGGATTTTAGCAAGAATTTTGATATCTGCCTGGAGGAGGGAGATGGGCCTATATGATTCCGGATAACCCAGGTCCTTCCCCGGTTTGGGGATTAGTACTATTATTGCCTTTCTCATGGATGGGGGCAACACCAGATTGTCAAATAAGTAGTTGTATAGGGCGAGTAGCTTTTCTCTTCCCTCTGCAGGAGAACGTCCCGTCAAGATTATGGAACCTGGGGTGGTTCTTAGTTAGGATGGGAGGGAAAAGTATAATGTTTTTAATGTTGTCTTTCACTCCTCTTTTGTTGCAGGGGCTCAGACACAACTTCTCCGTTAGGATAGTTTCCTATTTTTTTTTTTGGTTTTTCAAATTGTTAGTTGGTTTCTGGATTGGATTATGTCAGCCGTTGAGGGCGTGATTCACTCCAGACACTGTGGTCCAGTGTCAAAAGACAGGGGGAGAGTGTAGCGGGTACTTACTTTCCCGGGTGCATTTTTTGAATTTAGCTGTGACATCAGTGCTATGTTCCTTGCGGTTCACAAGGTGGCGCTGTCACCGTGGCCGGGGGGGGGTGAATATCACTGTGTGCTGGGGCCTTTTTTTGTCCTCTCTCGGCAGCGGTATGGTGGGGTGGGGAACCCGCCGTGCTTGCTGGGAGAGGGGATAAAGGGGCCGGCCATCTTGGTCACGGGGTCTTCGTGCCAAGCACCTTCAGCTTGTGGACGTGGGTTCGTGCTCGTCCTCTAGGAGGCCTCGGCCTAGGGGACCAACGGAGATCGTGTTCCACCTCAGGCACCTTCAGCCCTGGGGTGAGGTACTTGCAAGAGGGTCCGGAGCTCAGTGCCCAACACTGAGTTCCGCGAGGGAAGGGTCCTAAGGTACTTCGGGATGGAGGCCTGAATCTGAGTAAGACGCAATGGACCGCGGAGAGCTCCTCACTCGAAGACCCGGTGCAGCAGACTGCCGGTGACGGGTGAGTCTCTTGTCGGAGACCGTTCAGAAGGATCCCCTTCCTCTCGTGCGGAGACCATATCCCACTCTCCAGGAGGAGAGTGGAGGAGCGAATTTGTGTCTGGGCCTATTCACACTCACACCTCCTTTTCTGTTCTATCTATCAAGGGAGTCCATGTATGGTGTGTTCTAATAAAGGAGTGTTGGACTTTAATGGTGTGAGGCTCAATTCCTGGCGGACGAAGTTCACAGTGACTCTTGGAGGGAGGATCCGGGTGCACAGCACAGACCCGAAGGTAAATGAGACATTGCTGATACCACAGGTATTCCCATGTGGTGGAAGCTGGGCGTAGCCCACCCGCTCTTTCTCTCTCTACCCTACCAGATACCCCTAGACAAGAGACAGTGCGAGCCGCACGGAGAGAGAAGAGGGGCAGGCACTACACATGCATAATTATCCGTTTAGTTAACATGATTTTGCTTGCACTGTCAGCGCATCTAATCCTGTTTTGTTTTGGGTCTCCGAAGGGTTTGTCTCAGTCCCCGTGGGCTGTGAAGAAGATCAGTAAGCAGTGTGACAAATCCAGCAAGAACCTTTATGAGGAGAGGTTGAATGTGGAGGCCAAGATCCTAAAAGATTTGCAGCACCATTTCTAGAACCAGATGAGAAAAAATACAGGAGGAGGCGCAGAATGTATGATTCCACGGAATATGGATCAAATTTACGGAAGATAGAGGCTGAAGAGAAAAAATGTACGAGAGGAAGGGCGCAGCGGGTTACTCCAGGCATAAGACGTTTCCAGCAAGCGGGCAAATCTATAGTGGTCCTAGAACGTTTAGAGGGATTCCTGACAACCAAAGAACTGACTGAGAAATTAATCACCCGCTTTGCTGATGACCTGAACCTCAGTGACCTCACGACCTTCGATAAGCAGCTTCGCCTGAACACATTGAACGTGGATTTAACGGCTCAATGTAAAACCCTCTGTCAACTGTGGCAGGAGCAGGACAACTTGGACAAAGACATCACAGCTCTGGTCAAGTACAATATGGCTCAACAGGATCTGGTATCCAGATTCAAAAAACTAAAACGTCTCAATAAGGAGAAAATTGAAGAGGCCATAGTCAAGTACAGACAGGAGGCTTGTGAGGCCAGAATGAAGATAGAGAGGCTGGATTACTACGGACAGCTCTTCTACTATCTGCAGACAAAACCAGTTTACCTTCTTGGAATCATTAGAGAGACGGCATCCCCTGAGCAGATCAAAGCATTCACAGAAGGAATGTTTTTGCCGCTCTTTAATCACGGTGAAACTCCACGAGAAGAGTACTAATTTATTAAATTGATGGAATTTGCTCTCCGTACTGAAGTGGAGGAAAAAATTGGACACATTGAGGAGATATCCCTTGAAGACTCAGTGGTTTTACAGATAATTAAATGTTATTACACTAAGAAACCAAAGTACGAGAACTTATTCAGGGCCCTGGCTGGACCAATAAATCATGTATTGGCAATCAATAATAAAATGGGCCACACAGTGGTGGCTAAAACTATAGTGAGCGGAATTAAAAGAATCTTCAGGCTGAACGACTATAGATCACAATCCTATTTAGATGACCTGATAAATACATTTATCGAGACCATATCCTCATCTCTGGACAGGATTCCTTATGGGCTGATATACCTAACAAAAGTCCTACATGGATCTTTGCAAAAAAAGTTTCCATATGAAAGTAAAAATTCACTGTTGTGGCCTGTTGGATATTTCCTATCTGAGTACTTCCGCACAGCCATAGAGGAACCAGATAAATTTGACCCCTATCTATATAAACTATCACACCAGAAGGAGAACTTATTCTTTGTGTCTCAAAAGTTACGGCAGACTTTAAACGCCTTTGCTCCCTATAGTCATTCAACTGGGAAGAAAACCTTCCAAAAGCTCAGGGAATTATTTCAGAAAGTTCTGGATGTTCAAGATCCGGAGGAGGAATACAGCTTTAGCGAGTACGCCGACCGCCGTACAGATTCCTAAGCTAACCATGACTGCAGAGGACATCATCAATATACATTCTCTGCTTTCTAAATATCAGAGATTTGTATTTTGCCGCCATGAAGACTTGCCAACCGCATTACTTATGTACCAAATGTTTAAGGATATTGGACCGGTGCAGCTTCTTAAGGATCTTGAGGACACTAATGGAGCCTTCTATGATGACACTGATGGAGCCGTCTATGATGAGACCAGCAAAAAAACGAAATTCTCGCTATGTTTACTTAGCAAAGTTTCTCCACTGAAAGATTTGGATGTTGAAAAGGAGAATTCTAAGGTTTCCAGGATAAAACTAACCCTAGAACTTATGCGACCTGGAAAAAAACTCCTTCAGAGTCTGATGAAGCCAGCGCAAGAAATAGGAAGTAAAACTTCCAGCAGTCCTGAACATGCAGAGAAAAAGAACAAATCCAGTTCATCTAAAGACCTTGACGCCGCCCAAAAAGCACAACTTCGCAAGGAATGCCTGCAGATTTTACAAACAGCTGGTTACTTCCCAAAGGCAGGAAGCGAGCAAGAGTTTTCCCAACTACTTACCAAACAAATCAAAAACAAACATCAACTACGTCACAAAACAGAATCAGAGGTAGAAACCAGAGAGGAGGAGTTAGCCAATGTCAAGGAGATCGTTGAAAAGCTCCAGAACAGGATAGACAAATACAAGACGTTTAGGAAAAACTGTATCGACAACTTGTTCGGTGAAAAGCCAAGCATTGATGGAAAGGTCCAGAAGATCCATTATGCCGAAGATCAGATTGTTTTCAATGCAAAGGAGCTATTTAAGAGAGAAGTCATCGACGTGCACACCTACGAGGAATACAAGGAAATGAAAAGAGAATTAATTTCTATAAAAGCTGTTGGTGAAGACTTGTATGTCAATTTAGACACAAAATGTGCAAAGATCCCAATTATGGAGATATTACACGTTCATCACAGCGATTATCCACTGATGAAGATTCTCCATTATGACGTCAATGTGGGAATGTTTCTGTTTCTGGTTTGCAGCAAACTGTCTGAAAAGGTGACAGCCGATTAAAGTTGGATTTTAAACGAGAATCCTCCCTTCTGTGTCGCGATTGTATTCTGACGGCGGGGGGCATTGATTTGCTGCATTGGGAAGGATTTGTACACCGTGCCCATCAGTGCCATACCATGCGCACCGTGCCCATCACAGTGCCACACCATGCAACACCGTGCCCATCACAGTGCCACACCATGCACACTGTGCCCATCACAGTGCCACACAGTGCCACACCATGCAACACCGTGCCCATCAGTGCCACACCATGCACACCCTGCCCATCAGTGCCACACCGTGCCCATCACAGTGCCACACCATGCACACCGTGCCCATCACAGCGCCACACCATGCACACCGTGCCCATCACAGCGCCAGACCATGCACACCGTGCCCATCACAGCGCCACACCATGCATACCATGCCCATAACAGTGCCACACCATGCACACACCGTGCCCATCACAGTGCCACACCATGCCCATCACAGTGCCTCACCATGCAACACCGTGCCCATCACAGTGCCACACAATGCACACCATGCCAATCACAGTGCCACACAGTGCCACACCATGCAACACCGTGCCCATCAGTGCC
The DNA here is from genome assembly GCA_029206835.1 of Rana muscosa. Classification (NCBI taxonomy): domain Eukaryota; kingdom Metazoa; phylum Chordata; class Amphibia; order Anura; family Ranidae; genus Rana; species Rana muscosa. The sequence goes on along the minus strand of JARGYO010000098.1, from coordinate 1,283,083 downwards.
ACACCATACACAGTGTTCATCACAGTGCCACACCATGCAACACCGTGCCCATCAGTGCCACACCATGCACACCCTGCCCATCAGTGCCACACCGTGCCCATCACAGTGCCACAACGTGCCCATCACAGTGCCACACCATGCACACCGTGCCCATCACAGTGCCACACCATGCACACCGTGCCCATCACAGCGCCACACCATGCACACCGGAGGCGCAGAATGTATGATTCCACGGAATATAGATCAAATTTACGGAAGATAGAGGCTGAAGAGAAAAAACGTACGAGAGGAAGGGCGCAGCGGGTTACTCCAGGCATAAGACGTTTCCAGCAAGCGGGCAAATCCATAGTGGTCCTAGAACGTTTAGAGGGATTCCTGACAACCAAAGAACTGACTGAGAAATTAATCACCCACTTTGCTGATGACCTGAACCCCAGTGACCTCACGACCTTCGATAAGCAGCTTCGCCTGAACACATTGAACATGGATTTAACGGCTCAATGTAAAACCCTCCATCAACTGTGGCAGGAGCAGGACAACTTGGACAAAGACATCACAGCTCTGGTCAAGTACAATATGGCTCAACAGGATCTGGTATCCAGATTCAAAAAACTAAAACGTCTCAATAAGGAGAAAATTGAAGAGGCCATAGCCAAGTACAGACAGGAGGCTTGTGAGGCCAGAATGAAGATAGAGAGGCTGGATTACTATGGACAGCTCTTCTACTATCTGCAGACAAAACCAGTTTACCTGCTTGGAATCATTAGAGAGACAGCATCCCCTGAGCAGATCAAAGCATTCACAGAAGGAATGTTTTTGCCGCTCTTTAATCACGGTGAAACTCCACGAGAAGAGTACTATTTTATTAAATTGATGGAATTTGCTCTCCGTACTGAAGTGGAGGAAAAAAATGAACACATTGAGGAGATATCCCTTGAAGACTCAGTGGTTTTACAGATAATTAAATGTTATTACACTAAGAAACCAAAGTACAAGAACTTATTCAGGGCCCTGGCTGGACCAATAAATCATGTATTGGCAATCAATAATAAAATGGGCCACACAGTGGTGGCTAAAACTATAGTGAGCGGAATTAAAAGAATCTTCAGGCTGAACGACTATAGATCACAATCCTATTTAGATGACCTGATAAATACATTTATCGAGACCATATCCTCATCTCTGGACAGGATTCCTTATGGGCTGATATACCTAACAAAAGTCCTACATGGATCTTTGCAAAAAAAGTTTCCATATGAAAGTAAAGATTTACTGTTGTGGCCTGTTGGATATTTCCTATCTGAATACTTCCGCACAGCCATAGAGGAACCAGATAAATTTTACCCCTATATATATAAACTATCACACCAAAAGGAGAACTTATTCTTTGTGTCTCAAAAGTTACGGCAGACTTTAAACGCCTTTGCTCCCTATAGTCATTCAACTAGGAAGAAAACCTTCCAAAAGCTCAGGGAATTATTTCAGAAAGTTCTGGATGTCCAAGATCCGGAGGAGGAATACAGCTTTAGCGAGTACGCCGCCGCCGTACAGATTCCTAAGCTAACCATGACTGCAGAGGACATCATCAATATACATTCTCTGCTTTCTAAATATCAGAGATTTGTATTTTGCCGCCATGAAAACTTACCAACCGCATTACTTATGTACCAAATGTTTAAGGATATTGGACCGGTGCCGCTTCTTAAGGATCTTGAGGACACTAATGGAGCCTTCTATGATGACATTGATGGAGCCGTCTATGATGAGACCAGCAAAAAAACGAAATTCTCGCTATGTTTACTTAGCAAAGTTTCTCCACTGAAAGATTTGGATGTTGAAAAGGAGAATTCTAAGGTTTCCAGAATAAATCTAACCCTAGAACTTATGCGACCTGGAAAAAAACTCCTTCAGAGTCTGATGAAGGCAGCGCAAGAAATAGGAAGTAAAACTTCCAGCAGTCCTGAACATGCAGAGAAAAAGAAAAAATCCAGTTCATCTAAAGACCTTGACGCCGCCCAAAAAGCACAACTTCGCAAGGAACGCCTGCAGATTTTACAAACAGCTGGTTACTTCCCAAAGGCAGGAAGCGAGCAAGAATTTTCCAAACTACTTACCAAACAAATCAAAAACAAACATCAACTACGTCACAAAACAGAATCAGAGGTAGAAACCGGAGAGGAGGAGTTAGCCAATGTCAAGGAGATCGTTGAAAAGCTCCAGAACAGGATAGACAAATACAAGATGTTTAGGAAAAACTGTATCGACAACTTGTTCGGTGAAAAGCCAAGCATTGATGGAATTGTCCCGAGGATCCATTATGCCGAAGATCAGATTGTTTTCAGTGCAAAGGAGCTATTTAAGAGAGAAGTCATCAACGTGCACACCTACGAGGAATACAAGGAAATGAAAAGAGAATTCATTTCTATACAAGCTGTTGGTGAAGACTTGTATGTCAATTTAGACACAAAATGTGCAAAGACCCCAATTATGGAGATATTACACGTTCATCACAGCGATTATCCACTGATGAAGATTCTCCATTATGACGTCAATGTGGGAATGTTTCTGTTTCTGGTTTGCAGCAAACTGTCTGAAAAGGTGACAGCCGATTAAAGTTGGATTTTAAACGAGAATCCTCCCTTCTGTGTCGCGATTGTATTCTGACGGTGGGGGGCATTGATTTGCTGCATTGGGAAGGATTTGTACACCGTGCCCATCAGTGCCATACCATGCGCACCGTGCCCATCACAGTGCCACACCATGCAACACCGTGCCCATCACAGTGCCACACCATGCACACTGTGCCCATCACAGTGCCACACAGTGCCACACCATGCAACACCGTGCCCATCAGTGCCACACCATACACACAGTGTTCATCACAGTGCCACACCATGCAACACCGTGGCCATCAGTGCCACACCATGCACACCCTGCCCATCAGTGCCACACCGTGCCCATCACAGTGCCACACCATGCACACCGTGCCCATCACAGCGCCACATCATGCACACCGTGCCCATCACAGCGCCAGACCATGCACACCGTGCCCATCACAGCGCCACACCATGCATACCATGCCCATAACAGTGCCACACCATGCACACACCGTGCCCATCACAGTGCCACACCATGCCCATCACAGTGCCTCACCATGCAACACCGTGCCCATCACAGTGCCACACAATGCAGACCGTGCCCATCACAGTGCCACACAGTGCCACACCATGCAACACCGTGCCCATCAGTGCCACACCATACACAGTGTTCATCACAGTGCCACACCATGCAACACCGTGCCCATCAGTGCCACACCATGCACACCCTGCCCATCAGTGCCACACCGTGCCCATCACAGTGCCACAACGTGCCCATCACAGTGCCACACCATGCACACCGTGCCCATCACAGTGCCACACCATGCACACCGTGCCCATCACAGCGCCACACCATGCACACCGTGCCCATAACAGTGCCACACCATGCACACACCGTGCCCATCACAGTGCCACACCATGCCCATCACAGTGCCTCACCATGCACACACCGTGCCCATCAACAATGCTGTATCTTGGCCAAGGCCAACAAGGCCCAGGCCTAGGGCAGCGCTTTGCAGGGGGGCAGCATGAAAAGAGTCCCCGCCGACTTGCGCTACACTTTTAGTGTAGCGCCAGTCTTATGAGGTGTACTGGGCCGCAAGACAAATCGGTCTGGTGCCCCCATAAAGCAGCCACACTACTGCAGGTTTTATAGGGATGGTGCAGACACAAGGGACACTGACATGGTCACCTATACCTGGCAGGTAGGTAGTAGGACTCTCCTGCAATCCTTTGCTTGTGTCAGTTGTACATATTAAGGAATATTCTTAATTTTATTTCTGTTGATTACTGATGAACATTTATTTACTGACACACACTGGACAACATACAATGACTGGCATGCACTGACCTCCACTAACAGAGGGCATCCAGATGTACATAAACTGACCACTCCATGCTTTAGATAGATGCACACAGACAGACAACCACATTAGAAGAGAGTAGATCGCACACACAGATTATAGGATGAGGCCTACTACAGACATACACCCAACATTAGAAAAAGGATGACTAGCATCCAGTAGGGTAGCTTAGTGTGGTTTAGTGTAGGTCCTGCCCTAGAAGAGTCTACCTTGCTGTGGTGGGCAGGCTTGGAATCTCTTGGTCAAAAGTGTGTCAGCGAATGGGCGAGAGGATCACTAGATCTTCACTTCTGGCCAATAGATTTTACCAAAGGACTCTTGGTTTATTCAGAGTATATATAGTTGGAAAAGGAAATAATGTGTATAGGTCCATAATTCTACTTTCATAAACACACAATAAAAATTTGGTATATTTCCATTTGAATTGCTTCCTCTTTTATTCAATCCTTTCATGACCGGGGCTCATTACCACTTGGATGCACCGGCCACATTTGCAAGGCTGGAAGGGGCTCTATGGCTACTTCTTCCACTTCTGGTTAGAGCTGGGCGATTTTCTCAAAAAAATAAATCTGCGATTTCAAAAATAAATAAATAACTAAAAATATAGATTCACGATTCGAATCAAGTTTTTTTTTATTTATTTTTTGATGGACACCGCGCTGGTCCTGAGGAGCTGCGGGCAGGCAGAAGCCGCGGCCTCGCCTAAAAACTCCTGCCCGCAGCTCCTCAGGACCGGCGCGGTGTCAGTGTCGGTCCCGGTGGAAAAAAAAAAAATCAAAAAAATTGATTTGCTGAAAATTTAAATCGATTTGACCTCTCAACTCGATTCAAGATTTAAATGGATATTTTCCCCAGCCCCAGTTCTGGTGTGTGTAGGGATGTGTAATAGGTGTTTATGTATTAACATGTGTCCTAACCATATATATATATATATATGTATGTACTGACAAGCCCCTTATGTGACAGGAGTGACAAGGAAACATTAGGGGTCGTCTAGCTTCACCCCAAGAACAGGATATAAAATGAAATCCTGTAGGCCGGCGCATGCACGGATGCCTGAGGGAGAAGTCGCATCCCCTTAGAGCTCCGCTCCCGGGTTAAACAAACCGGAGAACCGAACGCTGCCTTTTACCACAAATGGCACCAGCTCCCGCAAATTCACACCAGGTACACTTCGGCGTATTGAGGATGGTCACGAGGGGCCCAAAAACGAAATATAAGATTGGTCTAAAGATATACTGTCCCGGCAGACATCCAAGATGGCGGCGCCTGGTACCTCACAGACTCGCACACAGCGGGTTCCCAAATCCCTGTCACACAGTTTCAAAACTCTGGACACGGCTGGTGAGATTGACTCTGATGTTGAAGCACCTGAATCTGTTATTCAGTCTAATATGTTTAGTCAATTTGAGAAAATGCTTCAGAAAGCTTTGAAACAAACTTCAGACCAGATAACTGAGAAACTGACAAGGGAGATTAGGGAGCTGGGGCATAGAACAGCTGAATTGGAAATGCGGGTAGATGATATAGAAACTACCACACAGCATTATAATACTACTATTGAACAGCTTAAGGATGAGAACTTTATATTACAAAACCGTTTGGAAGACCAGGAGAACAGGGACCGTCGCTCCAACCTAAGAATCAGAGGTCTCCCTGAATCAATTATAGACTTACAGGGAACTATATGTGCACTGTTTCAGGAACTGTTACCAGGTATTTCACCTGAGAGATTGGAAATGGACAGAGTCCACAGGGTCCTAACTCAACGCAAACCCAATGGACCCCCTAGGGATATTATAGTTAAATTTCATTTCTATAAAACAAAGGAGCAATTACTTGCTGCTGCTAGAGGTAAAAACACTCTTGAGTTCCAGGGCAATATCTATCAGCTCTTTACAGACCTCTCCCCTCTAACTGTGACTAAGAGGCGTTCTATGAAACCCCTGCTGCAAGTACTTCAAAAGCATCAAATCATATACCACTGGGGGTTTCCATTCTCTCTCCGCTTTACACACTTGGAAACTAGATATACCTGTCGCACGTCAGATGAACTACGGTCAGCCTTAACTGATCTAGGCCTGATGGATCACACTAATTCTAAGGAGCAACCTCGTAGACGAACGGCTTCTAGATCACCTCCAAATGAAACCGACTTGGACCCAAACCCCTCTGGTTATACCAGACAGAATCTTCATAAACGAGGACGTTTTGATAGTCAGGCACCGATAAATGTCGTCTCAATGGATTGATTGTTCAACTTTCATTAATCTTATCCAAGTTTCTCCCTTTTTATGGGGTACAAGCCCCAATGCTTTTTTCTGAAAAGCATTATACTATCTCTGATTGAAGAGTTAGAATTCTATTCTCCATTATCATTATATATATATATATTTTTTTTAACGCTTTCCTATTAATGAAATATGAATCTAGGTATTAATTTAATGTTTTAGTCAACCAGTTAACCAGAAGGTTTATATTTCAATTACATTTCTTGAGACAAGTGTTGTGAGCTGCTCAAATACCGAGCCACGCGTCGTCTAGCAGTTTGAAGCTGCACCGATCAGGAGAGCTGTCCCCTGATTAGCTATGGAGTCACAGCACTGCATCAGGGGACTAGGTGAGGGGGAGATTGGCAGGATCAACAGATGTGTATTTCTGCACCTATTAAACAGATCTAGCAAAAACAATTATAACTGTATGGTTATAATCTCTCATTGGGTCCCAAACTCTACCTCATAGCAGCCATTGTTTCCATACACTGCACTGACGACTGCCTGAAAGCATGAAACGGCTGTATGCAGTTTGGTATAAATGTCTATAATAGGCTATAGTTGCACTATACACAAGCTATTCTGGATGTGCATCTAGCTGATAAAGAAAGATTTGCATGGCCCCGCCCACTCTTATTTTTGGGATATATGATGAAGTGGGACATGTGAACACCTTCTGTCCCAGGAAACCTTTACTGATCTTTGCACTGATTGGGTTGGAGGGTTATATTACTTCCTTTAGGTCCTTCTCACAATCCAAAAGAAAGTTGCTGCTCAATTCCTTTAATTAAGGGGAAACATGTCCGAGCCGTACAATGACCATATTTAGGTTGGTTCCTGATGAGTGGGTGGCCCTGTCTACACCCTTTCACCTGATATCCTTTCATCCAATAATCAAGGAGCCAGATGGAAAATTGTTGGCAGAACGGTGGCAGCATCCAATCAGAAGCGGCCACGGTCTAAGGTTGTATGGCCAGCTTGAGGCTTGGTCTAGGCAGGCTTTCCATTCTGGACAAAGAAATTAGAGATATCAGAGATAAGCTCTCTCCCTCCAGTAGAACTTCTGAGTATGCATCCCTCTCCAGAGGCTTAAAAAATCTCCTCGAAAAGGAGGAGAAAGACCAGAGGTATAAGAAACAAAAGAAGTACAATCGAGACATTGGTGATTATAAGGGTAATTTTGTTTTTGGTTGGCAAAAAAAAAAAAACTGGCCAATCAGGCCAACACCCTAGAGAATAGTTCAAATATGGACCTGTCAGAGCCTGTTGATGTCATCACAGACAGGACACTGGTTTATGAACCCCCCTCTGCATCTAACTCACGAGGATCCCAGAACAACAAGGGTGGTAACCATACACCCAGGAATGCCAAAAATACTCCGGCCTTGGCTCATAATGAGCCCGGCCGAGGTAGACATCCCTCTATGTCTCGAAGAAGAGGATTTCCTCAATGAGGCAGAGGCTATACTAGTGTCTATATCAGGTGTAGCAATACCCCCGCAGGGGCTGCTGGTCTAAGATTTGGGTCTGCCATTACCTTACTGTTCACCACGTCCGTCCTAGAGGTCTTCCTTGAAGAATTTCTCACAAATGTCTGCACCAAACACTTAGTCTCTTTTTCTCAAGGGTTTTATTAACAGAGAGATGGAGGGTTAGGTGGGGATTCAGGTACCTTGCTTGCGGATCACGGGTACTTCTTAATCCAAAGGACAAACAGTCTCCACACTGGATATAGCAACCACCGGATAGGCCTCTCTCACTGACCTTGCAGCCGGTGTGGTGCTCGGCCAAAAGTCTCTGCCACAGACTTGAAGAATACACATAGTTTCTGCCACAGACTTGGGTAATCACTCATTTGATAAAGTTCTGAAAACATAACACACAGTGCCAGGATCTTTCAGCCAGCCGGCAGCACTGCGAGGCAAATTTTTATCCGGATGCGTCCTCCAATTGAGCCCTCAATTGTTCGGTCCCTTCCCTGACACGGGACCATCCCCAGATCAGTAGGCCCCCAGAAACTCCTGGGCCTACTCTCAGCAACAGAGCCTCGGGCCTACAGGCCCCGAGGCAGAAAACTACTAACACATCCCTGAGGCCAGGAGGGCCATCAGGTCAGGATCGGAAGACCCCGGAAAACGGTGTCTGCTCCTTAAGTACCCTCTCCCAGAATGCACAGCGGGGTCACCCCATCCCACTGCGCTGTCTCCGGGAAAGGAATACCCAATGCATCCAGCCTACTGCATTTCCAACCTTGACCTGTGGTAACAACAACACTACAGTCAGGTGGAAAATGTGCAGCCCAGCTAAACTGGAACAGAGACCATAATTTGGTACAATTGTTCTGAGCTAAACGACAGCTCAGATAACTAAATTTACACTAGCACCTACCCAATACGAGCAGGGCGCTACACAGGCTAATAGATATTCCTTAGATCCGATAAGATCAAGTGGTTTTAACGTTAGATTTCACATAATTTCAGAGATATTTCACATAAAAATAGGAATATTAGGTTTTACAGAAGGTACATCCATCTTCAACCGTCTCTGGATGGTCTCTGGAACCGTCTTTGGATGGTTCTTCAGCGGATGCCTGTAGTCTCTTCTCACACCTCCGTTCACCTCCCAGCCTCATGGTGATCTCTTCTCAGACCAACAAGCTTAAGTCTTTAGCTAGCCCCCTTCTTTCAAAGCAGAAGGAGTAGCTCCATCCCCAGTAAAAATCAATGGTGCCATTTTGTGATGAGCCTTTATGTCCTGTGGTCCTCTGCTGCTGCTTGATTGACTTCCTCTCCCTGCCAATAGGAACACAGAGAAGAGAGCAGAGCCGTCTGATGCCCGTGAGTGAGCGTTGCTCGTCACTGAAGGAAGAGGAGAGTCAGGGGGAGAAATCCCCCACAGGTACTGACAGGTGTGATATCCCTCAGTGAGTGTCTGTGTCAGTGTCTATTCAGTCTGACGGTTCCTGGCGGGAATGGAGGGAGGTGTGGGACCATGGGAGACAGAGCAGCCCCCGCTACACACTCCCCCCACCAAAAAACCTTAGGTCCGCCAAAGGTGGTAAAGAGTCTATGACCTGTTACATGCTTTTGATATACACACGTAAAAAAAAAAAAACAGGTTAGTGTGCACATGAAATCATACAATTTGCATCTGCATAAAACCATGGCAGAGGAATATCCAACCAATTAGCATAGGAGGGGAGGTTGTCTTGCCTCGCGGTTTTCATCTTCAGCAAGGAGTACAGACTGAGAGTGAGATCTAGTCACTGGCTGGGATCTTTGAGAGGCCGTGAGTGTGGACTGTAAATCTGGCTGTGGTGGCACATGAACTGCTTCTGACAGAGGCAACGGATGATTGCGATGCCAAGTCCTGTGCTTCCCTCTGGCCGGATTTGATATACTGGGAGTCCAGGCAGATGCTTGCAAATGACATAGGGCTGCGACTTCCAGCGGGAAGTTGCTGAGGTATGGTCAAGGGATGTGCCGAAGGCCAAGTCAACTGGCAGCCGGGCCTACTGTCCGAACATCAAACTATAGGGAGCGTAACCTGTGGCATCATTGGCGGTGCTGTTATAAGCATGCACAATAGCCACTATATGCTTGTTCCAGTGCTGTTTTTGTTCTGAATTTAGAGTTCCGAGCATATCCAGGAGGGTTTGATTGAATCTCTCTGGTTGAGGATCTCCTTGAGGATGATACGGGTGGTCTTAGACTTCCTGATGCCCAACAGATCTAAAAGTCTCTTGATGAGACTACTCTCAAAATCTCTCCCCTGATCAGAGTGGATGCATTGGGACAGACCATAGTGCACAAAGAATTTCTCCACAAAGATCTTGGCCACCGTGGATGCTTGTTGGTCCCTCGTGGAAAACACCTTGGCATACCGAGTGAAATGGTCAGTCACTACCAGGATATTTTCCTGCCCGCTAAAATCAGGCTCCAAGCACAGAATGTCAATGCACACCAGCTCCATGGGTCCCTGACTCCGAAGATGGCCCATTGGGGCAGCTCGTGAAGCAAAGTCTTCTTTTGGATACATCTGATGCAGGAGTGGCAATAGTCCTCAACTTCAGCCTGCATGCAGGGCCAGTAGAACCTGTCCCTCACCAGGTCAAAAGTCCTTTTGGGCCCTAGGTGGCCATGGTTGTCATGTAGGGCAGTTAATACTGTCTCCCTATGTTTTTCAGGTAGGAATAGCTGCAATTTTTTTTCAGAATCGTCAGAGGGGCCCCTTCGGTAGACCAACCCTTGGTGCACCTGAAACTGATCCTACTCTCTGTGCAGCAGACGGGTTTCCTTTGGGGAGTCAGTGAGGAGTAAGTCAGGGCGTTGGCTCTCCAAGGCCTTCAATGCCAAGCTGCAGGGAGGGTCCTCCAACTGGTCCCTCTGCAGGTCATTCTTTGACAGCTTCGGGCAGACCTTTATCCCTGACTTGGGTGACATTGCAATAACATCTGGAGACACCAGCGGCTGACACTCCAAAGTCTTCGGCCCTGGATCCTTCTCCAGCTTGATGTTCTGCTCCTTGACATAAGGCTCGTACCCCTTCAGGTGTCAGCTGGGGGGTCTCTGGAACAATGGGGCCTTCTTGACAAAGCATCCGCATCTTGTTTCAGGCTGAAAATAAACCCTGATAGAATAGCCAATCATCTGTGACCCGTGGCATCCAACTTGGTGGTAGTAAGGATGTAGGTGAGAGGATTGTTGTCAGTCTTGATCACGAACTCCGCTCCATATAGATAATCCCTCAGCTTATCCACCACCACCCACTTCAAGGCCAGGAACTCAAGTTTGTGCATGGGGTAGTTCTTCTCGAAGGGGGGGCCAAGTTCTGACTCATGTAGGCAACAGGCCGTAGATGACCATCATGCTCTTGATATAGCACCCCACCTAACCCATCTCGACTGGCGTCAACATGTAGCTCAAATGGCTTGGTTGGATCTGCATAGGCCAGAACAGGAGCGGTTGTTTGGCTTCACTTCAGCTGCCTAAAACCTCTTCACACTTCGGAGTCCATTGTTCCTGAATGGACTCTCTGGGTTTTCTGGGCCCTCCAGCTGGTCTGACAGGCTTCGCCAGATCAGGGTGAGCGTCTTAGCGAATCTCTTGACAAATCTTCTGTAATAAGAGCAGAATCCCAGAAATGACCTAAGCTCAGTCACGTTGGTAGGCCTCGGCCAGGAGGTGACAGCTTCCAGCTTCTGGGGGTCGGTGGCCACTTTGTCGGCAGACACAATATGGCCAAGGTAGTTGACTGAGGGTTGGTAAAACTGGCACTTTTCCAGAGACAGCTTCACCCTTCTCATCATGCAGTCTCTTCAGGACCTTCTCCAGATGCTCTTCATGCTCTTCCAGGGTCTTGCCGAAAACGATGATGTCGTCTAAGTGCACCAACACCTCGATCAGTTTCATGTCACCCATGGTCTTCTCCATTAGCCTTTGGAAGGTGGCTGGGGCACCAGACAGGCCTTGTGTCACTGTCAGGTGTGTACTGTGTAATTTGATAAGGGGGGGCCAACCCGTCCTTATGTACCATCTAATATCAGTATTTGTATGTGGAATATCTCTGAAATTATGTGAGATCTAACGTTAAAACCACTTGATCTTACCGGATCTAACGAATATCTATTAGCCTGAATGATTTTTGGCCCGGAAATTTGAAAAGGGGGGGCCAACTCGTCCTTATGTACCACCTAATATCAGTATTTGTATGTGGAATATCTCTGAAATTATGTGAGATCTAACGTTAAAACCACTTGATCTTACCGGATCTAACGAATATCTATTAGCCTGAATGATTTTTGGCCCGGAAATTTGATAAGGGGGGGCCAACCCGTCCTTATGTACCACCTAATATCAGTATTTGTATGTGGAATATCTCTGAAATTATGTGAGATCTAACGTTAAAACCACTTGATCTTACCGGATCTAACGAATATCTATTAGCCTGAATGATTTTTGGCCCGAAAATTTGATAAGGGGAGGCCAGCCCCCCTCATTAATCACTTAATAAGTCTCTAATTATGTGAGATCTAACGTTAAAACCACTTGATCTTACCGGATCTAACAAATAGCTTCCAAAATAGCTAACTGTTTGGTCAATTTTTTGATAAGGAGGGGCTGATGACGGGTTAGCCCCCCCAGCAAATAACTGTTAATATTGCTTCTTCTGTGTGAGATCTAACGCAAACAACGGTTGATCTAACCTGATCTAACAAAGATCTAACAAACTGCATAAGATTTTTTTAAAAATTTTGATAAGGGGGGGCTAACCCGGCAGAGGTGTGTAAACCCATCCTGATATATACAGGAGTTCTGTGCATCCCCCTGCAGGCGTCCAATTCCTGTCAAGACACAGCGGCTGCAGGGACGCAGCTCCCAATGTGACATCAGTGCGGAGGAGTGCACAGCCCCGAACACAGACACACTGAGGGGAATTCAAAAAAGCTGCTGCACCACTTTTCTGGTGTTTTTCACTGTTATGTCAAATTCATGAAGCATCTGCAACAGTTTTCAACGCCCAGATGTTATCTTCAGCCATATCAAACTGCACTGCTAATTTGGAAAAATTGAGGGATCCTGTGTGTCTGTGATTAAAAGTTTACTGGATGTTGCTCAGACGTTTGCTAAAGTTTAAATGTGTTAATGATCCTTTTTTTGTTATTTAAAATTGTTAAATCTTTTATGATACATTGCCCTATTTTTATAGGCACACTTTATTGACATTTTGCACATGTCATTTGTCACGTTTGTATGACATCTGATTACTGCACATACTTGCATCCATGCCTCAGATGTCAGTGGTGCATGTGCTGCCTTTCAGCATGTCTGCAGCACATGAACCACTGGTACTCCTTTTTCCATGCCCAGATAAAAAAAGAAAGGCTTATGCCCCGTACACACGATCGTTTTTAATGTCATTTTTTAAACCGACGTTTTTCTCCTCGTTTTTTTTTCATGTTTCCTCTCAAGCCTGCCTTGCGTACACACCATCATTAAAAAAAACGATCAAGCAAAGCGCAGTGACGTTCAACACGTACGACGGCACTATAAAGGGGAAGTTCCGTTCGAATGACGCCACCCTTTGGGACGCTTTTGCTAATTCCGTGTTTCCGCGTGTTTAGTAAAAGTTTGGTGAGAGACGATTCGCGCTTTTCAGTCTTCGTGCTTTGAAGATCGTTTTCGGGAGTTCAGATTGCGCCTGTGGGTTCGTATCTGTTTAGCACTGCTTGTAGTCAGTTCGTATCTGTTTATTCAGTGCGGCCTGCTCTGCACGTTCGTGTTTTTCAGCTTGTTCTTCATAGGCCTTGCTGTTCTTCCGTGCGTTCTTCTAGTACGTTCTGTTCAGCCGACCGTTATCTAGCCATGTTGCGGCTACGTACTCGTCGTAGAGTTCGTGCTGTAGTTGGTGCAGGGGTTCATGCTGTATCCCGACTCCATGCCATGAGCAGGGTCAGGAGGAGTTCATGGACCAAGAATTGGTTGCTCCAGCGGCACCAATTCTGTCACATGCCTTTGTTGCGGGAGATCAGGGAGAATAATCCTGATGATTTCAGGAATTTTCTAAGGATGTCTGACCCCGTATTTCAGCAGCTGTTGGCTTTGGTGTCCCCCTATATTACCAGGCAGGACACCGTTATGCGGGAAGCCATCAGTGCTGAGCAGAGGCTCATCGCCACGTTGCGATACCTGGCTACTGGGAGAAGCCTGCAGGACCTTAAGTTCTCCACAGGCATATCCCCCCAGGCTCTGGGGATCATTATACCAGAGACTTGTTCTGCCATCCTTCAAGTTTTGCAGGAGGACTATATTAAGGTAAGTGTTCTTCTTCAAAAATTCACATTGTATGGTTTTTATTTTGGGATATTTTTAATTTGCTTTATTTGCAGTCTCTAATTCACATGATTCTTAGCTGCAGGGAATGTCCCCTTTCTCCCCATGTTTTATTATTTAAAGTTTGGTGTTTGAGGCCTACCTGTAAATTTGGCTTACCTAACCTCTCCAGCATGCTATCCTGGGGCCATACCTACCTTGCCTAGTCATTTCCATGTTTTTTATTATATGTTCCATTGTAGTGCTTTACCCAAAACGCACTCTAAATTTTGCCTAAGAATGTTTCATTTTTGGTAACTTCAATACAGAGTGCTACAGCCTTCATGTGTGATATTCCCAACTCATCTTCAACCCTCCCCCCCCCCCCCATAATTTTTTTTTTTCTTGCTTCCAATTTTTTATGTTTTTAACAATTTCTACCAATGTTGGCCATGAATGTGTGTATGAAATCAGCTTGCAATGTTTCTGGCTCCAAGTATTAATTTGTTATTTCTTTAATTCCACAGTTCCCTTCGTCGCCACATGAATGGCAGAATGTGGCTTCCGAGTTTGCCCAGCGATGGAACTTTCCGAACTGTGGAGGAGCCATCGACGGCAAACATGTTCGGGTCGTCCCACCACCCCATTCGGGATCCTTTTATTATAATTATAAGGGGTTCCACAGCGTCGTGATGATGGCAGTGGTGTCGGCCACCTACGAGTTCCTCTATGTGGACGTTGGCAAGAATGGCAGGATGTCTGATGGAGGAGTTTTTGCCCAGACGGAGTTTGGAGAACGGCTCCTTTTGGATCTGCTGGCCTTGCCACCCGCGGAGCAGAATGTGGAGGGACTACCTTTTGTGTTTGTGGCGGATGAGGCGTTTGGCTTGGGACCCCATTTGATGAGGCCATTCCCGCAACGCACCCTCACCCCTGAGAGGAGGGTTTTCAATTATCGGCTGGCCAGAGCCAGAAGGGTGGTGGAAAATGCGTTTGGGATCATGGCCAGCCGATTTCGCCTCTTCCTTACCTCCATCCACCTTGCCCCATACAAATGGAACCATGTGGTTATGACGTGCTGTGTGCTGCATAATTTCCTAAGGGTGCATTCAACGAGTTATATATCTTTGAGTGGGCCTGAGGCCTCTTTAATCAATGCAGAAACTTTGGTGGCCCTGGAACCTGGCCGTCCTGGCTTGGCCCCCCCAACCGGACGTGAGGTCCGTAACCAATATGTGGACTATTTTATGGGTAGGGGGGCCATTGAAATGCCAGACAATCTCTAATAATTTTAGACCAAAAAAATAAAACGTTTTTAAAAAGTAAAGATTGGTTTGTCATTTTTATTGTATAATGTTTGATGTTTCTGGTAGGTTTACCTAGTGCATTTGTTTTGCCATGTGGATTAAAAAATCTTTTAATTAGCCTTCATTGTCAGTGTAAACACCAAACATTGATTAGTTCACTCAGCACCACATTTACATAATGTAGCCACAATGATTTGTTATGTAAAAATACCTTTATTTTTTTTGTTTAGGTGGGCAACTTCCATAGAAATGTGGATGTTCCCTTAATTTCAGGTGTATTAAAACGCATGACCAGCCATGCATAAACAAACTATAGTTCTCCAAATTTTGAAAAAGCTAAACATGTGCTAGTCATTAAAGGGTAAAATAACCAAAAAAAATAGAAAACTCTGCAAGTAAAACGTTATTTGGAGTAAAAACATTAGACACGCCCAAGCACAGCCATGATATTTTGGAGCCTTTCCTCCACCCGCTTTGTATTTGCCCTGATCTCTCGCAAATCTCCCTTAATTTTTTCAAGGTCACGACAGCAGACCATCAGGTATTGGATCAGGATCTGGGCACTGTGATGTGACAACTTATTGGGGTCTTCGGCCAGAACTGCACCTAAATGTAAAAAGAAATATGTAGGATAGAATATGTAGGCCTACATCTATTTAACATGCATGTGTCTGGTTTCACTCTGACCTGTGGTGGTGCCACTTTCCACTTCCACAACATCACATTCCTCTCCATCCTGGGGTTCTGGGGG
Organism: Rana muscosa; assembly: GCA_029206835.1. NCBI lineage: Eukaryota > Metazoa > Chordata > Amphibia > Anura > Ranidae > Rana > Rana muscosa. The sequence continues at coordinate 1,266,980 of JARGYO010000098.1, read as the reverse complement.
TATTGTTGTAGGTATTGCAATTCTCGTCTCACCTGAGGTAGCTTTTCGAATCCCTAGGGAGATTGAAATAAAAGGAATAGTTTCATTAGTAGCGACTCAATTTTGCTAAAATAAGAAACATGGAAAAAAACTTTTTAATCATTCTTTTGAAGCATGCTCCATTTAAATTTTTAACCCCTGTGCCCACCGGGACAAATGATTGGATACATAGGCCAAAACAGAGCATATACATTTTGTGAACAAATTTGAAACATTGTAACACCCCAAAGTATCTACACTGGATCACCTGTGTGTGACTCCATCAAGCTTTTTGGCTTTAGGCCCACACTTGTACTACTGCGTTCAGATGTTTCATTAGCTGCTGAGCATTCACTCCCTTTAACATTACCATGCATATCGTTTTTAAAAATGAACAAATCTCCTTTGGATTAGCACACCAAAAATAAGTGTGGCCCAAATGTACTCCCCCAAATAAACAAAAAAACATGGGTGTTCACACTGGATGATCCTAAAACATCGTTTGAGGAACTGTACGGAGAAAGAGGTAAAATACGTCCGTTTACTATGCGGACGAACCTAAAAAAGATGGTATCTTTCAGTGTACTATATGAAAGTTAAAAATACACGACAGAATACAAGAAAATAATATGTATCATGGAAACTCAAAAAAAAACAACTTACTTTTTAATATAACTTTCTTGATTCTTTTATATTGGTCGGCCTCCCGCAACTTCAGATCTGACCATCGTTTTCTGAGCTGTTCCTTCGTTCTGCACACCCCGAATTTTTGATGGAGACTTTTGACCACTTTGCCCATAATTCTGGACTTGACCAGATTAGGCCTTTTATACGGACCATGCTTGGCATCATAATCCTCCTTCTTTAAAATGGCGACCATCTCCACCATTTCCTCGAATGACATGTTGGATGCCTTATATCTCCTGGGTCTTGATTTGGGCTCCTCTGTAATTTCATCCTCTGTAGAGGTAATCTCAGCCACCTGTGTCTCCGCCATGTTTTGTTCAGCACTACGAGCAAAAAGGGGCGGGGAAAGTACAATATCGAACGTCAGGGGCGGGGAAAGCGTGCGGAGTTTCACGCATGCGCTGTGTATATAAAGTGAAGATCCATGTCTGGGAAATACGTTCATTTTTCGGGAGAGAGAGTTAGCAACGAACGTCGTGACCAAGGTACCTAACAATTTTACTTTTTGAGGTTCATCAGACGAGGAGATTTGTGTGCTCAAAATATGTAGACAATGCACAGTTGAGGAATGTTGCCTGAAATATATTTTTATTTTGGTTTCTCGCTTTTACAGATATCATGAATACTTTTAAAAACCCAGACTTCATGGGGGAGTTCATCGACAAATGGCAAGAGCTCCCTATATTATGGCAAACCAAAAGTGGCGGAAATAAAAATAAAGACGCCAGGAAAGCAGCACTGGAGAGCCTGCTTGCATTTGTGCAAACAAAGATACCCACAACAACTCTCCAAGATGTCAAAAACAAAATTGGGACCATCAGAGGGACATACAGGACCCAGAGGACTATGGTCCTGAGGTCCCAGAGGTCAGGTGCACCAGCAGATAAGGTTTATAAACCCAGTCTGTGGTACTACAGTAAGCTTGCTTTTCTGGATGACCAGCTGGAAGTGCGGGAATCTCTCTCCACCCTTCCCCCCAGAGGTCAATCCAGCCTTCCTTGTACCCAACCCTCCAGCCTTCCCTGCAGCCAGTCCTCCAGCCTTCCTGTCAACCCTGCTCTGGCTTCCTCTGAGGATCAAGATCAGGGCCTTGAGGAGGCAGATTTGGAGATATGGAGCCAGGTAAAGTTTTGCTATCTATATTTCTATCGTACAAAATTGTAGATTTTAAATAGATGTTAGTATTGTTAAAGGTATTGTGAGGGGGTTAACTCGGTAGCGGGTGTGTGTGACCCCCTGGTTGGGCTCCCCACACAAAAACAGGGCCAGCAGACGGAGGTTGTGGTTTTCAAAATCAAAAGGTGCGGTTTATTTCTCTATGTACAGTGACAAAAACACAGCAAAGCCAAAAAGAAACAAACAAAATAAATCCTGGTCAGTTTGACCTCTGACTAAACATGCAGGTTTCCTAAACTAACAACTGGGATCAGCCTAGTGCTGTCCTAGTCCCTAAGTCCCTGGTTTAGTAAAAGTCCAAACAAATAGCCACACAGGCTTTGCCTCACCGCACAGGGGTTCACTCTCCCTAGACAGTCCACACAGGTCTGGTTCCAGGCATGAGCTAACATCTAATGAATCTGGGAGTTTTTTATAGAGGCCTAAATGAGCTGACAAGCTTCAGCTGGCCTCATCAACTCTGTCTGCACGACGCCCCACACTCTCCCTAGAGGTATGAGTCATCCATGAGCCTACTAGCCTCAGCTGGGCTTATACAACTCTCCACCCTAGTTGTATAAATCGGCGTAAAGCCTGAATCTGGGCGAAATATATCTACCCCCCTGGATGCAACCAGGTGACTTTACCTTCCTGCTGTCACATACCCCCCCCTCTTGTTTTAACCTCGGGGTTGGAACACCAGCAATCAGGCATTCATGTACTCGAGACAAAGCATCCACATTCCCCATTTGAACGCCAGGGCGATGCTTTACTGTGAAGTTGAATTCCTGGAGGGCCAGGAACCACCTATTCACTCTTCTATTTGTTTCCTTGTTTTGAGCCATCCACTTTAACGGAGCGTGATCCGTAACCATGTCAAAGTGCCTACCTAGCAGGTAGTACCGAAGGGAATCTAGAGCCCACTTCACCGCTAAACACTCCTTTTCAACGGTGGCGTAATTTACCTCATGGGACTTCAACTTCCTGCTGAGGTAAATGACTGGGTGCTCTTCCCCGTTCCAGACCTGGGACAATACTGCTCCTAACCCCACATCTGACGCATCACTTTGTACGACAAAGTCTTTAGAGAAGTCGGGTGAGTACAACACTGGCTGGCTACATAAGGCTTGTTTCAAGAATTGGAATGCTGCCTCAGCCTCGGGGGTCCATTTAATCATGACCGACCCTTTCCCCTTCGTCAGGTTGGTTAGGGGCACAGCCTTAGAAGCAAAGTGGGGAATGAATCGCCGATAATACCCAGCGATTCCCAGAAAGGCTCGTACCTGCTTCTTGCTGTTGGGACGTGGCCAACTCTGGATGGCCTCGACTTTGTTGAGTTGGGGTTTTATTACTCCCCTCCCAATGGTGTACCCAAGATATTTGGCCTCCTCCTGCCCAATGGTACACTTCTTGGGGTTAGCCGTAAACCCTGCTTCCCGAACAGAGTCCAGGACTGCTTGCACTTTTGGCAGATGTGAGGCCCAATCTGTGCTATGGATAATTACGTCATCCAGGTAAGCCGCAGCATACTTCCGATGGGGCCTCAGCATCTGGTCCATTTTCCGCTGGAATGTGGCCGGCGCATTCTGTAACCCGAACGGCATTCTTTTATATTGGAACGCCCCGTCTGGGGTTACAAATGCGGTTTTCTCTTTGGCTGACTTGGCCAGGGGGATTTGCCAATACCCTTTTGTGAGGTCAAGAGTCGTCATGTATCGGGCTGTTCCCAGCCGGTCGATCAACTCATCTATACGTGGCATGGGGTAGGTGTCAAATTTTGTAACTTTGTTCAACTGACGAAAATCGTTACAAAATCGCCAGCTCCCATCCGGTTTAGGCACCAACACAATGGGACTAGACCAATCACTTTGGGACTCCTCTATCACCCCTAAGTTCAGCATTTTCTGTACTTCCTCCCGTATTGCCTCCCGTCGGGCCTCTGGGATCCGATAGGGTTTTAACTTCACCCTTTCACCGGGCGGGGTAATAATGTCATGCTCTACCCCAGATGTTTGTCCCGGCAGCTCAGAGAATACCTCCTTGTTGCGAAGCACAAACTCCTTAACCTCCTGTTGTTGGGGTTGTGACAAGGTGGCTGCGATTCCAACCTCAGGAATCACGCAACCAGTTTGAGCTGGTGACCAAGTGTCTGCGACTAGGGACTCTCTATCCCTCCAGGCTTTCAACAGATTAACGTGATAGATCTGTTCGGGCTTTCGCCTTCCTGGTTGTCTGACCTTGTAATTCACTTCGCTCACTTTTTCCATTATCTCGTAGGGGCCTTGCCATTTGGCAAGGAATTTACTTTCAACCGTAGGGACAAGTACCAATATCCTATCCCCCGGGGAAAAGGTACGGGTCTTGGCTCCACGGTTGTACACTCTCTGCTGTGCCAACTGCGCTTGGGCCAAATGTTCCTTCACGATGGGCATTACCTGTGCAATTCGATCTTGCATCAGGGCGACATGCTCAATCACACTCCTGTGGGGAGAACTCTCACTTTCCCAAGTTTCCTTGGCAATATCCAACAGCCCTCTTGGGTGTCTCCCATACAGTAACTCAAAGGGGGAGAATCCCGTAGAGGATTGGGGCACCTCCCTAATAGCAAACATCAAATAAGGAAGTAGACAGTCCCAATCCTTTCCATCCCTATCCACCACTTTCTTCAACATTTGTTTTAGGGTTTTGTTGAATCTTTCAACCAGCCCATCGGTTTGGGGGTGATACACAGATGTACGTAATTGCGTCACTTTGAACAATTTACACAGCTCCTTCATAACCCGGGACATAAAGGGTGTACCTTGGTCCGTAAGCAGTTCTTTACAAATACCCACCCGGCTAAAAACAAGAGATAGCTCTTTGGCTATGGTTTTGGCCGAGGTATTTCTGAGAGGGATCGCTTCTGGATAACGGGTGGCATAGTCCATTATAACCAATATGTACTGGTGCCCCCTAGCGGACTTGATTATAGGACCTACCAAATCCATTGCGATTCTCTCAAACGGGACCTCAATGATGGGTAGAGGGACCAGCGGGCTACGGAAGTGTGGCATCGGGGCCGACCTCTGACACACAGGGCAGGAGGAACAATAATTTTCTATGTCCTTCATCACCCCAGGCCAATAGAATCTCTGTAATACCCTCTCTCGGGTTTTCTCTGTCCCCAGATGACCTCCAAGAATGTGCCCATGGGCCAACTCCAACACCAACTTCCTGTAAGGTTTGGGCACCACAAGCTGCTCAACGGTTTCTTCTGCCCTTTTTGCCACCCGATACAGTAGGTCCTTCTCTACGCTGAAGTATGGGTAAGTGCAGGTATTATCTGGGTTCACTAACTCGCCATCTATTTTCACTACGTTTTCCCGTGCCTTTATTAGGGCGGGGTCTTTCAACTGTTCTGTGGCAAAGTTTTCCCTGTGAACCTCAAGATCAGAAAACTCCACAGACGGTAGGTTTTCGTCTGAGGAGGTGGGCTCCTCTCCAGTTTCTTGAGTCTCCCCTGCCAATACTGACAAGGGAAATTCGGGAGAGTCCTCACCACTCTCAGAGGAGTTCTGGCTATCATATTCCTGGTACATAGGGGCACCAGTGGGGGGCTCAGGATCATCCCACAGTTCCCAGAACTTCGGAAAATCCCTTCCCACAATGGCGTCATGCGGTAACTGAGACACTAAGCCCACTGGATGAGAAAGGGTACCTTTGGGGGTCTCGAAACACACTGTAGTCACTGGATACTCTCGGGTGTCCCCATGCACACAAATAACAGCTACCTTGCTATTCCCAGAGACCTCTGTTTTAACTAATTCAGCCTTTATCAGGGTCACAAGGCTACCTGAATCCAGCAATACCACAACATTTCTACCATTAATACACATTTTGCATAAATGTTTCTCAGTTCCCCGAATGGCAGTGCATGCGACTGTCGCACACAGCGACTGACGTCTGCCCGTCAGAAAGTCACACTGCATGGGTTCCTCCAAAACCGGGCAATTTGCTGCAATATGTCCCGCTTGCCGGCAGCGGTAGCAAATGATCCTTCTTGCCGCCTCTTGAGCCGCTGATTTCCCAGGCTGTTCTCGCCAAACTTGGGGTAGAGCTCCCACCCTCTCACTCTCTCCACCCTTACCCCTTGGAATCATCTTATCCGCCCCTGGGGATGGTCTGGTCTTAGGGTGGAAAGTCCGAGTGTCTCTGGAAGAGGCCGTCAGGTTCTCTGTAGCCAAGTATTTCTCCACACGATCCACAAGACCATCGGCCGTCTCTGGGTCTCCATGGCTTACCCACTTTTGGATGGCAGTAGGAAGAGCTCTCAAAAACCGATCCATTACAACACGTTCCACAATCTTTGGTGCGGACAAAGTCTCTGGCTGTAGCCACTTTCTGCTCAGGTGAATGAGATCATACATTTGAGACCTGGGGGGTTTTCCAAGCTGGAAAGTCCAGTTATGCACACGCTGAGCCCGGACAGCCAGGGTGACACCCAGCCTTGCCAATATTTCAGCTTTTAGCATCACATAGTCTTTTGCTTGGTCAGGCTCTAGGTCATAGTAAGCTTTCTGCGATTCACCCGTTAACAGAGGAGCCACCAGTCCAGCCCACTGCTCCTCAGGCCACTTTTCTCTTTCAGCAGTCCTTTCAAACGTGGTCAAAAATACCTCTGGATCATCCTCTCCAGTCATTTTTGTCAATAAACGACTCACCCCAAAGGACGCGGTATTAGTGGGACGGCTTTCCTCACTGGTCTGCGGACGTTGCTGCATTACTGCTTCCATTTGTTGTAGTCTCTGCTCTTGCTTCTGTAATAGGTCTATGAAGCGGGCCTCAGATCGTTGCTGGGCTTGTTGCTGAGCTTCCAGACTCTGTTGGTGAGCTTGCTGCTGGGCTGCAAGGCTCTGTTGATGAGCTTGCTGCTGGGCTGCGAAGTTCTGTTGTTGAGCTGCAAGGCTCTTTTGCAAACCTGCATTTGTCTGCTGTTGATTGGCATTTGCTAGAGCCAGCTGTTTCAGTATCTCCTCCATGCTGGCTTAAAAAAAAACTGCCACTGGTTCTCCACCAACTGTGAGGGGGTTAACTCGGTAGCGGGTGTGTGTGACCCCCTGGTTGGGCTCCCCACACAAAAACAGGGCCAGCAGACGGAGGTTGTGGTTTTCAAAATCAAAAGGTGCGGTTTATTTCTCTATGTACAGTGACAAAAACACAGCAAAGCCAAAAAGAAACAAACAAAATAAATCCTGGTCAGTTTGACCTCTGACTAAACATGCAGGTTTCCTAAACTAACAACTGGGATCAGCCTAGTGCTGTCCTAGTCCCTAAGTCCCTGGTTTAGTAAAAGTCCAAACAAATAGCCACACAGGCTTTGCCTCACCGCACAGGGGTTCACTCTCCCTAGACAGTCCACACAGGTCTGGTTCCAGGCATGAGCTAACATCTAATGAATCTGGGAGTTTTTTATAGAGGCCTAAATGAGCTGACAAGCTTCAGCTGGCCTCATCAACTCTGTCTGCACGACGCCCCACACTCTCCCTAGAGGTATGAGTCATCCATGAGCCTACTAGCCTCAGCTGGGCTTATACAACTCTCCACCCTAGTTGTATAAATCGGCGTAAAGCCTGAATCTGGGCGAAATATATCTACCCCCCTGGATGCAACCAGGTGACTTTACCTTCCTGCTGTCACAGTATGTACACTTCTACCAATAAAGTTTGTGAAGAGCAAGATACAGTAGTGGCCTAATTTTATGTGTCCAAGACAACAAAACCAGGATGCGTAATTAATGAAAAGGACATAACTTTTGGCATTTATTTCAACAATGTCTAGAGGTGAACAATGTCTGTGAATGATGATGTGGCAAAATAAATAATGTCCCTTTCTTTTTTTACAGCCAGAGCAGAGCCAGGAAGAGGGTGATGTTGGGGATCAGGAGGAGGCTGGGCCCAGTGGCACCCAGGAGGAGGCAGGGCCCAGGGGCACCCAGGAGGAGGCTGGGCCCAGTGGCACCCAGGAGGAGGCTGGGCCCAGCACAAGAGCCCAGATGCCTCCCCTGGTAGTTAAACCACGAGGGCCAAGGAGAGGTAGGCAGGTGGAGGAGGAAACCAGGGCCTTCCTCAAAGAGGAGACAGCGGCCCTCAGAGAGGCACCCTCTGTTGAAGAGGGATTTGCCGCAGTCCTCGCCCACAAACTAGGGCAAATGGAGTTGCAGCAAAAAATTTACAGTGAGACCCTGCTATTGAAAGTCATCAATAAGGGCGTGCTGGGTGAACTCACTAGGTACACGGACATAACGGAGGTTGTCCCTACTCCTCCACCTCCTCCTCCTCCTCCTACTACTCCTCCTGCCACAACCTCTCCTCCTGATCCCCAGCCTCCAAGGAAGAAACCAACCAAGGCTGCAGAGAAGGCTGGAGAGAAGGCTACAAGGAAGAGAAGAAAATAATGCCTGCTGTAGTACCACAGACTGGGGACATATAGGACTTATCTGCTGTGGCTCCTGACCTCTGGGAGCTCAAGACAAGATTGGGCTCATTTTTTGGGGGATCTAATCTCTATTTTGGTTTGGACATCTTGTATGGTTGTTGTGGGGTCAAAGGGATGCACAAATGCAAGCAGGATCTCCAGTGCTGCCTTCCACTTTAATTTGTTAATGGTCTGAAATAAAAAAAAAATTGAGTGCCCTTTAAATACTTGACTATGTGATTTGTATTTCAAAAGAGAGCTTGCTAGGAAGCAGGCAGGGACATCTCAAATTATAATATTGTTATTATCAGGGGACACAAACCTCCCTGAGGCCAAATGAGACACATTTGGAAGGTTGTTGTGGTAACTTTACACAAGAATAATTTAAGCCAAAATACAAAAAAAAAGGCCAAAAAAAAATAACCAAAAATAATATAAAATTTAAAGAAAAAATGAGAATTAACTTATTTTATTATTATTAGTATTATTTAGGAGGGAGGTGCGGCTTATAAATAATATTTTAAAATCATTAGAGCAATTTGGAATTACTTTAGAAACAAGTTTGGCATAAAACTCTCAATGTCAAAAGAAGAACGGAATGCGCTGCATTAAAACGATGCTATTAATTCCACCGTGACGAATGTGCCATCTCCATTTCCAACATTAGCTTTACCAAAACGAGCGCTCCCGTCTCATAGTTGCTTCTGAGCATGTGCATTTTTTTTCACGTCGTGAAAGCATACACACTATCGTTTTTCACGTCGTTAAAAAAAACGACATGAAAAACGACGTGAAAAAAGAGAGCATGTCCGGAATTTTTAATGGCCGTTTTTCACGTCGTTAAAAATGCTCTGGAGCCTACACACGATCATTTTTAATGGCCATTTTTAAAAATGGCATTTTTAACGGCATGAAAAACGATCGTGTGTACGGGGCATTAGGCCGTGTACACACGACCGTTTTTCTCATTGAGAAAAACAACATTTTTTCCATTTGACGAGAAAAACGATCGTCTGTGGGCATTTTCTCCTTTTCTCAAAGAGAAAAACGACGAGAAAAATTAGAACATGTTCTAATTTTTCTCATTGTTTTTTCCGACATTTTTCCCGCTGCCGCGGAGCCCACAGACGGTCGTTTTTCTCGACAAGAGAAAAAATGACGTGAAAAACGACCGTGTGTGGGGAACAAGCCGTTCCCTCATTTTTAATGTCATTATTCACGGCGGTTTTTTAACCGCCGTGAATAATGATCGTGTGTACGCGGCAATACACTCTGTATTTTTTGTTATATATTTAAAGAAAATTTGTGTTATTGAAAATCATTGGTAAACTTTTTGGGAACAAACATTACAGTAAAATCATTGAAAGGTCTGTTCTTAAAGGGGTTGCTCCGCCGGAAAAAAAAAATTAAAAGCCAGCAGCTACAGCTACAGCAGCTGCTGGCTTTTAATATTTGGACACTTACCTGTCCTGGAGTCCAGCGACGTCCGCAGCAGAGGACGAGCGACCGCTCGTCGCTCTGCTGCTCCCTCCGCCATCCTCGCTGAGGGAACCAGGAAGTGAAGCCCTGCGGCTTCATGCCCGGTTCCCTACGGCGCATGCGCGAGTCGCGCTGCGCCGTTCTGATTGGTGCTCCTGTGTTCTGGGAGCCGAGTGTCTCCCAGAACACCAAGGGAAGTCTGCGGGAAGTGACGTAACTCCCGCAGATTACCGGAGACAGGACTCCCGGATGTGGGTGAAAATACCTGTCTTAGACAGGTATCTTCACCCCCCTCCCCCCTGAAAGGTGTCAATTGTGACACCGGAGGGGGGGAGGGTTCCAAATAGCAAAAGTTGCTATTTAGGGTGGAGCTCCACTTTAACCCAAACATTAGTGAGAAATTTAACCAAGATATTTGTATGTTGTTATTTTTGAATAATACTTAATAATAAATCATTGTGTAAACAAATTTTTATGATTAAAAACGTTTCTGCTAAATCTTTTTACGAAAATGCTAATTGTCTGATTTGTTGCAATAAAGTTTTATTACTGAAGTCATTTCTAGGTCTTCATTTTTGGTTTTCTTTATTTCTCATGCTTTGATTTGTACTCATGTGTGATGTTTTGAAGATAATCGATTATTATAGGAATGAACGTTTGTGCAAAGTAACTGAACAGGGAACTTCTTAATGTCATGCGCATTACACTCAATGATTTATTGCTGTCCGAAAATCACACATTAATTTGACGATTTGTCATTCACAAGGCAATAATTAATCCAAACTTTTCTGAAACATAAAAATTCAATACCGATCAATGTTTTTTGATAATTAACTTGCCAGTAAACAAACGAACTGTACAAATGACCGATATTCGGTCAAATTTTCGTCTAATGCACGCCAACATGTTTTCCCGCGTGTGTCGCATGCGGAAGAAACACTGCTTTGTGAGTCATCAGAGTAAGACGGAGCAACGGGCGCATGCTCACTAGGTACTCCAACGAACCCGCGTGGCAGACCCGTATGATCTTTCAACGCGCTTGGAAAACTTTGGCAGTCCGATTGATCCACTACACAAGTAATCTGTTCAATGACCAAAGGTAGTTACCCTTTTTGCATGACATACATATGAGTAGAATGAAAAAGGGAGCACAGTATGAGCCCACTTGCTTGGGATTGTGGCCACCACAAGTGAAAGGGGTAGATTGGGTTAATTAGGAGCATACAGTTGTTAGATAGGTTTATGTGAATTAAGTGTACTGCCGCTTTAAATCCAGTTTCAGCAGCCAACCAATGGGATGCCGCGGAAGCTGGGAAGCCTTTAAAAGGAGTCAGCTGAGCTGGGATACCCCCTTTTCCTGCTGGAGCACCGGTGGAAAAACTCTCCCCCCCCCCAGCAGGAAAAGGACGCTGAAGGCAGTGTGGCCGGGACTCAGAGCGAGCTGACAGGCGGCAGTGAAGGGGTGTCAGCGGTTAGTGTTCAGCGTGTAAGGACTCGGAGGAGCCAGCCTCCTGTACGGAGCGCAGTTTCTTTAGTGGAGCAGGCGGCGGGGAGAGGTGGCTGAAGGCAACATGGGCGGAGCGGTCTGTGAGTGCCGCTCGTCCAAGAAGAAGAGGACCTGTTCCAGGTCACCAGCGAGAAGAGGCGGCAGGCGGGGCATGGGGAGCAGCCAGCGGCAAGTGCAGGGAGGGGGCGCCCGCTCTCCCCACAGGCAGCAAGAGGACGGCAAGAAGGACAAGTGCAGAACAGCTGCGGTTTAAGAGAAGAAACGCAGGCACCGCCTAGCAGACAGGTGTCAGCGTCAGGGCTACTGCTGGGAGAAGCCATTAAGCAAGAAACTGCTCAAACTCCAGCAGTGGGTGAGTGTGCCCAAATACATCATTTAAATGTGTTAGTGGATTCTCTCTCTCCTTTAGTCAGAACACTGTCCCATGTTGTTCCTGCTGTTTCTTATCACTCTTCTCAGCAATCTGTATCTGCTGCTATGCTAAGCCCTTAACCTCTGGCTGTTAAACTTTTCTCTAGCCTTTTGTCTCAGCGCAACATGGTTGCTATGGTTACGGGTGAAATGTCTGGGGATTTCAATGTTCCTTTGGCCAGGGGCAATTTTCCGGAGTCATGCTTAAAGGAGGTCATGCCGTGTGAAATGTCCCCCTTGGGGTACCACTTGAGCTTATCAGTGAAAGAAAAAATTTGGAGGCGGATTTTATAGATATTCTGTCCCTGTTACCCTCCCATAAGGATTTCATGGGGAAAGTAGACAAAACTGACAAGCTAGAGGATGAGAGGCGTAGACCTATCCCTAGGTCATTTTAATAACTGGTTGCAAGCTGTTTGCATTTTTGCGGGTGTCATGGCAGACAAACACCCTGAAGACGTAATCAACACGAAACGTATGTCGGTCGGCGCAGCCTGGTCACGTGGTATACACACGCAGCGCTCCATCCTGGGTCCCTGACTGCAGCGAACGGCGGCTTCGGTGCACGCCGCTTCCAGGAGTCCATGAGCCGTGAGCTCCCTACTGTCTGCCTGCAGCCCCAGTGCCGGGATGGGCACTTTTTAATGTAAGAGGCCACCTAGGCCATATATGTTTTATATATTATTTTTATTGTTTTTTTACAAATAAATACGGGTTACACTATGGAGTTCTTTTGCTTGTATTTCACATGTTCCGCCTAATTAACCGAGGGAGGGGTCTCAAACATTTCTCTACCAGCATTGTCCATATGTGTGCAGGCACAATCCTGCTCAAGCTGTTAAAGACCTTCTTTGTAACTAAAGAGGTCCACATCCTTTGGTAAGCGCAATCTATTATTTGTGCACTTCGGGTGTTAGCTTCATATGAAGATTTGGTGAAGGATTAACTCTTTGCACTACTTTGAAGAAAATAATCACAACATATTATGAACAATATTTGTTGAAGATTTTTTCTAGCTTCACATGAAGATTTGGTGAAGGATTAACTCTTTGCACTATTCTGAAGAAACTAACCGCAATATATTATGAACATTATTTGCTGAAATATTTTTTCACATATTGGAATTGTTACACATTTGAATTTTCATGAATTCAATTAATGGAACTTTTTTATAATTGAGTGTAGTAGATTTTTTTTAATTGTTGTGGGCTTGACAGCACGACATTTTCACAATTGGGACTAATTGATTTATATATGGTGACTACCAATTCACCTTTTTGTATTTTGGTATCACAGGATTGTGGTGGTGTTTATATTTAAGAATTATTCACATAATAATTTATTAGATAAGAGATCACTTATCAATTAAGTATATTAAGAGTATCTGAGCGCCCCCTTTTTCTTATATAAACACCCTGAAAAATGCAGTGGTTTGTTTCAGCATTTAGACCATATATTGGAAGCATATAAAAGCTTTGGGGGCTCGGATGGGTCTATTATGACAAGTCCTTTAGGCAGAAGTTGTCAGTTCACCCCACATTGCGCTTGGGTATGAAGGACGTAGGGTTATGGCTCAATTTGCTCACCCCCCCAGAGGCAAGTTGCCCCTATACTGACAGCGGTTAACCCTTCCAGCACTGCAAACAGAAAGGGTTGCTGGGGTGCGGCCTATAAGTACAGGCACAAATGTGCATATTAAATGGGAACACACCCTGCGGCTAAGTGTTTGAAGAAGCAGGCGAGTGCCTGGAACAGTCAATCCCAAAAATATATTTTTCCAAAAAGCCTGCACGCCTGTGAGGCTGGAAAGCATGCGCCCATGGCTGGATAGTTATCCAGACCGGGAGAAGGCGCAATTTCTCATTAAGGGGTTTTCATGCGGCTTTCCTCTTCCTTACTTCTCAGGGGAAGGATGTAAGATGGCGGGTAATTTAAAATCGGTTGAACAATTTCCGCAGATAGTTAGGGAAAAGATTTTCAAGGAAATTGCTGAAGGACGCATTGCCGGTCCTTTTGAGCACATTCTCTGTTTGGTAACTTCCAAATATCGCCTCTGGGGGTGGTCCCCAAAAAGGAGCAGAATGCTTATCGCATAATTCATCATCTGTGTTTCCCAAAAGGGGAATTGCTTAATGATGAGATTGACGAGGCGCTGTCTTCTGTTTCGTATGCGACGTTCGAGGAAGCGATATTTAAAATTTGTAAGGTGGTGCGTTGCTGGCAAAGGTCGATATCAAATGGACGTTTCGGCTTTTGCCCATATCGCCTGAGGCGTTTAATTCTTTGGGGTTTTATTTTGATGAAGCGTATTTTTTTAAAAAATGTCTCCCTATGGGGTGTTTGGTTTTGTGTTCCTATTTTGAAGCATTTTCTTCCTTTCTCCATTGGGTGGTGTGTTCTAAGTCGGGTTGTGATAGCGTAGTCCACTACCTGGATCATTTTGTATTTATAGTCCCTCCAGAGTCTTTTTCTTGTAATGATTTGCTGCTGCCATTTAGGACCATGGCACAACAGTTTGGCGTAACTTTGGCAGAGGAGAAGACGTGTTTGCCTAGCACATCTTTGGAATTTCTGGGCATCCACATTGATACATGTAAGATGGAATTCCGTTTGCCTGAGGCGAAATTGGTGAAGTTGAAGTCCTTGCTGGGTTTGTTTCTATTGCAAAAGAAAGTGCTTTTAAAAGACATGCAATCGATTTTGGGAGTTTTGACGTTTGCCTTCAGGATCATGCCAGTAGGGTGCATTTTTTCACGTAGGCTTTATCTGGCGATATTGGGTTTAAAGTCGCCTTTCGCACACATACGGTTGACAAGTTCGCTTAAGGCGGACATGTTGGTTTGGGCCAGGTTCCTTGACATTTACAATGGTCAGTCCTTTTTTTTCAGAAGGATTTTGTCTTTGCCCCAGATTTCAGGTTATTCACGGATGCTGCTGGGTCTAAAGGATTTGCCGCAATTGCTGTGCAGCTTGGCCGGAGTCGTGGGTGGTTCAGGAGGTCATGAGGGTGCACTTTTTCCATATTAAGGAACGGCTCATGTACGGGGTCAAAGCTATATCACCCCTCCCAGCACCCTTTACTGGTGTCCAATTCTTTCCAGACCTATCTAAGTTCACTTTACAAATGCGGAGACAGCTGAGCCCAGTGGCCAAAGGACTCCAAAACCATAAAGTCCAATACAAATGGAGACACCCTGCTACAATTCTGATCACCAAAAATGGCAAATCACATACAGTCAGTGATCTGCAAACGGGGTTAGCCCTACTCCACACTTGGGGTATTCTACCGGAACCACCTGCCCCGCTACCACCGCGTAGCGACCCCACCTCCGCCCGTCGCAAACTTGATCAAAACCAAACTCCAAAGACCTAAATGTTCCAACTATTTGGAGGGCCATCCATCTAACTAATCCTACACTCCCCTGGGATCAGATAGAGTGTATATCTTGTTGAAATACTTCTTCTCGAGTTGAACTTTTTTTCCCCAGAAAGAGGTCGCAGCATTGTTTTGCTCCACCTCCGATCCTCAGCCTCTACATTTAAGCTACATACCTGTTCTTATATAAGTGCATGTACACCTCGGTTTTTCTTTTTTTTTTTTTTTTATCTGTTCCTTTTCTCTAGCATTTTCTCTTTCGAATCACTACAGATTGCTCTGTTCACGGCTCTAGTAACTTGACAGGACATTTCTGGAATTCCTCTGTACCTCCACCATAGGAACTTCAGCATCTCTGGATACAAACGGCACTACATCTAACTGTGAGTAATACCTACACACATTGCCCACTTCAAGACATCAGCATGTCGCTCAAAATTGTATCACTCAACGCCAACGGGCTCAACCACCCTGCTAAAAGACATTCACTCTGGAAATCAGTTAAGAATCTCCACAGTGATGTAATCTGCATACAGGAGACACATCTCCTTCAAGCTGACTGGAAGCTATGTGTTAACAGCCACTTCCCTCATATCTTTCATGCATGTCATGACTCCAAAACTAGAGGAGTTATGATAGCGATCCACGCCAAACTTGACTTCCAACTCTCGATCCGGAAGGTAGATTCATAATTTTGGTATGTTCCATCGACAAAACGGACTACACTCTGGTCAACTTATACGCCCCAAACTACCATCAAACCCCTTTTCTGCGCAGGATCCTCAAACTATCCAGATCACTGCAGAAGGGCCACCTCTTAGTGTGTGGGGACTTTAACCTAGTGCCTGATGTCTCTATAGACTCTACATCCGCAGCTAAGAGAAGACCATCCCCACTGCAGAATCTTCTTTCAACATATGGACTGTACGATATTTGGAGATGCCACCACGGCACTGAGAAAGACTACACCTTCTTCTCCCCCAGACATAACACCTATTCGCGTATAGACTTATTTTTATCAGACAAATGGTTATTGCAAAACATTTTGGCTTCCGCAATCCACAGCGCCACATGGTCGGATCATGCTCCCATTTCAATTTCAATTGGAGACTCCAAGAGCATCCCCAACTCCCGCATATGGAGAGTTAACAACTACATTTTGCAACACAAAGACTATGCCCCAGAAATTGCGAAACATATTGAAGAATTTTTTCAGATAAACTTGGGTTCGGTATCTGACCATGGGGTGCTGTGGTGCGCACATAAAGCCTTTATGAGAGGTATTCTGATGAAGGTGAGTGCTGTACACAAACGAAGGAGGACGCAGCGAATAGATGAAATTTCATCCCAAATTGCTGCCCTAGAAAACCATCACAAAGCTAATCCTCAATCCCAACTCCCCGACCAACTGGTGACATTACGACAGGAACTCAGATCCTTACTCCTCCACTCCTACGAGCACCTTCAGAGAAGTCTTAAAGCTAACACGTACTCCACCTCTAACAAGGCTGGAAAGCGCCTGGCGCAACGTCTCAAAGACAAGCGTACAAAAACGAAAATAACCCTGCTATTCCACCCCCATGACCAATATCCTATATCTAACCCCAAGGAAATTGCTAACGCATTTAGTGACTATTACAGGGACCTGTACAACCTAAAAAATGACCCTCTTACTCCGCAACCCACTCTAAATGACATTAACCAATTCCTGCTCAACCTACATCTACCTACCCTGACCGAGGACCAATGCTCAGCACTGAATGCCCCTTTCACAGAACAGGAGATTCGGAAGACAATTAAGTCCCTCCCCCTTAACAAAGCTCCTGGGCCGGATGGCCTGTCAGGAGAATACTACAACCAATTTTCAAGCCAGCTAACCCCCCATTTAGTAAATGTTTTTAATGCCGCTGCCTCCTCCTCGCATTTCCAACCCGAAATGTTGAGCGCTCTTATTGTTACTATTCCGAAACCAGGGAAGGAGCCAAACGTACCCCAAAACTTTCGCCCGATTTCTCTACTGAATCTTGACGTCAAACTGTATGCTAAAACAATAGCGATAAGATTATTAGACATAATGTCCACCCTAATACATAGAGACCAAACTGGCTTCACCAAAGGCAGACAAGCATCAGATGCTACCAGACGTTTAATAGATCTGATCCACCACGCGGAATCAACCGGAACGCCTTCTCTGCTCCTTTCATTAGATGCAGAGAAGGCGTTCGATAGAGTGCACTGGTCTTATCTAAGAGCAGTCCTCCAAAAATTTGGATTCTCTGGGCCCATTTTAGGAGCCATCATGGCACTATATTCCACTCCTTCGGCCCTGGTATATACTGAAAACATGACCTCCCGTCAATTCCCAATTACCAATGGCACTCGTCAAGGTTGCCCCCTATCCCCCCTTATTTTTAATCTTCTTATGGAGCCTTTAGCGACACATGTCAGAAACCACCCTTCCATATCAGGTATCCAAATAGGTCAATCATCACACAAAATTAGTCTGTTCGCGGATGACGTGATTCTCATTCTCACTAACCCGGCTTCTTCCCTGGCGGAGGTAAATAAATTACTTAATTGGTTCAGTGAAACTTCATACTATAAGTTAAACACTACAAAATCATATATTCTTGATATCAACTTAGACTCCACTACAAAGAATCTCTTACAACTCCAATATAAATTCAAATGGGCTGAAAAGGAACTTTCCTATTTAGGAATCAAACTAACCAGATCAACCAAATCTCTGTTCTCTGCCAACTTTTTACCCTTACTGCTTAAAATTCAAAATGAGTCCCACCAAATTATGAAACACGAACTTTCCTGGTCAGGTAGATTAGCGGCCTTCAAAATGTTATGCCTGCCACAGATTCTCTACTTTTTCCGAACCCTACCCATCCCGCTACCTGTGTCATATTTCAGATCCCTTCACTCGGTTCTCAACACTTATCTTTGGAAAGGGAAGAAACCCAGAAGTGCCCATTCCAATCTAATTAAAAACAAACTAGTAGGTGGAGCGGGTTCCATTGCCTTTGAAGACTACTACTTAGCTTCCATTCTCGCCCAACTACGTGAGTGGTTTCGCCCCCATCCAATCACACCGTGGGGACAGATAGAAAACGCTACCCTTCGTCGCTCCAACCTAAAGACATGGATAATGAGTATTCCTTTGGGAGCGACCGTACCGGCCTCTTTCCCTCCTACCATGAAGGCCTCGGCCTCTTAATGGAAGAAACTACTTATACTGATAGAATACCCCTCCCCGACACCAAAACATCAAATACCACTAGAAACCCTCCACTTTCTAGCCCCTGATCTTAATATATCACATTGGTCCA
This sequence comes from Rana muscosa, assembly GCA_029206835.1. Lineage (NCBI taxonomy): Eukaryota > Metazoa > Chordata > Amphibia > Anura > Ranidae > Rana > Rana muscosa. Next base: position 1,248,556 of record JARGYO010000098.1, on the reverse strand, counting down.
CCAAGGGAATGCAGTCTGTAACTGTAAGAGAAAACTATGTCTAAGGATATTCATAGTCACGTGTTCACTGAAGCTTTAGGACCTGCTGGCGTTCTTAGTGTGACTTGCATGCTGCATGCCCATTTCAGCACTTCCTTTGCTCTTTCCAAATAGTCTGAAATTTTCCAACAATCGATGAGCATTAATTCTGTTCGGAAGTTTATTGCCCCAAAGATTTTCTTAAATTACTTGAGAGAAGTTCCAGGATTAAATCTTGGGTTCTAACAAAAAGTGACCTCAAAGCCCAACTGAAGTCACAGAAATGTATATGGAGCCAGATACGCCTCCATTTTCATAGTGTTTCCTCCACTGTTATAAAAAGTTGTGCAATTGGATCTAAATTTGACTGTGCAGACCAAAGGAACCAGAGCAAAAGGGCTGGCAGCCATCCTAGTGAAGCCATCCTAGTGAGGAATGCATGTAAAAAAAAAAGTGCACATAATTGCTAATGTTAGCAAGAGCAACCAGTCAGAATCCTTGTTCTCTCTTCAAATCCTGGCCTTCCTGCAAGAAAAAGGTCTTGACCAAAATATAGCTTTCAGCACTCCAAGAGGCAAGTATCAGCCTTATCCATCCTTTTTCAAAGGCCTTTGGCCTCATGCTTCCTTTTTCAAACCTTTATCCAAGGTGTTTCTGATGTTAGGCCCCCCTTGCAGCACACCTTCTGCTTCCCAGGGACCTTAATTTGGTTCTCCCTGCCTCGCAGAGACCACCTTTTGAACCAATCAGGGATATTTCTTTGGAGATTCCTACAAGCAGGTAGCCATTTTGGTAGCTATCCTGTCTGCTAGACATGTCTTTGAATTGGCAGGCCCTTCCTATAAAGAACTTCACAGGGACAAGTTTGTATTGTACATTTTTTTCATTTTTTCTTTCAAATGTGGTTTTGTTTAATCTCAATGACAGTATTGTGCTGCCATCCTTGTCCCCAGCTCCTAAACACTCAAAGGATTTTGCTCTACATTGCCTGGACATAGTCAGAGCCTTTAGAATGCACATATAAGCTTTGAACCCCATTAGAAAAAGCAATTCCCTTTTTGTCCTTTCATCAGGATGTTGCAAGAAGCACCTGGCCTCAAAATCCACAATTGCAAGGTGAATTTGAAATTTGATTACAAGAGCTTATGTGATCAAGCAAAAGCCGCCACCTGCACTGGTGCATGTCCACTCCACCAGATCTATGGAAGTATCCTGGGCCTTTTAGGCACTAAGCCTCTGTTTCCAGACTCTACTCACTGAGTGGGATAGGTCTAATTCCCTCTCAGGGAATACTATGGCAGAAAAAGGAGAACTTTGATAAAATTATACATAAGGAATTGTCACTACATGTAACACTGGAACAAATATAACAGCTATTCCAAAAATCATTAAAGACTACCTCAGACTATATCACTACCAGCCTCACCAAGGAGATCAGGGAATTGGGGCAGCGTACATCAGCACTTGAAATAAGAGTTGATGATATGGAAAAGTACACAACTAATTTCTCTTCAGAAATTGATAACCTTAAAGAGAAAAACATAATTCTACAAACAAGATTAGAAGATTACGAAGATTTTGCGAGATGGTCCAATATTCGCATTAGAGGAATCCCTGAAACAGTGATTGACTTACAGGCCACAATGACAGCCCTTTTTCAAGAATTGCAGCCACAAATTCCGGAAGACCGCCTTGAAAATGGAGAGGGTGCACAGAGCCCTTACTCCCAAAAAAAATCAAAAAACAGATCGCCCGCCACGCGATATTGCATATATGCACACTTGGGTGTGTTGCTGGAAAAAAAACATTTTAAGTAACAGGCAGCGTGGATTCATGAAAGACAGAAGTTGTCAGACAAACCTGATTTCTTTTTATGAAGAGGTAAGGGGTGGCGGTGGACGTGGTATACTTGGATTTTGTTTGATACAGTTCCCCACACACGGCTCATGTGTAAGGTAAAGTCTACAGGATTGGAAATATCAGTTTGTAAATTGATAGAAAACTGTCTAAAAGACAGAATTCAGAGAGTCGTGGTTAATGATTCTTACTCTGAATGGTCCAAGGTTATCAGTGGTGTACCCCAAGGTTCAGTGCTGGGACCCTTACTTTTTAATATCCTTATAAATGATATTGGGTCTGGGATCAAAAGTAACATTCCTGTCTTTGCAGATGACACCAAGCTATGCAGTGGAATAACGTCCTTACAGGATGTCACCAATTTACAAGCCGACCTCAATGCTCTGTCTAATTGGGTGACTATGTGGCAGATGAGGTTTAATGTTGATAAATGTAAAGTTATGCACTTGGGGGCTAAGAATATGAATGCATCATACATACTAGGGAGAGTACAACTGGGGAATCTGTAGTGGAGAAGGATCTGGGGGTTTTGGCAGATCATAAGCTCAATAATGGCATGCAATGCCAAGCTGCGGTTTACAAAGCAAGCAAAGTCCTTTCTTGTATTAAGAGAGGTATGGACTCCAGAGAGAGAGATATCATTTTGCCCCTGTACAAATCATTAGTAAGACCTCATCTGGAATATGCAGTTCAGTTTTGGGCCCCAGTTCTCAAAAAGGATATTGGGGAACTGGAGAAAGTGCAGAGAAGGGCAACCAAACTGATAAGAGGCATGGAGGAGCTCAGCTATGAGGAAAGATTAGAGGAACTGAATTTATTCACTCTTGAGAAGAGGAGAATAGGGGGGGGGGGTGTGATCAACATGTACAAATATATAAGGGGTCCATAAGGTGAACTTGGTGTTGAGTTATTCACTTTACGGTCAACACAGAGGACACAGGGACACTCTTTACGTCTAGAGGAAAAGATATTTAATCTCCAAATACGGAAAGTTTCTTCACAGTAAGAGCTGTGAAAATGTGGAATAGACTTCCTCCAGAGGTGGTTCTGGCCAGCTCAGTAGATTGTTTTAAGAAGAGTCTGGATTCTTTCCTAAATGTACATAATATAACTGGGTACTGACATTTATAGGTAAAGTTGATCCGGGGAAAATCCGATTGCCTCTCGGGGGATCAGGAAGGAATTTTTTCCCCTGCTGTAGCAAATTGGATCATGCTCTGCTGGGGTTTTTTGGCTTCCTCTGGATCAACTGTGGGTATAGAATTAGGTATATGGGATTGTACGATATTTTTTTATTTTGTATGGTTGAACTAGATAGACTTGTGTCTTTTTTCAACCTGACTAACTATGTAACTATGGGTGACACGGCGGGGTCCCCGAAGGAAGCCATGACGTTCATTAAAACATTTGGAGAATTTTCAGGTCTGGTGATCAATTGGACTAATGCCGCGTACACATGGTCGGACAATAGTCCGACCAAAATCACATCGGAATTCTGACGGAATTCCATCGGAGTAAAAGAAAACATGTTCCCTATGTAAACTCTGATGAAATTCATCTGAATTTCCGATGGAAAAAGTCTGATGGGGCATACACAGTCGGAAAATCCTATGAAAAGCTCCTATCAGACTTTTCCATCGGAAATTCCGATCGTGTGTACAAGGCATAAGTCATCGATCATGCTGTTACACTCTAACACGGGTAGTGTAGTCCAGTCTTAAGGCAAGGTCTAGAGTCTTGCAGCCCTCCTCAGAACAATGGGTGTTCATACGGCTAGAGAAAGAAAGAAAAAAGGAGGGCGCACCGACCTAGTGCATTACCACATAAAAAAGGTTTTAATAAAATTAGAATAAAAGCAATGGTCCTACTCACAAAAGGAGCTTAGGTAAAACGCTTTGATCTCTTGGCACCTGCCAGCAGGACTTGATGACAGGGAGGATCGGATAATACCACAAACGGCTGAACGTCTGATGGTTTTCTGGGGCGCACCCCTTTTTTCAGAGCCTAGGTGGTCCGTGGTACCTCTCTCCTGTGCGCCCTCAAATATATATGTGTACACATGTGCAAAGAAGCCCAAGCTCAGGTGACCATCAATCAGCTACCCCTGCCCCTCAATCACGGCTTCTCCCGCCCATGGGAATGGGACTCCCACGTTCCCACCCCGGGAACACCCTTCCAAGCTGGTTTTCTCATTTTAAAAGACTTTAAAGCCGCATTTTCAGTCTGTTGTCACAGACAAAAAATCCATGATGGCCACCGCAGCGCGGCATATAGCCTTCAGTGAACTCTGCCTTACAGTAAACAAGCATGTAATCACTTCAGCGGCTCAAAATTTCACCTCAGAAACCCAGACAGGACCCCCACAAATACTTTCTCCCTCACAAATCTCCACTGAACCCCTTATTAGCTACTCAGTATCTGGCTCTCCCTACACATCCATAGGGAACAATTCTTCAGCTCAGAATACCTTATGGGATTGTACACCCCATTAACAAGTTGGGTTTAAAACCATTTGAATTATGAAATTAACTTTAACCTTTAATACCAAACAGAATCGCTGTTAGCCATTAACAGACCAACATGCTTAGTCACTAAAGCCCCCGTACACACTGCCTGACTTTTTGCCAACAGACTTCATTTTGAGCAAGTTTGACAAAAATTCCGACCGTGTGTACGCTCCATCGGACGAACTTTTTTGGTTTTCATCGGACAAATGTTCGGTCTGCAAACGGACAAACTAGATTTAGGTATATAAGTGAGAATTAAAAGGAAAGGGGGAGACGGTTTTAATTCCCCCTTTCCTCATGGGTTAGTGGCAGAGCAGGCAGTTTCAAGGCTCCCCTCTCCTCGTGCTGAGAGGAGCCCGCCAAAAGTATTCAAACACCTGGAGCTCACGTGTACCAGAGAGGTAGTACACGTGATGTTCCCGGGTTTTTTGAAGGGATGCTGGGTTAGAACCAGTTTCAGGCAGCTTAAGCTAGGTCAGAATAGGGGTATAAAAATAGGGTTCCGTCAGGGAGGCTCAATTCGCCTCAGAAGACGGAGCTGTGGTGTCCTAGGGGTTAACTCCATTGGGCAAACAGTGTCTTCTGAGGCCAGAAGATGAGCCTCATCTGGCAGCTAATCGAAAGAGCGGGGGAAGGAGGAGAAGATTGGATCCGAAGATGTCTGAACTTACCGCGATCTGCGAGGCAAGAAGCTCCGGTGGGAGCTACATCAGCAGCTGATGATCCCGGTATATTGGCGGCCATGGACAGTGCGGCTTCCGGAGGAAGGGGCGGCAGCAGTACAGCGACATGCCCGGAAGAAGTGGAGGCGGAGCCGACGGACGTAGCAGTGAATCCTGGGAGAAGCGGCAGCGTCATCACAGCGGAGGGACGGACATCCGAAAAAAGGAGGCGGATCCCGAGCCGTAAGATCTCCCCGTCACCGCCGAGATCATCTGTGGGCAGGTATGGCCATAAAACATCCCGGGGCCGCACCGCCACACCAAGAGGTTCCGCAGCCAAGAAGGGAAGGACAGCGGCTGGAACAGGGGTAAGGAATACCTCAGCCGACTGTTCGGCTGGAGGCACTAGCCTGCATAAGGGAGGAGCTAGAGCAGTGAATAGGCCAATCTGCGCACAGAGCCAGGAAGACTATTCTGCCTGGCAACAGATGACTAGCCAGGAAGGCTGTAAGAAGAGGAATGTACAGGAATTAGACAATCCAGTTAATTCTATTCAGGATGGCACAGAGGCTGTAATGGCTCAGAATGATCAATTGCAGTTACAAGGAATAGGTGAGTCAGTTACTATTCCTGTATTGACTAATATAACTGATCTTTTATCCTCTCTAATTAAAGATGTACAGAGTAGAGTATGAAGAATGCAACACAGACGACACAGGTAAATGACACAATGGGAGTATGGGCGCCATCTTGTGGACAGTTTGCAAATGACGGTGTGGTTTTAAATACCAATGTTGATGTTACTGCACCGTCATTATATCAAGCTGCTAAACTGCAGAATTTGTCTTATGCCGCGTACACACGATCGTGATTCACGGTGGTGAAAACACCGCCGTGAATCACGGCATGAAAAAAAATGAAAAACGAGGGAACGGCATGTTCCCCCACACACGACCGTTTTTCCCGTCATTTTTTTCTTTGTCGAGAAAAACGAGCGTGTGTGGGCTCCGTGGCAGTGATTCCCTATGGGAAAACTGCCGCGGAAAAAAATGCTGGAAAAAACGATGAGAAAAATTAGAACATGTTCTAATTTTTCTCATCGTGATTAATGCCGTTTTTCCCGTCGGGAAAAACGGCAAAAAGCCCACAGACGATCGTTTTTCTCGTCCAAAGGAAAAAATGTAATTTTTCCCGACGGGAAAAATGATCGTGTGTACGCGGCATGAGACTTGCTTAAAAGAGCCCATTCACTGCAAAATATCTCCTTTGGGTTATCACTTACTGTTCTGATTATAAGGTATATATTTACTGATCGTACTGTTGCTTTAAATTGGCATCCATTACTAGCAGGAACTGTAGTATATTCCTCCCACTTCCTGCTCAGCAGTCAGCAGTCATATTAAATAATCTTTCTACAGAGAAGGAAGCATGCTAAAGACCTCCACTATTTCTTAATACAGGCCTTGGAAGCATAAGTCTGTAAGTAAGCAGTCATTAGTTTTCAGTTAGTCAGTATATGTTCTACTAATGCAACTACATTTTATGTGTCTGTCAGGAAGTTCACTCAGCTAGGCCACATTTTTGCTAGCTAGTGCCTTAACAGTATTGCAGCATGCCTGTTACTATTTGCATTTGTGATGTAATGTTAAATGCTAATGCATATTTTTATAATTTGTGTTTTGCAGTTTTACAAAAAACTTATTCTCAGTAAAGATTTCAACTATAAGCCCTTCCTCCTGAGTCTTTGTTGGGAAGCTGTTAGCTGTCTGCCAAGCTTTGTCCTTTGAACACATTGTGAGGGCAGAACAGTAAAAAGACTTTTAACACAGCGGGCCTAGTTTAAAGAAGAGTGGATGCATTCTGCTCATCATCAGCTAACCTCTACAGCCACAGACACTACACCAGAAGTAATCTGTTTCATCATGCAACACACAGACAAGGATAATACACCAGTCATCCCTCAGCATACACAAGCAGAGGAAAGCATACAAAATATGACAACCAACAGGTCACGCTGCACAAGCTCCAGAGTCTCTAGTCAGTCGGATCAGACATCAGCTAGTGCTGAATCTGCCAGGTCCAAGCGCACTAGCTCTAGACATTCAAGCTGCTCTAACCTGTCGTCCACCAGTGCTGCAGCTGCCAAGGCCCATGCAAAAGCAGAAGCTGCGCGTGCACTGGCTTCCTATGCAATACGTGAAGCTGAAATGATAAGAGAACAGGGCTGCATAGATGAAGAAGAACATAAAAGTAAAGCTGAAGCACTTAGAAGAAAAGCAGAGGTGAAAGCATCTTTACATATTATCAAGCAAGAAAAAACTGCTTCAGCAGCCTTAGCTGAAGCCGAGGTGCTCATGAGAGCTGCCGAAGAACAGTACAGAGAGCACTCTGTGATAGATACCCAAATGACACCACTTAGTGCAATCCAACGCACCAGTGAGTATGTGCAATTGCACGCGACCATGCGCTCGGATCAACAGTCTAATGATGCATTGGAATCGTCAAAGGTCCCACTAGCAGCAGACAACTTTGATATCGCTCGATGCCACAAGACTGAACCAGAACTTTACTATAACAAGCCAAGTGGTTACATACTCAGAGACCAATCTGTTGGTCCTTCAGGAAATCAAACAAATGGTGACATAATCCCTCCTTGGGAAAATATAAATCCGGCCTATAGCAGGAAGACTTGCAGTAAACGAGAACAACCACACGACTATAGTGGATTTTACCAAGCATCCCAACCGTCTTACCAGCCACAGACATGCCCTGTGTTTGTTCCCAGAAAATGCCCACCTGAGGCAGCAGGAGCCACAGAGGTGACAGAATACTTGATACGCCGTGAAATGGTGAGCTCTGGTCTCCTGAAGTTTGATGACCGTCCAGAAAATTATTGGGCCTGGAAGTCATCTTTTCTAAGCAGCACCCAAGACTTAAATCTGAAAGACAGGGAAAAGCTTGACCTACTCTCCAAATGGCTCGGACCAGAGTCCACCGAGCAAGCCAAAAGAATCAGGTCAGTACATGTTCATGATGCGACAGCAGGGCTTACAATGTTATGGCAGAGATTGGAAGACTGCTATGGGTCACCTGAAGTAATTGAAGATGCACTTCTAAAGAAAATTGAAAATTATCCAAAATTAACCAATAGAGACAATCAGAAGCTGAGAGAGCTTGGTGACATACTTTTAGAGCTGGAAGCGGCAAAGGCTGGTGGATACCTCCCAGGCCTCTCATATTTGGATACAGCACGCGGAGTCAAACCGGTAATCGAGAAGCTTCCTTACAGCTTACAAGAAAGATGGATCACGCAAGCATCAAAATACAAGGAAGATCATCAGGTGGCATTTCCACCTTTCTCCTTCCTCGCCAAATTCATTGTGAAGCAAGCTAAAATATGCAATGACCCAAGCTTCGCCCTTTTGAACAGGGGAGGCTCCAGTTCTGTAAAGACAGAGAAACAACTTTCAGTGTACAATAAAGAACGCAGAGCAACAGTATCTGTACGGAAGACAGAAGTACCGACTGAGTTTGAGGCCAACCAGGATAAAAGCTCAGGAGTGCAAATTGAGGACCCAGATAAGCAGTGTCCCCTACATAACAAGCCTCATCCACTGAGAAAATGTCGCGGTTTCAGAAGCAAGACGATAGAGGAGCGCAAATCTTATCTTAAGGACAAGCGCATTTGTTTCAGATGCTGTGGTTCAACTCAACATCTTGCTAAAGACTGTGTGAAAACAATTCGATGTAAAGAATGCAATAATGACAACCATCTGTCTGCTTTACACCCAGGACCAGCACCATGGAAAACAGAGAATCCGGTAACCCAAGAAGATCATGGTGGGGAGCAAAAAGAGAGTGCATTACCAGCAATAACCTCAAAGTGCACTGAAATCTGCACAAACACATTTAACTCGAGATCATGCTCCAAGATATGTTTAGTCAAGGTGCATCCTGCAGGCCTCAGAGAGAGGGCAATCAGAATGTATGCGGTCCTAGATGAACAAAGTAACAGATCTTTGGCAAGAACAGAGTTCTTTGACCTCTTCGGTGACAGAGGAAGTCCAACTCCGTATACTTTGAAGACATGCTCAGGAGTTGTGGAGACATCAGGGAGGAGAGCAAACAACTACATCATTGAATCATTAGATGGGAAAACGCAGCTGACTCTGCCCACTCTCATTGAATGTGATATGATACCAGATGATAGATCAGAGATACCCACACCTGAAATTGCTCGTCACTACCCTCATCTGATGCAAATATCAGACAAGATTCCAGTACTGGACCCAGGTGCTGCAATTATCCTTCTACTTGGAAGAGACATATTGAGAGTGCACAAGGTCAGAGAGCAATACAATGGGCCACACAATGCACCATTTGCACAACGTCTTGACCTTGGATGGGTCATAATTGGTGATGTATGTCTGGATGGAGCTCACAAGCCATCAAAAGTGAATGTCTACAAAACAAACATGTTGCAAAATGGCCGCACATCATGTCTTAGCCCCTGTACCAACAAGAAACAGATTAAAGAAAGACTAGTCAACCCAGTACAACAGCAGAAAGTTCGGAGTTACATGGAGGCTATCACCTCATCTGAAGATACAGATGAGCTAGGATGCAAGGTGTTTGAAAGAACGCGAGATGATGACAAACCAGCACCATCTGTTGAAGATAGCCTCTTCCTTGAGATAATGGACAGAGAAGTCTTTCTAGATGAGTCAAACAGCTGGGTAGCTCCACTACCTTTCCGTTCACCCCGACATCACCTTCCTAACAACAAAAGACAAGCAGTGAAGCGTCTCACCTCATTGCGACGCACTCTAGACAGAAAGACAGATATGAAGGAACACTTCCATGATTTCATGCAGAAGATCTTCGACAGTGGTCAAGCTGAAAAAGCACCACCATTGGAAGAAAAACAAGAATGTTGGTACTTACCAATATTTGGAGTGTATCATCCTCAGAAACCAGGACAGATACGAGTAGTATTTGACTCCAGTGCAAAGTATGAAGGCCTTTCCCTAAACGATGTCCTCCTCAGTGGACCTGACCTGAATAATACACTCCTTGGAGTCCTCATCAGGTTCCGAAAAGAACGCGTTGCAGTAACAGCAGATGTACAACAAATGTTCTACTGTTTTCTTGTCCGCAAAGATCACAGAGACTACCTGAGGTTCCTGTGGTATGAAGACAATGACTTCAACAAAGATGTCACAGAATACAGGATGAAGGTACATGTGTTCGGGAACAGCCCCTCTCCAGCTATAGCTATCTACAACCTGAGACGAGCAGCACAGAAAGGTGAAGAAGAACACGGCACAGATGCCAAACATTTTGTTATGAGAAACTTTTATGTGGACGATGGACTTGCTTCTTTCTCTAGCAATGAAGAGGCTATCGACATCCTGAAGAGAACAAGGGAGATGTTAGCAGAATCTAACATAAGGTTACACAAGATAGCGTCCAACAGCAGCAAAATCATGGAAGCATTTCCCTCAGAGGACCGTGCAAAAGACCTCAAGGACCTGGATCTAGGAACAGATTCACTGCCCCTTCAAAGAAGTTTAGGGCTCAGTTGGGATCTGAAAACCGACAGCTTTACATTTAGAGTATCCAGAGAAGAGAAGTCGTTCACGAGAAGAGGTGTCTTGTCCACGGTCAACAGCCTTTATGACCCCCTAGGATTTGTAGCCCCCATAACCATGCAAGGCAAGGCTCTTATGAGAGAAATTGCTACTGAACATGAACAAAGTGAATGGGATACACCTCTACCTAAGAAGAAAGAAATGCAGTGGAAGTTGTGGAAGGACTCATTAATAGAGCTTGAACAACTTATCATACAAAGGTCATATGTCCCTGTTTCTCTGTCTGCCACGAAGCAAAGAGAATTGTGTGTATTCTCAGATGCATCTACTATGGCTATAGCAGCTGTAGCCTACCTTAGAGTAATGGACTTTGAAGGACAAAACTATGTTGGGTTTATCATGGGAAAGTCCAAACTGGCTCCACGTCCTGCTCACACGGTTCCACGTTTGGAGCTTTGTGCTGCTGTCTTAGCAGTGGAGATGGCAGACATGATCATTGCTGAACTGGACATTGAAATTCATGCAGTGAAGTTTTACACAGACAGCAAGATTGTGTTAGGATATATTCACAATGCTTCGAGAAGATTCTACATGTACGTGTCAAACAGAGTGATACGCATCAGAAAGTCCACACGGCCAGAACAGTGGCACTACATCAGTACGGATAAAAATCCAGCTGATCATGGGACTAGACCGGTTCTAGCAGCTGTCCTGAAGCACACTAACTGGTTCTCAGGACCATCCTTTTTGAATAGATCAGAAACCGAAGAGACCACTCAGTTTGAGACATTTGAACTTGTAGAACCAGATAATGACAAAGAAGTACGTGCACAAGTAACGGCGTATAGTACCATAACTACTAGAGGCAACCTTGGCGCACACCGGTTTGAAAGATTCTCCAGCTGGAAGTCACTCATTCGAGCTATAAGAAAGCTTATTCACCTAGCCAAATTCTTCTGTAGAGCTACAAACACTGACAAGTGCAATAGCAATCATCTTACGCAAGCCGAAATTATCATCATTAGATGTGTTCAGCAAGAAGTTTTCAAAGAAGACATCAAGTGCCTTCTTAAAAGAGAAGAGATCTCCAAACACAGTCCACTCAAAAAACTGAACCCAATACTTGATGAAGATGGAGTGATAAGAGTTGGAGGTCGCTCGTCAGTAGTGGATATGATGGTCGAAGAGAAACATCCTTTTATAATGCCCAAGAATCATCACATTTCATTTCTGTTAGTAAGACACTATCACGAACAAGTTGCACATCAGGGTCGCCACTTCACTGAAGGAGCAGTCCGGTCAGCTGGATTATGGATCATAGGGAGTAAACGACTAGTCTCCAGTGTCATCCACAAATGTTTAATTTGCAGAAAAATCAGAGGGAAACTTGAAGAGCAGAAGATGTCAGACTTACCTGCTGATAGACTTGCTTCAAACCCACCCTTTACTCATGTTGGCCTAGATGTCTTTGGTCCTTGGAACATCTCCTCACGTCGGACCAGAGGAAGCAGTGCAGAAAGTAAACGTTGGGCTGTTCTGTTCTCTTGCATGAGTACAAGAGCAGTACACATTGAAGTCATCGAGTCTCTGTCTACCTCAAGCTTTATCAATGCTTTGAGAAGATTTTTCTCTATCCGAGGACCTGTGAAGCAACTCCGCTCAGATCGGGGCACAAACTTTACTGGGGCCTGTAAGGAGTTAAGGATCCTTACAGAAGACTCTGAGACGAGTGCTTATCTTCAAGATCAAAGATGCACTTGGACCTTCAATCCTCCTCATGCGTCACATATGGGAGGAGCTTGGGAGAGGATGATTGGAGTGGCTCGTCGCATTCTGGATGCCATGTTTCTGAAGGTTAGCTCTACTCGCCTTACACATGAAGTTCTCATCACACTTATGGCTGAAGTCATGGCTATCATGAACGCTCGACCCTTAGTTCCGGTGTCTACCGATCCAGAAATGCCAACAGTTTTGACACCTGCAATGCTTTTGACCCAGAAGATGGAAACAGTGACAGCTCCCACAGGAGATTTTGGTCTCAAAGATCTTTACACCAAGCAATGGAAGCAAGTTCAGAGTCTTGCAGACATCTTCTGGAATAGATGGAAACAAGAGTACCTGGTGACGCTCCAGTCACGCAGAAAATGGCAAATTGACAAGCCTAACCTACAAGTCGGAGATGTCGTCCTACTAAAGGACGCTCAGGTCCACAGAAACGAATGGCCAGTTGGACTCATTGTCGAGACTGTACCTAGTAATGATAGTAAGGTTAGAAAGGTCAAAGTTAAAGTCATGAGACAGGGCACCCCTAAGGTGTACTTTAGGCCTATCTCTGAAGTTGTTTTACTTCTTAAAAAGGAAACATAGTGGTATAATGTTCATTATGCCAGGTGGGGAGTGTTCTGATTATAAGGTATATATTTACTGATCGTACTGTTGCTTTAAATTGGCATCCATTACTAGCAGGAACTGTAGTATATTCCTCCCACTTCCTGCTCAGCAGTCAGCAGTCATATTAAATAATCTTTCTACAGAGAAGGAAGCATGCTAAAGACCTCCACTATTTCTTAATACAGGCCTTGGAAGCATAAGTCTGTAAGTAAGCAGTCATTAGTTTTCAGTTAGTCAGTATATGTTCTACTAATGCAACTACATTTTATGTGTCTGTCAGGAAGTTCACTCAGCTAGGCCACATTTTTGCTAGCTAGTGCCTTAACAGTATTGCAGCATGCCTGTTACTATTTGCATTTGTGATGTAATGTTAAATGCTAATGCATATTTTTATAATTTGTGTTTTGCAGTTTTACAAAAAACTTATTCTCAGTAAAGATTTCAACTATAAGCCCTTCCTCCTGAGTCTTTGTTGGGAAGCTGTTAGCTGTCTGCCAAGCTTTGTCCTTTGAACACATTATGAGGGCAGAACACTTACCTTTGACGGTTAAAGAAAAAATATGGAAAGGAGAATTTTTAGATGTATTATCATTACTTCCATCAACAAAAGATTTTATTGGTAATAAAAAGGAAGAAGAGGATAGGAGAAGGTCTGTTACCAAATCATTTAACAATTGGCTGCAGGCATTTTGTATATTTTCGGGAGTCTTATGCAAAAAATCTCCAGAAAAGAGCACAGGTCTGTTTCAGCATGTAGACATTATTTTGGAGGCCTTTAAGAATTTCGGAGGCACGGCTTGGTATACCGTATTTATCGGCGTATAACACGCACTTTTTTCCCCTTAAAATCAGGGGGAAATCGTGGGTGCGTGTTATACGCCGATACTCTGTCGAATTCCCCTGCTGAAAACGAGCGAGAGGAGCGAGCGGAGCCGAAGCCGAAGTACACTCGGCTTTACTCGGCTCCTCTCGCAAGTCCCGCCCCTGACTGTGCACCGCTGACATAGAGAAAGCCGAGTGTACTTCGGCTAGTCTCGGCTCCTCTCGCAGTCCTGCCCCTGACTGTGAGAAGAGCCGAGTCTAGCCGAAGTACACTCGGCTTTCTCCGTCAGCGGCGCAGTCAGTGGAGATGGGCGGGACTGCGAGAGGAGCTGAGTCTAGCCAAAGTACACTCGGCCCCGCTCGCTCCTCTCCACAGAAATCGGCGCCAAATTTAAAAAACCGCCGAGACTGACACGATCGCAAAGGCACTGGGCAAGGCTGCAGATGGACAGATGGACACTGGGCAAGGCTGCAGATGGACAGATGGACACTGGGCAAGGCTGCAGATGGACAGATGGACACTGGGCAAGGCTGCAGATGGACACTGGGCAAGGCTGCATGCTGCATTTAAATGTAAGTTTTTTTTTTCCTTGAATTTCCCTCCTAAAAGTTTTTTTCCTTAAAATTCTCTCCTAAACTTGGGGAGCGTGTTATACGCCGATAAATACGGTAATTATGACGAAGCATTTCGTCAAAAATTATCAGTACATCCTTCCTTAAAATGGGGGGTAAAAGATGTGGGCCTTTGGCTCAATCTTTTTCTCCCCCAAAGATCAAATTATACCAAACAGGGCCAAACTCCTCAACCAACTACTACTAACGGCATTTATAAAAAAAGGAATTTGCTTCCATTTCAATGATGGACAATGCAAATGGCCAAATTCCTGCAGATACCGACACGAATGCACTTTTTGTTCCGGAGCGCATTCGGTATCTAAGTGTTTCAAAAAAATGTCAGCCGCTAATCAGCGATCAGGGTCGGGTTTCAAAAAGCAATAACCCCAGTGAAATGGGTAGATATGCTCCCGTGGCTCAAAATGTTTCCAGACAAGTTGAAGGCACAATTGTTAATTGAAGGTTTTAGTGAAGGTTTTTTATTGCCTTCTTTTAATGGTACAGGTTGTACGTTAGTTAAAAATCTAAAATCTGTTGATAACTTTCCAAACATAGTACTAGATAAAATTAATAGAGAAATTTTGGAAGGGAGGGTGGCAGGTCCTTTCACGGTACCCCCTTTTAAGGATTTTAGAACTTCTCCTATAGGGATTATTCCTAAAAAAGAAAAGGATACGTTTAGGATGATACACCATTTGTCATTTCCACAGACACAGTCCTTGAATGATCAAATTGATGAGAATGTATCATCAGTCAAGTATGCATCATTTGAAGATGCTTTAGCGATGCTCAGGGTTTTAGGTCAAGGGGCCCTTTTAGCAAAAGCAGATATTAAATCTGCTTTCCGCCTTCTCCCTATTAATCCCGATAGTTTTAACTCCTTAGGGTTTTTCTTTCAGGAACATTTTTATTTTGACAAATGTTTACCCATGGGATGTTCCTTGTCCTGCTATTTTGAAACATTCGCTACTTTCCTTGAATGGGTGGTGAGAAAAGAAACATGTTTTAAATCCCTCCTTCACTATTTAGATGAATTTTTATTTTTAGGAAAGGCGGGCGCTGATCAATGCAGTAAATTATTAGAAACATTTTTTAAAGTGTGTGATCTGTTTGGTATTCCACTAGCTATGGAAAAAACGGAGTGGCCTTCAACTTGCCTGGAATTTTTAGGTATTACGATAGACTCAGAGCTGATGGAATTTAGATTACCGGAAGTGAAGGTAAATAAGCTTACTTCCGCATTAGTAGCAATACTTAGAAAAAAGAAAGTATGTTTAAAAGAAATGCAGGCTATGTTAGGTTTATTGGCCTTTGCTACTAGGGTTATGCCGGTTGGGAAGGTTTTCTCTAGGAGATTATACCTTGCCATCTCGGGATTAAAATCTCAATTTTCACACGTTAGAGTAACCCTGGATATGAAAGAAGACATTTTAGTTTGGTTACAATTCCTTGCACATTTTAATGGAAAGATGGTTTGGCAAGAAGAATTCATTCTAGATAAGGATTTTTTTCTTTTTACCGAAGCTGCAGGATCTTGTGGTTTTGCGGCCATTTGGCAATCTCATTGGTGTGCAGGTAGTTGGAACCCTAAATGGCGTAGAAAGGGTCTTTTAAAAAATATAGTTTTACTGGAGTTATTCCCCATTTTGGTAGCGGTAGAACTTTGGGGTTTATTTTTTAAAGACAAGAGAATTTTAATTAGAACTGATAATAAAGGAGTATTGTTCGCTATTAACTGTTTAACTTCTAAATCTCCGCCAGTCATTGTCTTATTGCGGTATTTAATTTTCAAGTGTATAAGTTTAAACATTTAGTTAAAGGCAGTGCATGTAGCAGGTAAGGACAATGATGTGGCGGACTCTTTGTCTCGCTTACAGATGGAGCGTTTTTTCCTACTTTTTCCGGAGGCGGACCCGACAGGATTGCAGTGTCCACCCAGGTTATGGGACCTGCTTTAAGACCTATCTCTGATTACATTAAGAATTCAGTTGCACCTTCGACCTGGGCTGAATACCAATCGGCCTGGTTGCTGTGACTGGAGTTCTTGAATGCAATCCAAGAACCAGCTGAATCATTTTCAGAAAGTCTGGTTTTGTTATTTCTGACATCTTTATTTAAAAAAAAATATTCTTGGTCATATGTTAATAAGACGTTGGCAGGGGTTTCTTTTTTCTTGAAACTGCGAAATCTGCCGTTGTGTTTGCAATTCTTTTTGGTTCGTCAATCTTTGAAAAGTTATAAGAAAACAGAATGTTTCAAAATATTTGAGATTACCCATTACTCCAGTACTTTTAGAGCACTTGTGTGATATAACCGAACAAGTTTGTTTAGATTTGAAGCTATGCTTTTTAGGACAGTTTTTTCTTTAATGTTTTTTGCGGCACTTAGGGTGTCTGCATGGACGTTTATTCAGGTTTCGGATATAAGTATTTCAGACACATCATTAAAAGTGTTTTTTTTACGTAGATCCAAAACTGATCAACTAGGAAAGGGTAACTGGATCGAACTGGCAGCTAGTAGCAACTTGTCGTATTGCCCGGTTAGGTTAATGACTCAATACTACAGTATTAGGCCATTGCCATATGCCACATTTTTTATTCATGAATCTGGACGTCCTTTAACAAAATATCAGTTCAATATTGTGTTTAAGAAATGTTTAAAACGATTAAATATTCATGACCCCCTTTTCAAATCACATTTATTTCGGATAGGGGCTGCCACGGAAGCAGCTAGGTTGGGTTTAGAGACCAAAGACATAAAAAAGATGGGTAGATGGAAATATAATAGCTATTTATTATACATTCGTCCTAACCAATCTCTCTAATCCATTTCAGGTGAAGGCAGAACAATTTGGATTGTGGGACATTTATTCATTTTTTGGGCACACCGAAGAGCAGTTGTAAGAATCTACTCTAGTAATCTAGGATTGGAGTCTTCAAAGTTTAGAGTTCTTTGGTTTGGTAGGAGGGGAATGTTATGGTCGAGTTTATTGTGGGAAATTAGCAGGCTATTACAGCGTCTTTCGCCTCCAGATGTATTA
The DNA here is from genome assembly GCA_029206835.1 of Rana muscosa. NCBI lineage: Eukaryota > Metazoa > Chordata > Amphibia > Anura > Ranidae > Rana > Rana muscosa. The sequence continues at coordinate 1,231,053 of JARGYO010000098.1, read as the reverse complement.
ATCATTCATCTGGGGGGGAATGATATTGGAAAGCAAAAAAACGCTGGATATTGTATTCAAAATTAGGGACGATATTAATAGTCTTCAATTATCATTACCACACACAGTTTTTGTTTTTTCAGAGATTGTGCAAAGGCTTAAATGGCTTGCCTTGCCAGCTTTGCGCCCTTTAGAAAAAATATGGCGTAGGATTAATCGGGCAGTTTCCAAGTTACTTTCAAACCAAGGTGTACTGTGCTTTAGACATAGGGAGCTAGAAGGTGGTTTGCCAGGTTTATATAGGGCGGATGGAGTCCACTTATCAGATATAGGCTTGGACATTTTTAATGTAGATATGTGTTCATGCATTGAAAAGGCTGCGGTTGTGGGTGGGGACAGGTGGTAAGTTACACCTGTCTTATGGATGGTTTTGTAAAGTATGATTATATTTATGCAGCCTGAGCCGTAATGGCTAGGTTGTAAGTTATTAAGTATTTATTTGTTATTAAATAAAATGTATTTAAACCAATAATAAAGCAGCCGCGGCCGTAATAATCCAAAGCACGTTGTTGGTGATTTATTAAATATAAAAGTAAGGTTAAAGGTTCTGCCTACTATCCCATTAAAAGGAAAGGGGGAGACGGTTTTAATTCCCCCTTTCCTCATGGGTTAGTGGCAGAGCAGGCAGTTTCAAGGCTCCCCTCTCCTCGTGCTGAGGGGAGCCCGCCAAAAGTATTCAAACACCTGGAGCTCACGTGTACCAGAGAGGTAGTACACGTGATGTTCCTGGGTTTTTTGAAGGGATGCTGGGTTAGAACCAGTTTCAGGCAGCTTAAGCTAGGTCAGAATAGGGGTATAAAAATAGGGTTCCGTCAGGGAGGCTCAATTTGCCTCAGAAGACGGAGCTGTGGTGTGTCCCCACCCACCCTATATGTATATTAATTTCCATGTCGCAAGCTGCAATTATGTGGTCGGGGTCACCTTTGTAAAAGAAAATACAAAGGGGGACAAATCTGTTATTTGATGTTGTTAATTTATGAAGGATGGTTTTGTAAAGTATGAGTATATTTATGCAGCCTGAGCCGTAGTGGCTAGGTTGTAAGTTATTAAGTATTTATTTGTTATTAAATAAAATGTATTTAAACCAATAATAAAGCAGCCGCGGCCGTAATAATCCAAAGCACGTTGTTGGTGATTTATTAAATATAAAAGTAAGGTTAAAGGTTCTGCCTACTATCCCATAGGCTATCACCAATTAGATGAATAAAGAACATGAACCCTTAGGAACTGACAAATGATTAAACACATTGGTTTTCTTCAGGAATCACAGCTAAAGGTGATAACCTAAATAAACACATGGAGGCGGGATCCTCACTTCATGAATTTATTTAGAATTTTTTTTTAAAACACTATCATGTCTACATGTCATGTTCTGTGTCATGTACTGCTCTTTAACTTTTCCTAATACAACAAAGTGGGAAAAATATATGTAAAAACACAATATCAGGCATCTCATTCTCAGATTTAAAACTTACAAGCCCTAAACAGCCTAATTTCTGTGAAGAAAGTAAATACTGTATTTATTGGCATATAACACTCACTTTTTTACCCTGAAAATAGGGGGTAAACTGTGCCTGTGTGTTAAGTTTTTTTTTTCTCCTGAAACTTCCCTCTTAAAGTTAGGGTGTGTGTTATACGCCTGTGCGTGTTACACGCCGATAAATACGGTAATACTCTCAGAAAAGGCAATGATGATAAGCTGACTGATCAGCCTGTTTGGCACACATGTAACCACACAATCTCCACTAACAACCCTGTCATGCTGTATACTGCACAGGAACACGAACCATTCTAGCACAGCACTGTACCTGCAATAACTGCAGCAAATGAAAACACAATGAAGACATTTCACAGGTCAGAAGTGTGATGAGTGAACTATAAATGAAAACACTAGAGAGCTGAGAGTGAACAGGAAAGGATGACTAAAGGCAGACAGCACAATGAACAGGGAAGACACTGACACAGAGGGGACTGAAGCAGACAGAACAGAGTGAAGTCTGTGTACATTCCCAGCCCTCAGAGCCTTCACTCACCCCTAGTCTGTGGGGACGATGATGATGGTGATCCTGTAGGAGAGGTGTTGATCATGCTGTCGGCTCATGGTAGCACCTACCTGACACACGCTGGCAGGAACAGTGGCGCTTGTGGGTGTCTGAGTAGGGCCTCCTTATCCTGCGCATTCTTTCACGGTAGCTTCTGTCCTGTCAGCCTGTGCACTTGCAGTACTTATTTAAAAAGTGTAACCCATTTGTCCTGACACCAATTCCTGCTATTATTTGTAGAGTACTTTTTATCAAGTAAAACATATAAACGCTTTGCATTAAAGCTCGAAGCTATACATTCCTGAACGGTAACCTCATTTGAATTGAAGATTATTTTATTTCTGACCTTCCACAGGGCTTCTTTAAAAGAGTTTATCATTTTCCATAACACAATACATTTTGCCTGTGGTATAGTGTCCACTTTACCATAAAGAACTAAAATCAAAGGAGTCCAGCTGACAGACCTGAGGTAAATGCTAACTCCGCCCAGTGACACGAGAGGTTATAAGTAAAAGGTTACACTCATTGGCTAGATGTTTCCCGCCAAGGGATTTGTCACCAATCCAGTGCTCAGCAGCTGAGGTAAATCTTCTTAGCAGCAGCAGGCAGCTTGTCACCTAAAACATAAAACAGAAAGAACCAGCAAAGCAGCCATAGCGAGACATGTACTTAACAATTATCATAGGCCTCTATTAAGAATAAAATGTATTTATTAACCACTTGACAACCAGGCCAATTCTGGCACTTCACTCCTAAATGTAAAAATCATATTTTTTTTTGCTAGAAAATTACACAGTACCCCCAAACATTATATATGCTTTTTAGCAGAGACCCTAGAGAATACAATGGCGGTCATTGCAACTTTTTATCTTGCACGGTATTTGCGCAGCAATTTTTCAAACGCGTTTTTTTTTTTGGGGGGGGGGGCAGTTTCATGCTTTGAAAAAAAAAAAAAAAACAGTAAAGTTAGCCCATTTTTTTTGCATAATGTTAAAGATGAAGTTATGCCGAGTAAATAGATACCTAACATGTCACGCTTAAAAATTGCACGCCAAACTTCGGTACTTAAAAATCACCATAGGCGACGCTTTCAATTTTTTTACTGGTTACATGTTACATGTGTGGTTTGAACATCGTTTTTATATCTGGGCGGGACTTGCATATGCGTTCGCTTCTGCGTGTGAGCACACAGGGGCAGGGGCACTTTAAAAAAAAAAATGTATTGTTACTTTTACTTACATTTTTTTTATTTTGACACTTAAAAAAAAAAAAAAAAATGATCACTTTTATTCCTATTACAAGGAATGTAAACATCGCTTGTAATAGGAATATGACATGATCGGACCTCTTTACAGTGAGATATGGAGTCAATAAGACCCCACATCTCACCACTAGGCTGGGAAGCCTAAAATAAAATAAAATGATTACCGCTTCCTAGCTGAAGTCGCGCCGTTTTTTTGAATGCAGAGGCCGGGCGTGATGTCATAACATTGTGCCCGGCCTCCGACGATCATAGAGACTCCGGCGACCATCTGGTCCACCAGAAATCTCTATGGTCAAGAACCGGATCCGTTCTCCGACTCCCCGATCGCACAGGTGAGTCGGTAGAAGCACCGGAGGGCGGCGGGAGGGTGGGACATCCCCTTTCGCTACTCCCGTAAGAACGATCAAGCAGCGGAACAGCCGCTATGATCATTCTTATGGTGTAGGGAATCGTCGGCTGAAACCGGCAATATCTGAATGATGCCTGTAGCTGCAGGCATCATTCAGATATACCACCACAAAGCCGAGGACGTCTTTGGACATTAGGCCATCGTCAAGTGGTTAAACAAATGGGTGTTAGGGGTGACAATCCCATGGGGCCACTTCTCTATTTTATTATTTTGTGGCCCTGACATTCCTGTCAGAAAATCACCATAGAGACAAGGCTTTTTAAATGGAGGACCTATTCCAGAAATTTTCAGAACTTCTGGATAGGGGACTGGCTCAAACAGTGGCAAAAATAACTGGGGATCTGAAAACTGATTTACAAAATTTAAGAGCAAGGATAGACACAATAGAACATAAACTAGAGGAAACAGTGTCTGTTTCTAATCAACATTCCAAACATGTATCCACAGTCCAGGAGCAACTCGATTTTGCCATCTCCAGAATTGATGAACTGGAGAACAGGTCCCGCAGGTACAATATTAGAATCAGAGGGTTACCTGAAACTGTTCTAGATGTCTCCTCAGCAGTCCAGGAACTAATCAAAACAATGTTACCTAATGTTCCCCAACACCGCCTTGAACTAGATAGGGCCCACAGAGCCCTTGGACCCCCAGAAAAGATGGAAAACCCAGAGACATTATTGCCAAATCACATTATTATTCTGTAAAGGAAGAGGTCATGAAACAGGCCAGATCTGCCTCCCAAGTTTTTTTTACCAGGGACACCCCTATCCAGTTATTTGTGGATCTCTCTCCCTCCACAATTCAACTCAGAAGAGCACTTAAACCATTACTAATAGTCTTGACGCAGAAAGAAATAAAATATAGATGGACTTTCCCTTTTTCGGGCCAAGTTTTCTGTTAATGGAAAAACCTTCTCCTTCGCTAACCTTCAGTAGGGAGAACGCATATTACTACAACTCAAGCTCATCTCACAAGAGGCTGAAATGGATACCTCCTCAACCGGCACAGGTTCAATCAAAAGACCCACTCCAACGAGCCCTCAATCTCCCCTTTGGAATAAAGCAAAGATGAAGAAAATCAATGACAGCTGTCCTACCTGACTTCATTCTCTTTCTACACCACCATTTTCCTATTTCAGATCGTGTCTGACCACAGACCTGTCTGTGAACACTATTAAGGGATCCTCCTTCCCCAATTTTTGAAAACAAATATATATATATATATATATTTTTTTATCCATGTCTGCCTCACAGTTTTTCAAACTCTCATGGACTTACCTAAAATGTATTTATTTATTATTATATTTTATTTATTATTTTATTCATTATATTATTATATATTTTTTTTTTTTTTGTGCTCAAATGTTTTGCCGTGCTAAATTTAGCATTTTTTTATGCTATGGTCACCCTGTGCAGGCGTGGTCCACATGTGCCTCCACCTACCCCTTAGAAACCTACGGGCCTCTGAGGGATAGGTTGTCTGATCATCACGGGTCAGACTACTTCCTGTTCTAGTTTTGAGGTTTCAGGGGGTGTCTCCCCTCCTGAACCCTGGTTCTATCTGCTAGGAGACTTTTCCTTATCTTTCATCCTTTTTCCTCTCTCTTTACTCTGTTATTTTCTTTTATTTTTCCCTAAATGCCTAACCTTCTCGTATCTCACAGAACTTCATGCCCCGGATTTGCAGATGGATATCTTATTCCCTTACTACTGGTTGGGAGAAATTCCTGAAACGCTTCCGATTAGAAGACTACTAAGGGTGAGTGGGGATGTTGAAAGCAGGTATGCCTCCCCTGGTCCTCATGGCTAGCTCACAAACCCATCTTAAAATAGCCTCCCACAATGTCCAAGGTTTGAATTCCCCAATCAAACGAAGAAAACATTTGGACTATTACAAATCACTTAAATTAGATTTCCTCTTACTCCAAGAGGCATTGTTTCCTATACGGTATAGTCCCAAATACTTACACCCATATTTCCCCCAATTCCACCTAGCTAATGCAGAGAATAAAACCAACGGGGTAGCCATTATTTTTTCAAAGTCCTGCAAATTTGAAAAATCCTTTGAATATATTGATCCCGAAGGGAGAATTTTATTAATACAAAGCACAATAGGACACCTATATTCCCTAATTTCATATTATGCCCCTAACAGAGGTCAAGCTACCTTTTTTAGGACCATGATGAACACTCTAAGCCCTATGTTAGTAGGCACAGTAATTTTTAAGGGAGATACAAACACAGCATTCGATCAGGCTCTTCTGCATTCCCCCATGTGAGTGGATATTTGCTGTTTAAATAAATGATTTTTGATATATTCTCAGAGGCGCCCCTTTTTCCTTGTTTTTATTCTAGCATCACAGGAACCTGCTTCTGGTCTTTTTGGAGGCTGCTCTGACTGACCCATGACACATATATCTGTGAGTGTATATGTTTACACATATACATCTCTTTATTCCTGCCCTTGGACTATTGGGTACTACATTGAATTAACATATTGAGGTACCTGTGCAATGCACCTTTTTTACTTGTTTAATGTTTTATGTTCAGAAGCCCTAGTGCTGCATGCACAGACCTCTCTATTCTTACACCGCGTCCTCAAAGAACTGCCTTTTTTTCCCCAACAATTGGTTCCTCGTTTCTATTGTTTTTATTATTTCTTATAATATGATTGTTTACTGCATCTGCATTTTTATTTGTAGGTAATGTGTGTTTTTCAATACGGATACATTTTTCTCCCCCCACCCTTTCTACTACAATTTTATATTATATATCTACTGTCCATTGTCCCCTACTCCCTATTTTATTTTTTATTACTGACCAATATGGATCTCCTTAAAGACATAGAGACCCATAGACACAATGTATTAGAAGAATTATATATCTTACTACCATCTACCATTTTCTCCAATGATGTTAAATTAACCGTCACCACCAGATACACACTGTGTGGCAAATTTAAACACCTTGAAAGAATTTTCAAACAAACCAACCAACAATGGTGGGGAAAATTCTTTTTAGAAAAATATATCACTTCTAAGACCTCCACTCGAGGCCTTAGAATCACCAAAGACTGCCCATTTCTCAATGCTGCCAGTAAAAAGGAATGGGAAAATATCTCTGAATTTTGCACATCCAAATGAATGGGAATCCTTATTGAACATAGATTACATCTTTTTGAGAAACTTAGGCTTGAAGCTAAAACCATAGCAACAGGTATCATTGATCGGGGGTCACTGTCCCGCTCTACTGGCTCTTTGTTCTCAAGAAAAACACCAAGTCAGATGAGGATTACCTGATTAAAACAAAATTGGCAAAATTCAAAAGAGACCTAGATGATTTTAACACTAACAGAGTTTTTAATTGGAAATTAAATTCCTTGTTATCCCCCTTATGATACCAGATCTTCACGTCCTCCCCATTCCCATGCCCCACCACTTATCCCACCCAACAGATCCGCGCTCACCCCCCACTCCCACCGACAGCCCCCTACTCTGCTCCCACCCCAGTCTCATTGTCCCCCTCTTCTTATGGGAATTCCTACTACTCATAGGAATCCTCAATCTACACTCCCTATTTGCCTTGGTCGAATAGTAGAAAAGAACCAGACAACCAAAATTAATAATTTGCTTGCCGATCTCAGTACGTTTTCCAATAGACCCTCCTATGCAGGTAGGGACCATGGTATCACTACTGACATAAAAAAAAAAACTTTTATACCTAGACGGTCAAATGTTGCCCCTGATCCATCTAACCCCAACACGTCTAGGAACTCCGATGACGATTCCATGGATGTTCAGCCAGTGACTGACAACTCTAAAGCCCTGTACACACGATCGGATTTCCTATGGTTTTTAAACCGATGGATTTTTCCATCGGAAAACCGATGAAGCTGACTTCTATCAGTCTTGCCCACACACCATCAGTCAAAAAACCGACCGTTCCAAACGCGGTGACGTAAAACACTCCGATGAGCCGAGAAAAATTAAGTTCAATGCCTCTGAGCATGCGTCGACTTGATTCTGAGCATGCGTGGGTTTTTTAACCGATGGACTTGACCATAGACAATCGGAATTTACCATCGGTTTTTGATCCATCGGAAAATTTTAAAACAAGTTCTATTTTTTAAAACCGATGGAAAAAAGACCGATGGGTCCCATACACGATCGCTTTGTCTGATGTAAACAATCCATCGGACGGTTTCCATCGGTAAAACCGATCGTGTGTACAGGGCTTAACAGTACTGCGGAGCATCCTAATTGGATTCATCTATCCAACCTGAATCACACAGTCACCTCAGATTCTATCATTACTGATTCTCCACAGCTACCCCACTCCTCTCTTTCTGTTAATAAATCATTATCAACATCCCATGTTCCATGTCTTTCTGCCACCATTGATCCTAATTTTTTAGTACTAAGTCCTCCTCGAGCCAACCGGAGAAAAAGCAAACTCCGGAGAGGCTGCAGCGGAGGACGAAAAAACTCCAGAAACCAACACACAAAAATTCTGCAAACTGTAAAGATTTTTAAGCTATCATCCCTTCAACTTTCTTTTTGACCCTGAAAAGATTTTTCTATGCCCAACAAAATAAACCCACTGCAGACAACATAGATCCCTCTCTACTTATTCCACCCCTAAATTCCTTTGAATATGACGGTGACATCATAGACGTCTTGGAATCTCTAAATGAGGAAGATGACACACAAAGTCTCTTTACACAGCACCTTGCCACTTCACCGCCCATAATACACTCATCTTTTAAACCCAAGTTAGTTTTCTATCCTGCCCAATCCAAAGGCCCCTACCTTGAGAGTTTTTATTGAGTAGTATACGCTGATTTTCTTAAGCTTTGTCAGACATCTTCCACAGTACCACCTCATCAGCACAATCTTTCTGTCCATGAAACCCGTGCCCTAGACTCCTTAATTCACACGGCAGATATTATCATCAAATCTGCCGATAAAGGAGGAGGTATAGCTCTGCAAAACAAGGCAGACTATATCAAAGAAGCCCATAGACTCCTCTCTGATAAGACTACTTATAATAAACTCAAAAAATACCCTACTACTGATTTTGCAACTGAGGTCAACGTTTTAGTTAAATCAGCTCTTGACTGCGGAGTGATTAGCAAAACGGAAGCTTCCTTTTTTAGAAAAGGTTTTTATCAGATCCCATACTTTTATCATTTGCCTAAAGTCCACAAAAACCTCACCTCCCCTCCTGGCAGGCCCATTGTGGCTGCCATGGATAGCATCTCCACTGGTTTCAGTCAGTATATTGATCAATACCTACAGCCAATTGTTCAACAGTTACCATCCTATATTAGGGATGGTTCACATCTTCTAGAACTACTCGCACCTTACAGGTGAGAATCTTCTTATGTGTGGCTGTCCTTAGACGTGACCTCCCTCTACACCTCCATCCCACATGAATTCGGTTTACTAGCCCTGGAATATTTTCTTGTACATGACCACCTTATCAACCCCAGACAATCTATGTTTATCCTAGAGGCCACTAAGATTTGTCTGACCCACAATTATTTTGATTTCGATGGCGAGTTCTACCTACAAGTACAATGGACCGCCATGGGAGCCAAATTTGCCCCCGTCCTATGCTAATCTAGCCATGGGCTATTGGGAAAATAATGATATCTCACAAATCAACCCCTATGCCGCCAATATCATCTTTTTTGGTCGCTATATCGATGACCTAATTGTGATTTGGGATGGCTCCCATGATTTCATCACCTCATTTGTGGATCATTGTAACCACAATCCCTATGGCCTATCTTTGCTCACGTCTCTGATCCCACCAGTCTGGCCTTTCCAGATTTGGAATTAGACCATTATCGCCAAAAATTACACTAAACCCACGGCTGGCAACTCTTTCCTGCACTATAAGAGTTGCCATTACCCAAAATGGACACAAAACGTACCAAAAGGACAGTTTTGTTGTTTACAGCAAAACTGTACCCTGGACACTGACTATGATGCATTAAGTATTCCCCTGAAAGAAAAAATTGTTGACAAAGAACACCCCAAAATATTGGTGGACCAAGCCTGTGACCACTATTCCAAAGGCAAACCGGCCAAAATTAAAAAAGACAAAATAGATCACTCCACGAGATGTATCACAACTTTTCATTTCCAATATAAAAAAATGAAAAACATACTTAGTAAACATTGGAATATCCTACTATAGGACCCCCTTCTTAAAACCACCCTCCCGCCAGTACCGAGAATCACATATCGCAAAGCCCCCAAGCCTTAAAAATTAAATCTCCCAGAGTAAACTTAAAACTGATCAGAGTATCCCCACTACCACCATCCTCATACCCCTAGTGGGTATGTACCAATGTAAAAAGACCTGTTGCAAAACTTGTTCTTTTGTTCAACACGGAAAATATATCTTTTCACTCCAAGGGCAAAACCTACTCACTAGACCACTTTTACAATTGTTCGTCTGATTTTATCGTGTATGGCCTCACGTGCCCTAGTGGGTTGAATTATGTTGAACGAACAATCTGCCCCCTAAGGCAGCACTTCGGCCAGCATCGACGACTTATTGAGGGTGGTAAGGACATGCATAGTGTTCCACAACATTTTTCAGAATATCCACTACGGGCCTTACAGTCTGGGTCATCAAGCAAATCCCCAAGTCAATGACAGAGGCTGAACGCTTTAAGAAACTGTGCGTCAGAGAGACATTTTGGATTTATAATCTGGATGTTCTCTCGCCTGGTGGCCTACGAAGGGAAAGTATAACCTGACATTATTATTAACCATATTGTCTCTTATGGTATCAACACCTGCATGTGTATATATATATATATATATGTATTTACATACTGAATTTATTTGACTAAATTTTGATATTTATTCAATTTTGATATTTATTTGATATCCCCCCCAATCCCATTTGTAGACAAATTTCTCATATAAATATAAATATAAATATATAAATATATATATTGTGACAGCAGGAAGGTAAAGTCACCTGGTTGCATCCAGGGGGGTAGATATATTTCTCCCAGATTCAGGCTTTATGCTGACTTATACAACTAGGGTGGAGAGTTGTATAAGCCCAGCTGAGGCTAGTAGGCTCATGGATGACTCATACCTCTAGGGAGAGTGTGGGGCATCGTACAGACAGGGAGTTGATGAGGCCAGCTGAAGCTTGTCAGCTCATTTAGGCCTCTATAAGAACTCCCAGATTCATTAGATGTTAGCTCATGCCTGGAACCAGACCTGTGTGGACTGTCTAGGGAGAGTGAACCCCTGTGCGGTGAGGCAAAGCCTGTGTGGCTATTTGTTTGGACTTTTACTAAACCAGGGACTTAGGGACTAGGACAGCACTAGGCTGATCCCAGTTGTTAGTTAGGAAACCTGTATGTTTAGTCAGAGGTCAACTTGACCAGGATTTATTTTGGTTATGTTTCTTTTGCTTTGCTGTGTTTTGTCACTGTAAATAGAAAATAAACCGCACCTTTTTTGATTTTGAAAACCACAACCTCCGTTTGCTGGGCCTGTTTTGTGTGGGGAGCCCATCCCGGGGGTCACACACACCCGCTGCCGAGCTAACCCCCTCACAGTTGGTGGAGAACCAGTGGCAGTTTTTTTTAAGCCAGCATGGAGGAGATACTGAAGCAGCTGGCTCTAGCAAATGCCAATCAACAGCAGACAAATGCAGGTTTGCAAAGGAGCCTTGCAGCCCAGCAGCAGACAAACGCAACTTTGCAACAGAGTCTGGAGGCTCAGCAACGAGCCCAGCAGCAATCTGAGGCCCGCTTCATAGACCTGTTGCAGAAGCAAGAGCAGAGACTACAACAACAGATGGAAGCAGTAATGCAGCAACGTCCGCAGACCAGTGAGGAAAGCCGTCCCACTAATACCGCGTCCTTTGGGGTGAGTCGTTTATTGACAAAAATGACTGGAGAGGATGATCCAGAGGTATTTTTGACCACATTTGAAAGGACCGCTGAAAGAGAAAAGTGGCCTGAGGAGCAGTGGGCTGGACTGGTGGCTCCTCTGTTAACTGGTGAATCGCAGAAAGCTTACTATGACCTAGAGCCTAACCAAGCAAAAGACTATGTGATGCTAAAAGCTGAAATATTGGCAAGGCTGGGTGTCACCCAGGCTGTCCGGGCTCAGCGTGTGCATAACTGGACTTTCCAGCTTGGAAAACCCCCCAGGTCTCAAATGTATGATCTCATTCACCTGAGCAGAAAGTGGCTACAGCCAGAGACTTTGTCCGCACCAAAGATTGTGGAACGTGTTGTAATGGATCGGTTTTTGAGAGCTCTTCCTACTGCCATCCAAAAGTGGGTAAGCCATGGAGACCCAGAGACGGCCGATGGTCTTGTGGATCGTGTGGAGAAATACTTGGCTACAGAGAACCTGACGGCCTCTTCCAGAGACACTCGGACTTTCCACCCTAAGACCAGACCATCCCCAGGGGCGGATAAGAGGATTCCAAGGGGTGAGGGTGGAGAGAGTGAGAGGGTGGGAGCTCTACCCCAAGTTTGGCGAGAACAGCCTGGGAAATCAGCGGCTCAAGAGGCGGCAAGAAGGATCGTTTGCTACCGCTGCCGGCAAGCGGGACATATTGCAGCCAATTGCCCGGTTGTGGAGGAACCCATGCAGTGTGACTTTCTGACGGGCAGACGTCAGTCGCTGTGTGCGACAGTCGCATGCACTGCCATTCGAGGAACTGAGAAACATTTATGCAAAAAGTGTGTTAATGGTAGAAATGTTGTGGTATTGCTGGATTCAGGTAGCCTTGTGACCCTGATAAAGGCTGAGTTAGTTAAAACAGAGGTCTCTGGGAATAGCAAGGTAGCTGTTATTTGTGTGCATGGGGACACCCGAGAGTATCCAGTAACTACAGTGTGTTTCGAGACCCCCAAAGGTACCCTCTCTCATCCAGTGGGCTTAGTATCTCAGTTACCGCATGACGCCATTGTGGGAAGGGATTTTCCGAAGTTCTGGGAACTGTGGGATGATCCTGAGCCCCTCACTGGTGCCCCTATGTACCAGGAATGTGATAGCCAGAACTCCCCTGAGAGTGGTGAGGACTCTCCGGAATTTCCCTTATCAGTATTGGCAGGGGAGACTCAAGAAACTGGAGAGGAGCCCACCTCCTCAGACGAAAACCTACCGTCTGTGGAGTTTTCTGATCTTGAGGTTCACAGGGAAAACTTTGCCACAGAACAGTTGAAAGACCCCGCCCTAATAAAGGCACGGGAAAACGTAGTGAAAATAGATGGCGAGTTAGTGAACCCAGATAATACCTGCACTTACCCATACTTCAGCGTAGAGAAGGACCTACTGTATCGGGTGGCAAAAAGGGCAGAAGAAACCGTTGAGCAGCTTGTGGTGCCCCAATCCTCTACGGGATTCTCCCCCTTTGAGTTACTGTATGCGAGACACCCAAGAGGGCTGTTGGATATTGCCAAGGAAACTTGGGAAAGTGAGAGTTCTCCCCACAGGAGTGTGATTGAGCATGTCGCCCTGATGCAAGATCGAATTGCACAGGTAATGCCCATCGTGAAGGAACATTTGGCCCAAGCGCAGTTGGCACAGCAGAGAGTGTACAACCGTGGAGCCAAGACCCGTACCTTTTCCCCGGGGGATAGGATATTGGTACTTGTCCCTACGGTTGAAAGTAAATTCCTTGCCAAATGGCAAGGCCCCTACGAGATAATGGAAAAAGTGAGCGAAGTGAATTACAAGGTCAGACAACCAGGAAGGCGAAAGCCCGAACAGATATATCACGTTAATCTGTTGAAAGCCTGGAGGGATAGAGAGTCCCTAGTCGCAGACACTTGGTCACCAGCTCAAACTGGTTGCGTGATTCCTGAGGTTGGAATAGCAGCCACCTTGTCACAACCCCAACAACAGGAGGTTAAGGAGTTTGTGCTTCGCAACAAGGAGGTATTCTCTGAGCTGCCGGGACAAACATCTGGGGTAGAGCATGACATCATTACCCCGCCCGGTGAAAGGGTGAAGTTAAAACCCTATCGGATCCCAGAGGCTCGACGGGAGGCAATACGGGAGGAAGTACAGAAAATGCTGAACTTAGGGGTGATAGAGGAGTCCCAAAGTGATTGGTCTAGTCCCATCGTGTTGGTGCCTAAACCGGATGGGAGCTGGCGATTTTGTAACGATTTTCGTCAGTTGAACAAAGTTACAAAATTTGACACCTACCCCATGCCACGTATAGATGAGTTGATCGACCGGCTGGGAACAGCCCGATACATGACGACTCTTGACCTCACAAAAGGGTATTGGCAAATCCCCCTGGCCAAGTCGGCCAAAGAGAAAACCGCATTTGTAACCCCAGACGGGGCGTTCCAATATAAAAGAATGCCGTTCGGGTTACAGAATGCGCCGGCCACATTCCAGCGGAAAATGGACCAGATGCTGAGGCCCCATCGGAAGTATGCTGCGGCTTACCTGGATGACGTAATTGTCCATAGCACAGATTGGGCCTCACATCTGCCAAAAGTGCAAGCAGTCCTGGACTCTGTTCGGGAAGCGGGGTTTACGGCTAACCCCAAGAAGTGTACCATTGGGCAGGAGGAGGCCAAATATCTTGGGTACACCATTGGGAGGGGAGTAATAAAACCCCAACTCAACAAAGTCGAGGCCATCCAGAGTTGGCCACGTCCCAACAGCAAGAAGCAGGTACGAGCCTTTCTGGGAATCGCTGGGTATTATCGGCGATTCATTCCCCACTTTGCTTCTAAGGCTGTGCCCCTAACCAACCTGACGAAGGGGAAAGGGTCGGTCATGATTAAATGGACCCCCGAGGCTGAGGCAGCATTCCAGTTCTTGAAACAAGCCTTATGTAGCCAGCCAGTGTTGTACTCACCCGACTTCTCTAAAGACTTTGTCGTACAAAGTGATGCGTCAGATGTGGGGTTAGGAGCAGTATTGTCCCAGGTCTGGAACGGGGAAGAGCACCCAGTCATTTACCTCAGCAGGAAGTTGAAGTCCCATGAGGTAAATTACGCCACCGTTGAAAAGGAGTGTTTAGCGGTGAAGTGGGCTCTAGATTCCCTTCGGTACTACCTGCTAGGTAGGCACTTTGACATGGTTACGGATCACGCTCCGTTAAAGTGGATGGCTCAAAACAAGGAAACAAATAGAAGAGTGAATAGGTGGTTCCTGGCCCTCCAGGAATTCAACTTCACAGTAAAGCATCGCCCTGGCGTTCAAATGGGGAATGTGGATGCTTTGTCTCGAGTACATGAATGCCTGATTGCTGGTGTTCCAACCCCGAGGTTAAAACAAGAGGGGGGGGTATGTGACAGCAGGAAGGTAAAGTCACCTGGTTGCATCCAGGGGGGTAGATATATTTCTCCCAGATTCAGGCTTTATGCTGACTTATACAACTAGGGTGGAGAGTTGTATAAGCCCAGCTGAGGCTAGTAGGCTCATGGATGACTCATACCTCTAGGGAGAGTGTGGGGCGTCGTACAGACAGGGAGTTGATGAGGCCAGCTGAAGCTTGTCAGCTCATTTAGGCCTCTATAAGAACTCCCAGATTCATTAGATGTTAGCTCATGCCTGGAACCAGACCTGTGTGGACTGTCTAGGGAGAGTGAACCCCTGTGCGGTGAGGCAAAGCCTGTGTGGCTATTTGTTTGGACTTTTACTAAACCAGGGACTTAGGGACTAGGACAGCACTAGGCTGATCCCAGTTGTTAGTTAGGAAACCTGTATGTTTAGTCAGAGGTCAACTTGACCAGGATTTATTTTGGTTATGTTTCTTTTGCTTTGCTGTGTTTTGTCACTGTAAATAGAAAATAAACCGCACCTTTTTTGATTTTGAAAACCACAACCTCCGTTTGCTGGGCCTGTTTTGTGTGGGGAGCCCATCCCGGGGGTCACACACACCCGCTGCCGAGCTAACCCCCTCACAATATATATATATATATATATATATATATACACACACATATTTATTATCAATTATTAACTTTTTTTTTAATATTTGATATTTATTAATTTAAGATTGATATTTATTTCTCGATAATGGTATATATGTATGGTACTGATTTATATCGATGCCATCTAAATTAATCTAATTTAAATTGATTTAATGCTAGTTTGAACTGACTCAATGTGGGACTTATTAGTTGAACTTTGACCTTGAACCAACCAACTCATAATGATATTGGAGTGCAAAATGGTCACTATCTATTTTATCCTAATGTATTTTATCTATTATTATTTATCATCATCTATAGTCATTGCCATACATAAGCCTTTGTGTTATTCATATATTTTATGGTATATATTTCTCTTCTGGAATTGTGTCCCTTAACGCCATCTTTTTTCCCACATAAACTGTTGACTTATTTCTATGCAATTGATGGCCCCGCCCACCGTCAGTCTATAAAAACATTTACTCTGTGCCCCTACATTCCATGCCTGAGAAAGGAGCGCAGCTATTCTCCCCACCTATAGCCAGCCAGCTTTGAAATGCGTCGCATTCTTGTGACGTCATGCCCGGCGCCGCGCTTGTGTTTTGCTGTTCAAGCCTCGTTTTGGCCCCGACTACACGGCCGTGTCTCTCCACCACACTGCAGTAGCCTGACGAGCATTGCCAGCCACAGAGCGGCTACCCAGAGGCTCTGACGTCTCCCCTCTCCCACCTTTTATTATTTTGGAACCCATATCCTTGCCAGAGGGACTTTTTTTCTCCTACCTAACTGTGATTTGCCAAGCCTGGGTCATTGAAGGAGATCATGCTGTGCTTATCCAACCCACCCCTTCCTGCTTGGATTTGACGTGGTGCCAGCAGAACGGATCTACTGCGACTTGCGGTTCCATCCCATCTCTTCAACCCAGGATCCAAACACTACTCTGCATTCCCCCATGTGAGTGGATATTTGCTGTTTAAATAAATGACTTTTGATATATTCTCAGAGGCGCCCTTTTTTCCTTGGTTTTATTCTAGCATCACTGGAACCTGCTTCTGGTCTTTTTGGAGGCTGCCCTGACTGACCCATGACACATGTATCTGTGAATGTATATGTTTACACATATACATCTCTTTATTCCTGCCCTTGAACTATTGGGTACTACATTGAATTAACATATTGAGGTACCTGTGTGCTGCGCCTTTTTTATTTGTTTACTGTATTTTTAATATGCTATTTGTTAATTTTTGTATAATTTTGTATTGTTTAGAGCCTTTTTTTATATTTCAATATTTTTATTAAAAGTTTTTCCAAATTGCAATTCCAAAGGACACAAATTGTCAAAACATTAAGAACAAATATTGTATAAAAGGGGGATCCAAATACTCTACCACCATTTTTTTTTTCTGAGACAAAGGATTGCCATATAAAGTATAAATTCAACATAAAGAGAAAAGGTTGAGACTTTTTTGTGTGCTTTCCCTATATCCCTCCAGTGGCCTCAAAATACCACCTTGGACTCGTGGGGCACTAGTTGTAATGGGGGTATCTTTGAATCCCTGCAGTTCTATGTTTTAAGGGTTGTACATATGATTCTTATCGGTGAGATGCCTTTTAGCAAAATTAAATTGATTTAGCGTATGTAATTATGATTTCTCATCTATGGTCTTGATAAAATTGGTGTTTGTCTTCCCGATGAAGCCATTCACAAACTGAAACATGTTGGGAGATGACCACACCAAAGATTTTTGTTGACACAATTGAAAGTATCATATGATCAAGAAATTATTCCAACCATAACTGCATGATTTTAAATATTGGTTTTAGTAGTCTGTTTTGTTTTTATATGTGAAAATATGGGAATAAACTTTTTGTCTACATTAATATATTGTTTGTGGTTGGCACCTAAAAAATCTTTTTGTTTGTTACTATTTCGTTATAATAAACACAAAACAAAAACCATTACAATAAACATTGAAAACTTTAGCCATGACACAGTTGGGGAACATATATATGATATATAGTGCAATACATTATATCAAAACATATTCCAACTATGGATAATACTGATGTCCTACAAAAAGAAACCCTTTCTGGTCCCCCTTATATATATATATATATATATATATATATATATATATATCATATATTATGTAATTTGCAATATAAAGAGGAGGAGTCCCACTACAGTGAGCATCCTATATTTCAACGGACTTGGATATACGGTATATTCCATCTGGACTACCTTTTTTCTTACTGCAATATACTGCAAAACAGGAGTTTGTAACCTCCCAGTCTCTGGGAACGCATTGCACAGACCTTTCTGCAAGGCCTCCCGGAGTTGTCTCATCCTCTGCTCCCTCTGCGACGGTAACATAAGGTCCGCAACCTTACCCTTGTACCGTGGATCAAGGAGAGTGGCCAGCCAGTAATGGTCCCTCTCCTTGATCCGAAGAATACGAGGATCCTTCCGCAGACTTTGCAGGATCAGGGAGGCCATGCAGCGTAGGTTTGCTGAGGCATTCGCTCCGGAGTCCTCTGGGTCACTAAGGACGACATGATCCGCAGCCACCTCCTCCCAGCCACGTACAAGTCCACTGGTTTCTTGGGACTGTAAATCATCCCTAAAAGACTGCTGCTGATGATGCTGAGTGCCAGCCTCCACCTCCATGCTGACACAATCCTCCTCCTCCTCCTCCTCCTCCTCCTCCTCTTCCTGTGCGATGGGTGGGACAGAAGGAACACTGTCTGGGTAAAGGGGGCCTTGAGAGGCAAGGAAGTCCTCCTCTTCCTGCCTCTGTTCTGCCTCAAGTGCCCTGTCCATTATTCCACGCAGCGTGTGCTCCAACAGGTGGACAAGAGGTACAGTGTCACTGATGCATGCACTGTCACTGCTCACCATCCTCGTGGCCTCCTCAAATGGTGCCAGGACAGTGCATGCATCCCTGATCATGCCCCACTGGCGTGGAGAAAAAAACCAAGCTCCCCTGACCCTGTCCTGGTGCCGTAGTCGCACAGGTACTCATTGATGGCCCTCTGCTGCGTGTGCAGCCGCTGCAGCATGGCCAACGTTGAGTTCCACCTGGTGGGCATGTCACATATAAGGCGGTTCTTGGGCAGGTTCAACTCCTTTTGCAGCTCAGCCTGGCGAGCACTGGCATTATAAGATCTGCGGAAATGCACACAGACTTTCCTGGCCTGCCTCAGGACATCCTGTAAGCCCGGGTACCTGCCCAAGAACCGCTGCACCACCAGGTTAAGGACGTGAGCCACACAGGGCACATGGGTCAGTTGTCCCTGTCGGAGGGCGGAGAGGAGGTTGGTGCCATTGTCGCAAACCACCATTCCTGGCTTAAGCTGGCGTGGCGTCAACCACCTCTCGGCCTGGCCCTGCAGAGCAGACAGGACCTCTGCCCCAGTGTGGCTTCTGTCCCCCAAACACACCAGCGCAAGCACGGCATGGCATCTTTTTGCCTGCGTACTTGCGTAGCCCCGTGAACGGCTACGGAGCACCGCTGGTTCATAGGACAAACCACAGGAAGAGGCCATGGAGGAAGAAGAAGAGGAGGGGGTGGAGGAGAGAGGTGTGTCACAACCAGTAGTAGCATTTTGGAGGCGTGGCGGTGGGACAACCTCCAACACTACTGCACCTTGTCCTGCATCCTTCCCAGCTGCCAAAAGAGTGACCCAATGGGCCGTGAAAGAAAGGTAACGTCCCTGTCCATGCCTGCTGGACCATGAGTCAGCGGTAATATGCACCTTACCGCTGACCGCCCTGTCCAGCGAGGCCAAGACATTGCCTTCCACATGCCGGTAGAGAGCCGGAATAGCCTTCCGTGAGAAAAAGTGGCGTTTGGGAACCTGCCACTGAGGAACCGCACATTGCACAAACTCACGGAAGGGGGCCGAGTCTACCAACTGAAAAGGCAGCAGTTGAAGCGCTAGCAATTTAGCCAAGCTAGCATTCAACCGCTGGGCATGTGGATGGCTGGGAGTGAACTTCTTTCGACGGTCCAGCAGCTGGGGCAGGGAAATTTGCCTGCTAGAATCGGACGTCGGTGTACTGCTAGCAGAGTGGCCGCAAGTACTTGGCTGTGACACACCTAATTCTACACCTTCATTCCTCTCAGTGCATGTTTCAGAGAGGACTGAAGTTATAGTGGGGTTGGAGATCCCAGCTGATGCGGTGCAAGGAGAGGTCCGCTTTGTTCTTTGGTGTGGGTCTTTGAGGTAGGCTTGCCAACGAGCTGCATGGCAGGTCAACATATGTCTGGTCAGGCATGTGGTACCCAAGCGGCTGATGTTTTGGCCACGCGATATACGCTTGAGACATATGTTGCAAACAGCAGCTGTGCGATCTGATGCACTAGCCTCAAAAAAGGCCCACACCAAAGAACTTTTTGAATGACGGGCAGAGGCAGCGCCCTGCACAGGCGGAGCTCTGCGGTGTGATTCCGTCGGTGTACTGCCCTTACGCTGGCCACCAAAGGGCATCCTGCCTCGTTGGAGATGTGCCTCCTCCTCATCCTCCTCCTCCTCCTCTCTCCTATTAGGCACCCACGTGGAGTCAGTGACCTCATCATCACCTCCCTCCTCATCACTGGAGGCAATCTGGCAGTATGCTGCAGCTGCTGGAACATGACTGCCAGATTGGTGTCCTTCTTGAGCATCCCCTCTGTCTGCTCTCACGCTACTGCCTTCCTCTAGCTGGGTTTCATCATCAGACCCTTCGAAACGCTGGGCATCCTCCTGGAGCATGTACCCAACACTGTGCTGAAACAGTTCGGGGGACTCCTCAGGAGGAGGACATGGTGGGTCTAGGGAAGGAGTGACTGATGATGAGTCTGACATTGATACCAGGGAAGAGGACGCTTTGGCAGCTGCTTTTCCAGTACCCTGAGCCTGGGTGAGAGAGGATGAGGAGGAGGAGGAGGGCTTGGTCATCCACTCTACCAAGTCTTCGGCATGATGTGGCTCAACATGTCCAGCTGCCGAAAAGAAGGACAAGCGTGTCCCATGGCCATGTGCTGATGACAATGCACCGCGTCCACGACCAGCACTGTTGCCCCCAGACACAGAGCCTGCTTGCCCTCTTTTATTGCCTCCTGACTGTCTGCCTCTCCTTGTTTGCCTTCCAGACATTCTAATAGATGGCCTGCAGGGAGATGGGAAAAAAGCAATAAGGGCTACCTTCAGGTGTCCTTCTCTGTCCCTTGAAACAAGGACTTTGACAGTGAAAGAAACTGACACACTCTCCCTACCTACAGTTTTCTGTCCCTAGAAAAATTTTTTTTTTAAAGCACAATTTAGCACAAGGAGAATTCACTCACTGTCCTTCCAGGTCCCTGGAAACAAGGACTTTGACAGTGAAAGAAACTGACACACTCTCCCTACCTACAGTTTTCTGTCCCTAGAAAAAATGTTTTTTTTAAGCACAATTTAGCACAAGGAGAATTACCTCACTGTCCTTCCAGGTCCCTGGTAACAAGGACTTTGACAGTGAAAGAAACTGACACACTCTCCCTACCTACAGTTTTCTGTCCCTAGAAAAAATGTTTTTTTTAAGCACAATTTAGCACAAGGAGAATTACCTCACTGTCCTTCCAGGTCCCTGGAAACAAGGACTTTGACAGTGAAAGAAACTGACACACTCTCCCTACCTACAGTTTTCTGTCCCTAGAAAAAATGTTTTTTTTTAAGCACAATTTAGCACAAGGAGAATTACCTCACTGTCCTTCCAGGTCCCTGGAAACAAGGACTTTGACAGTGAAAGAAACTGACACACTCTCCCTACCTACAGTTTTCTGTCCCTAGAAAAAATGTTTTTTTTAAGCACAATTTAGCACAAGGAGAATTACCTCACTGTCCTTCCAGGTCCCTGGAAACAAGGACTTTGACAGTGAAAGAAACTGACACACTCTCCCTACCTACAGTTTTCTGTCCCTAGAAAAAATGTTTTTTTTAAGCACAATTTAGCACAAGGAGAATTACCTCACTGTCCTTCCAGGTCCCTGGAAACAAGGACTTTGGCAGTGAAAGAAACTGACACACTCTCCCTACCTACAGTTTTCTGTCCCTAGAAAAAATGTTTTTTTTAAGCACAATTTAGCACAAGGAGAATTACCTCACTGTCCTTCCAGGTCCCTGGAAACAAGGACTTTGACAGTGAAAGAAACTGACACACTCTCCCTACCTACAGTTTTCTGTCCCTAGAAAAAAATTTTTTTTTAAGCACAATTTAGCACAAGGAGAATTACCTCACTGTCCTTCCAGGTCCCTGGAAACTAGGACTTTGACAGTGAAAGAAACTGACACAATCTCCCTACCTACAGTTTTCTGTCCCTAGAAAAAATGTTTTTTTTAAGCACAATTTAGCACAAGGAGAATTACCTCACTGTCCTTCCAGGTCCCTGGAAACAAGGACTTTGACAGTGAAAGAAACTGACACACTCTCCCTACCTACAGTTTTCTGTCCCTAGAAAAAATGTTTTTTTTAAGCACAATTTAGCACAAGGAGAATTACCTCACTGTCCTTCCAGGTCCCTGGAAACAAGGACTTTGACAGTGAAAGAAACTGACACACTCTCCCTACCTACAGTTTTCTGTCCCTAGAAAAAATGTTTTTTTTAAGCACAATTTAGCACAAGGAGAATTACCTCACTGTCCTTCCAGGTCCCTGGAAACAAGGACTTTGACAGTGAAAGAAACTGACACACTCTCCCTACCTACAGTTTTCTGTCCCTAGAAAAAATGTTTTTTTTAAGCACAATTTAGCACAAGGAGAATTACCTCACTGTCCTTCCAGGTCCCTGGAAACAAGGACTTTGGCAGTGAAAGAAACTGACACACTCTCCCTACCTACAGTTTTCTGTCCCTAGAAAAAATGTTTTTTTTAAGCACAATTTAGCACAAGGAGAATTACCTTACTGTCCTTCCAGGTCCCTGGAAACAAGGACTTTGACAGTGAAAGAAACTGACACACTCTCCCTACCTACAGTTTTCTGTCCCTAGAAAAAATGTTTTTTTTAAGCACAATTTAGCACAAGGAGAATTACCTCACTGTCCTTCCAGGTCCCTGGAAACAAGGACTTTGACAGTGAAAGAAACTGACACACTCTCCCTACCTACAGTTTTCTGTCCCTAGAAAAAATGTTTTTTTTAAGCACAATATAGCACAAGGAGAATTCACTCACTGTCCTTCCAGGTCCCTGGAAACAAGGACTTTGACAGTGAAAGAAACTGACACACTCTCCCTACCTACAGTTTTCTGTCCCTAGAAAAAATGTTTTTTTTAAGCACAATTTAGCACAAGGAGAATTACCTCACTGTCCTTCCAGGTCCCTGGAAACAAGGACTTTGACAGTGAAAGAAACTGACACACTCTCCCTACCTACAGTTTTCTGTCCCTAGAAAAAATGTTTTTTTTAAGCACAATTTAGCACAAGGAGAATTACCTCACTGTCTTTCCAGGTCCCTGGAAACAAGGACTTTGGCAGTGAAAGAAACTGACACACTCTCCCTACCTACAGTTTTCTGTCCCTAGAAAAAATGTTTTTTTTAAGCACAATTTAGCACAAGGAGTATTACCTCACTGTCCTTCCAGGTCCCTGGAAACAAGGACTTTGACAGTGAAAGAAACTGACACACTCTCCCTACCTACAGTTTTCTGTCCCTAGAAAAAATGTTTTTTTTAAGCACAATTTAGCACAAGGAGAATTACCTCACTGTCCTTCCAGGTCCCTGGAAACTAGGACTTTGACAGTGAAAGAAACTGACACACTCTCCCTACCTACAGTTTTCTGTCCCTAGAAAAAATGTTTTTTTTAAGCACAATTTAGCACAAGGAGAATTACCTCACTGTCCTTCCAGGTCCCTGGAAACAAGGACTTTGACAGTGAAAGAAACTGACACACTCTCCCTACCTACAGTTTTCTGTCCCTAGAAAAAATGTTTTTTTTAAGCACAATTTAGCACAAGGAGAATTACCTCACTGTCCTTCCAGGTCCCTGGAAACAAGGACTTTGGCAGTGAAAGAAACTGACACACTCTCCCTACCTACAGTTTTCTGTCCCTAGAAAAAAAGTTTTTTTTAAGCACAATTTAGCACAAGGAGAATTACCTCACTGTCCTTCCAGGTCCCTGGAAACAAGGACTTTGACAGTGAAAGAAACTGACACACTCTCCCTACCTACAGTTTTCTGTCCCTAGAAAAAATGTTTTTTTTAAGCACAATTTAGCACAAGGAGAATTACCTCACTGTCCTTCCAGGTCCCTGGAAACTAGGACTTTGACAGTGAAAGAAACTGACACACTCTCCCTACATACAGTTTTCTGTCCCTAGAAAAAATGTTTTTTTTAAGCACAATTTAGCACAAGGAGAATTACCTCACTGTCCTTCCAGGTCCCTGGAAACAAGGACTTTGACAGTGAAAGAAACTGACACACTCTCCCTACCTACAGTTTTCTGTCCCTAGAAAAAATGTTTTTTTTAAGCACAATTTAGCACAAGGAGAATTACCTCACTGTCCTTCCAGGTCCCTGGAAACAAGGACTTTGACAGTGAAAGAAACTGACACACTCTCCTTACCTACAGTTTTCTGTCCCTAGAAAAAATGATTTTTTTTAAGCACAATTTAGCACAAGGAGAATTACCTCACTGTCCTTCCAGGTCCCTGGAAACAAGGACTTTGACAGTGAAAGAAACTGACACACTCTCCCTACCTACAGTTTTCTGTCCCTAGAAAAAATGTTTTTTTTTAAGCACAATTTAGCACAAGGAGAATTACCTCACTGTCCTTCCAGGTCCCTGGAAACAAGGACTTTGGCAGTGAAAGAAACTGACACACTCTCCCTACCTACAGTTTTCTGTCCCTAGAAAAAATGTTTTTTTTAAGCACAATTTAGCACAAGGAGAATTACCTCACTGTCCTTCCAGGTCCCTGGAAACAAGGACTTTGACAGTGAAAGAAACTGACACACTCTCCCTACCTACAGTTTTCTGTCCCTAGAAAAAATGTTTTTTTTTAAGCACAATTTAGCACAAGGAGAATTACCTCACTGTCCTTCCAGGTCCCTGGAAACAAGGACTTTGACAGTGAAAGAAACTGACACACTCTCCCTACCTACAGTTTTCTGTCCCTAGAAAAAATGTTTTTTTTAAGCACAATATAGCACAAGGAGAATTCACTCACTGTCCTTCCAGGTCCCTGGAAACAAGGACTTTGACAGTGAAAGAAACTGACACACTCTCCCTACCTACAGTTTTCTGTCCCTAGAAAAAATGTTTTTTTTAAGCACAATTTAGCACAAGGAGAATTACCTCACTGTCCTTCCAGGTCCCTGGAAACAAGGACTTTGACAGTGAAAGAAACTGACACACTCTCCCTACCTACAGTTTTCTGTCCCTAGAAAAAATGTTTTTTTTAAGCACAATTTAGCACAAGGAGAATTACCTCACTGTCCTTCCAGGTCCCTGGAAACAAGGACTTTGGCAGTGAAAGAAACTGACACACTCTCCCTACCTACAGTTTTCTGTCCCTAGAAAAAATGTTTTTTTTAAGCACAATTTAGCACAAGGAGAATTACCTCACTGTCCTTCCAGGTCCCTGGAAACAAGGACTTTGACAGTGAAAGAAACTGACACACTCTCCCTACCTACAGTTTTCTGTCCCTAGAAAAAATGTTTTTTTTAAGCACAATTTAGCACAAGGAGAATTACCTCACTGTCCTTCCAGGTCCCTGGAAACAAGGACTTTGACAGTGAAAGAAACTGACACACTCTCCCTACCTACAGTTTTCTGTCCCTAGAAAAAATGTTTTTTTTAAGCACAATATAGCACAAGGAGAATTCACTCACTGTCCTTCCAGGTCCCTGGAAACAAGGACTTTGACAGTGAAAGAAACTGAACACACTCTCCCTACCTACAGTTTTCTGTCCCTAGAAAAAATGTTTTTTTTAAGCACAATTTAGCACAAGGAGAATTACCTCACTGTCCTTCCAGGTCCCTGGAAACAAGGACTTTGACAGTGAAAGAAACTGACACACTCTCCCTACCTACAGTTTTCTGTCCCTAGAAAAAATGTTTTTTTTAAGCACAATTTAGCACAAGGAGAATTACCTCACTGTCCTTCCAGGTCCCTGGAAACAAGGACTTTGACAGTGAAAGAAACTGACACACTCTCCCTACCTACAGTTTTCTGTCCCTAGAAAAAATGTTTTTTTTAAGCACAATATAGCACAAGGAGAATTCACTCACTGTCCTTCCAGGTCCCTGGAAACAAGGACTTTGACAGTGAAAGAAACTGACACACTCTCCCTACCTACAGTTTTCTGTCCCTAGAAAAAATGTTTTTTTTAAGCACAATTTAGCACAAGGAGAATTACCTCACTGTCCTTCCAGGTCCCTGGAAACAAGGACTTTGACAGTGAAAGAAACTGACACACTCTCCCTACCTACAGTTTTCTGTCCCTAGAAAAAATGTTTTTTTTAAGCACAATTTAGCACAAGGAGAATTACCTCACTGTCCTTCCAGGTCCCTGGAAACAAGGACTTTGGCAGTGAAAGAAACTGACACACTCTCCCTACCTACAGTTTTCTGTCCCTAGAAAAAATGTTTTTTTTAAGCACAATTTAGCACAAGGAGAATTACCTCACTGTCCTTCCAGGTCCCTGGAAACAAGGACTTTGACAGTGAAAGAAACTGACACACTCTCCCTACCTACAGTTTTCTGTCCCTAGAAAAAATGTTTTTTTTAAGCACAATTTAGCACAAGGAGAATTACCTCACTGTCCTTCCAGGTCCCTGGAAACAAGGACTTTGACAGTGAAAGAAACTGACACACTCTCCCTACCTACAGTTTTCTGTCCCTAGAAAAAATGTTTTTTTTAAGCACAATTTAGCACAAGGAGAATTACCTCACTGTCCTTCCAGGTCCCTGGAAACAAGGACTTTGACAGTGAAAGAAACTGACACACTCTCCCTACCTACAGTTTTCTGTCCCTAGAAAAAATGTTTTTTTTAAGCACAATATAGCACAAGGAGAATTCACTCACTGTCCTTCCAGGTCCCTGGAAACAAGGACTTTGACAGTGAAAGAAACTGACACACTCTCCCTACCTACAGTTTTCTGTCCCTAGAAAAAATGTTTTTTTTAAGCACAATATAGCACAAGCACAAAACACACTGACACTCTCCCTACCTATCCTTCTCTTTCCCTAAACTAAAGGAATCCAGGTTAAGCAAGAAAGAAATAAAAGTCACTGTCCCTGCCTATGCTGCTCTATCCCTGCTCCGGAACACACTACACTAGGCCGCCGTGCTGGCGGCCTTTTATAGTGTGGGGCGTGTACTAAACCCCCTCAGCAATAATTGGCCACAGGCATCCTGCCTGTGGCCAATCATTGCTCTCCTCGCTGCCGGCGCTGTGATTGGCCAAGCATGCGGGGTCACAGTGCATGCTTGGCCAATCACAGCGCCTGGATGACACTGCGATGGCGTAGTGCATTGTGGGCCGTTCGCGTCACTCGAATTTGGCGCGAACGGCCCAAATCGTTCGATCTTCGTCGAACGATCGAACAGCCGATGTTCGAGTCGAACGTATGTTCGACTCGAACACGAAGCTCATCCCTACCCAACATGCAGGGAGTAACTTCAGGTGTTCTTGGAGCATAAATGACATATCCTATTTCATGACTATATATTACAGTTTTAAAGGCCCTGGAGCACCAGGACAATGGAAGCGCCCCAAGAATAACACCATTTTGGAAAGAAAACACCCCAACGTGTAAGCTATGAGGCATAATGAGTCTTTTGAACAAGTCATTTTTTTTATAAGCGTTAAAGAAAAATGTGAAAAGAAAATGACAATGCATTTTATTTTACAAAAAGTTGTCCATCCATACAATATTTCCAACACATAGCATGTACATAAAAATTACTCCACAAAATATATTCTCCTTCCACAGCCTGGCCACATACAGAGGCTGACTATGGCTGGGTACTGCCGACTATGGCTGGGTATCGCCGAGTATGGCAAGGGGTGGATGGGATGGATGGCTGAGCATGGCAGAGTATGGAGGGATGGCAGAGTATGGAGGGATGGCAGAGTATGGAGGAGGGATTGCAAAGTATGATGGAGGGATGGCAGAGTTTGGGGGAGGGATGGCAGAGGCTGCAATTATCACACATCAGCACTGTGGGCACTACCCGTCCAGCCCACAGCGCTGCTGCAACCGTTCTGTCCCCTCTCTGCTCACACTGTACCAGTCGGTACAGAAAGGGGAGAGAGAAAACGGACATGACAACGGTTTGTTTACAACTGATCGCTCCATCATTTGTCAGCGGCCATTTACCTTGATGCCCCGGGTCCTCTGACGGTCACGGATACTCCCGTGTGCGCGCCCCAGGGGACATGCAGGAGCACGATTCTGGGAGGACATCAATGTCCAGCCACGCTGTATCCGTCATTCGGCTATATAGCGGTCGGTACATGGTTAATAAATAAACTATTAAAACTGAATATTTAAAAAAAAAAATAACAAAATTATCCAAGCTTGCTATGAAATTTTTGAAACAGGAATTCTTTTTTTCTGCACTGATGTGCGCTTATGAGAATGCGCTTTATGAGCTTGCACTGCTGAGGTGGCACTGTTTGGCAATGATAGACGGCACTCATATGGGTTGTAAAGGCATGAGGTTTTCTATCTTGATGCATTTTATGTATTGAAATATAATATATTCTGTGTGCAGCATCCAACCCCCCACCCAGCACCCTTATTACTTGCCTGAGCCCCTATCTCCAGTGATGTCCACGATCCCCTCGGTGCCTTTTTTGGCTCCCGCGGCTGTCAGGCAGCAAATCAGGGGAGAAAAGGGAGGTGCACATATGTAATTTAAATGTGTCAGTATTTTTAAATTTTATTTTATTTCTTGCAAACATTTCCATCCATGAACTTTGTATTGTATAAAATGCTATGGATTCTCAAGGACCAACCAAACCTAGCTAGCTTTCCTACTATGATATGACATTATGCAATTTATACCTAGTTTGTTTTCTATCCCTGGGTTTTCTTCCGGGTCGTTCGTTCGTTTCCGCTCATGCGCTGTCTACTGCTTTCAAATTTTTCCTTACGACCATAATACCAATAATACTTTCATCGTACGATCGGATAGCATACGAGAAATATTTTCGTGCTTGTCCGATAGAATAATATCGGATGAACTGTCGTGATTGGCTCTCGGAAGCTCTGTACTAACGATCCGATTATCGAACGATCGCTTCGTACACAGTATTTTTCGTCCGATATTCGAATTGTGTGTACGGCCCATTAGGAATGTGTCTATGGGAATGTTCCAGTCAAGTTTCTCCACCCCAAACTCACTCATTCATGTTGGACCTTGCTTTTTGGACTGGTTCAAATCATTTGGTGGAAGGGGGATTATGGTGTGGGGTTGTTTTTTAGGGTTTGGGCTTGGCCTCTTAGTTCCAGTGAAGGGAACTCTTAAGGTGTCAGTATCCCAAGACATTTTGGACAATTTCATGCTCCCAACTTTGTGGGAAGGTGGCCCCTTCCTGTTCCAACATGACTGCGCACCAGTGTACAAAGCAAGGTCCATAAAGACATGGGTGAGTGAGTTTGGGGTGGAGGAACTTGACTGGCCTGCACAGAGTCCTGACCTCAACCCAATAGAACACCTACATTTATGATGAGCGGAGACTGCGAGACAGGCCTTCTCGTCCTACATCAGTGTCTGGTCTCACAAATGCACTTCTGGAATATTGGTTAAACTTTTCCATAGACACACCCCTAAACCTTGTGGACAGCCTTCAAAAAAAAAAAGTTGAAGCTGTTATAGCTGCAAAGGGTGGTCCAACTCAATATTGAACCCTATGGACTAAGACTGGGATGTCATTAAAGGTCATATGTGTGTATAGACAGTCTTCCAATACTTTTGGCAATATAGTGTGTGTGATCACATAATCGTGCATGCTCTCTGTGTGCTGACACACACAGGGAAGCCTGTGTACCACCCACCTCCCCACCCTTTTAGTTCTTCCTTTTAATAAATATGGACAATCAAGCTTATAAACAAAAAGTTCTGCAGTAATTATAGTAAAAAAAAACAAAAACAACTTGCTTACTTACTTATGGTCAATAAATTGTATTATAAACAAAAACATTCTGTAAAGATTATAGTTAAAAAAATGTTTTGTATTCTTTCATATGGTCAATAATGTTTATTCTTGTGAACAAAAAAAAATTCCATAATCATTATAGTAAAATAAAATGTTTTGACTTACATGTGGTCAATTAACCTTATTCTTATTCTTTCATTTTTTGTACATGTGTGTATATTTGGAAGCTGCCATTTTCTCTTAAATAAAAACATTTGAAAAAAAAAAAAATGTTCAGTAATCATTATATTATAAAAAAGTTTGATTATTGACATATGGTCAATATAGTTTATTATAAACAAAACATTTCTGTAAAAATTATAGTAAAAAAAATTGTATACAAAGATGGGTTCAATAAAACTTATAGTTATAAAAAGATGTACATGTTATTGTAAATATTATAATAAAAAAAGTGTTGTTAACTTGCTTGCATAATTATGTAAAATTTTAATAATTATAGTAAACATTTTTGTATACATTTGGTCAATTTAGTTTAATTTTAAAAATGGAAAAAAAAAAACCTTCCGCAATCATTATAGTAAAAAAATTATAATTATTAGGGAAAGAAAGTAAATATATATATATATATATATATATATATATATATATATATATATATATATGTGTTGATTACTTACATATGGTGAATAAAGTTTATTAATACCAAGAAAAAGTTCTCTAATAATTATAGTGAAAAAGAAATTGCTTACATATATTAATACCAAGAAAAAGTTCTCTAATAATTATAGTAAAAAAGAAATTGCTTACATATATTAATACCAAGAAAAAGTTCTCTAATAATTATAGTGAAAAAGAAATTGCTTACATATATGGGCAATAACGTCTATTTTATTAAGCAAAAAAGGTTCTGCAATCATCATCGTAAAAAAAAGTGCTTTTACTTACATATGGGCAATAAAGTTTATTATAAACAAAAAAAAAATAATCATAATAGTAAAAACAAAGTTTTCTATATTTACGTATGGTCAATAAAGTTTAGTTTTATAACCCAACAAAAGTTCTGCTGGTCCTTCACTGTAGTAATATGAGGGAGGAGAGACCAGCAGAAAGTTTACAATACAATGGTGTGCATATTACGTCATACACAATTATTCATTAGACATGTAGCCCCCAGTCAGGGCTTCAGGGAAACATTGTGCCCCCCCCCCCCCCGGAAGTTAGGGAGGCACTGTTCCGGTAAGACAGAGAATAAGCTAATGAATAAAGGTGCAATAAACATTACAATATAATACTTTGATTGAACGTGCTAAATGCATTCTAAGTCATAGGGAGTCTTCTGATGAAGATACAATGCTCTACCTAGCATAGGGCATCATAATGAGGAATGATAATTGACATATTGTAGACACGGAAGTGGTCATTGTACCATAGCAGAATTTTTTTTACTAAATAAGCATGGCTGGTCATTTGATGTGCACCTATGGAAGGGTTTCCAAGACGGCTGACAGACCGGTCACATAACCCGGGAGCTTAAAATCCGAAGTGTCATCTTTTTGTTAATTCAGTCTTTTTTTTTTTTTTTTTCATTCCTGGATTAGATAAAATGATTCAGCAAAATGTTGTAAAGTGATCTACAGCCTCTGTTTCTTAGTAGTACATGTAAATAGAGAATGTCTAAGAAAATAAAGTAGAACAAATAAAATAGGGCCCAAGTGCTATCACTGATCGGCCCTTCAGCTTGGTTCTGGAGAGACTTACCGTATATACTCGAGTATAAGCCAAGTTTTTCAGCACATTTTTTTGTTTGTGCCCCTAATTCTGGCCAGCCGTAGGTCTCCTAGCCCCACTGTCCATCTTCACGTTTGTGCCCCTGATTCTGGACAGCCATAGGTCTCCTAGCCCCAGTCTTCCTCTACAAGCGTGCAAAGTTTGTTGTCCAGGGGACCTACGGCCGGGGAGCACCGATTTTTCCAATCCCGGCATCCCTTCCATAGACTCCCATGTTAAACAGTAATTTCTCTGGTAATTTTGGGGACCTGGTACTGGCCGGCCCTAGGTCAACTGGACCCCAAACTTGGCACACATGTAGCCCCACTCTTAGTCTATAAGTGTGCAAAGCTTGTTGTCCAGAGAACCAACGGCCAGGGAGCACAATTTTTTTTAAAGCCAGGCAACCCCTTCCATAGACTCCCATGTTAAACGTCAGTCTAGTCACACAGCGCCGGAGATCAGGTAGGGAGATTGGACACAGTGAGGCTTGGGCACAGTGAGGCTTGGGCACAGTGAGGCATGGGCACAGTGAGGCACAGTGAGGCATGCACATGGACACAGTGAGGCAAGGGCACAGTGAGGCATGGACACACTGGGGCATGGGCACAGTGAGGCATGGGCACAGTGAGGCACAGTGAGGCATGGACACAGTGAGGCATGGGCACAGTGAGGCACAGTGAGGCATGCACATGGACACAGTGAGGCACGGTGAGGCATGCAGATGGACACCCTAGGCTTATACGAGTCAATATGTTTTCCCAGTTTTTTGTGGTAAAATTAGGTGCCTCGACTTATATTCGGGTCGGCTTATACTCGAGTATATACAGTATTTTCAAACCACTACTGTTGAAAATACATGTAGAATTTTATTTATCCTCACCTGATTGCCCACTTTATCTATATGGAAGGACTCTTGTGTTGTGGGGTGGAGACCGCAAGTCAGGCACAGTGAGTGGAAACGGAGAGCTCTTGCCGGCACTGATGGCATTATTGGGTTTCAGTATCTTGCATGACTGTTGAAAATACGGCCCTCACAAATTCTAATAAGAAACATATTTCTTTGAGAGTCTGTTGCAGTTTCCAGAGGTTTTGACTGACGTGGCCCATGAACTCACAGCTTATTTTTGGATGAATGTCACTCCTGAGAGTGACCCAGGTATAGTGTGGGTGGCCCATAAGGCAGTCATACGGGGTACTCTGATCAAACACAGTTCCCGTGTTAAATAGGCGAGAGAAGCGCAATTGCCAAAACTGTTAGCCAATATCCAGGCTCTTGAGCTGCAGCATAAAAGGACACCGATCCCATCTTTAGGGACCGAACTTGCTCATCTTGGTCGACAGGTCTCCGATCTTCTTCAATACAAAGCTAAAGCGGCACTCCAATCTTGCAAGAAGATTGTGTATGAATCGGGAGACAAGTGTGGCAAGTGGCTAGCACGGGTCCTCAGAGACCAACATAAGGCTTCCTATATCCCATAAATTAAAGGTACGGATGGACGAATAATATCATTATCCAAAGATATTGCCCATACATTTGGGGAATTCTATTCCTCCCTATACAACCTCCCACCCCCTCCTCCCTCCTCTTCCATAGAATATTACCTCTCTTTGGCATACTTGTTGCACCTCCCGTCCCCAGTTCGGAGAGAGCTGGAAGTCCTTATCATTGTTAAAGAGCTGAGCGGAGCAGTGAAGTCAGCCAAACAAGGAAAAACACCAGGCCCAGACGTACTGTATTTACTATACAGTACTACAAGGCCCTTCTTCCCCTGTTATTTCCACATATGGTAAAAGTGTTTAATGGTCTAGGACAGACTACCTTGTTCCCGCCGGCATCAATGTTAGCCCATGCCTCAGTTATCCCAAAAGAAGGGAAAGATCCCTCTGTTTGTTGCAGCTATCGGCCGATTTCATTCCTCAATGTGGACCTTACGCTCTTTACCAAAATACTTGCCTGTCGGCTCCAATCTTTGTTACCCTAGCTAGTCCACCTGGACCAAGTGGGCTTCATCCCTTCACATGAGGCCAGGGACAACACGGTTAAAAGTACTTAATCTGGTCCACTTCGCCAATCAAACAGGCTCCCCTTGCGTATTCCTTAGTTACATTGAGGTCCCTTTTGAGAGTAGTGTCATTGATTTGGTTGACTAGAGGGCATCAATACATCTTTGTGCTAGTGGGCTATGCCACCTGCAAGAAATTCCTCTGACGCAACCGGCCAAAACAATAGCCAAATTCCCCGTACACACGACCAGTTTTCCTGTAGGAAAAAGTCTGATAAGAGCTTTTGGTCAGGAATCCCGCCCGTGTGTATGCTCCATCAGACTTTTTCCAACAGGAAAACTGCTGGAAAAAAATAGAGAGCAGGTTCTCTACTTTCCCGTCTGAAAAATTCCTAGCGGAAAAAACGTTTGTCTGTATGCTTTCTCAACGGGAAAAAAAACATGCAAGCTCGGAAACAATTTGACGCATGCTCGGAAGCATAGAACTTCATTTT
Source organism: Rana muscosa (assembly GCA_029206835.1). Taxonomy (NCBI): domain Eukaryota; kingdom Metazoa; phylum Chordata; class Amphibia; order Anura; family Ranidae; genus Rana; species Rana muscosa. The sequence continues at coordinate 1,196,964 of JARGYO010000098.1, read as the reverse complement.
GTCGGCTCGTCGTAGTCTTTTACGTCACTGCGTTCTTGGCAGTCAAAAGTTCACCGGACTTTTGTGTGACCGTGTGTATGCAAGGCAGGCTTGAGAGGAATTCCGTCGGGAAAACCATTGTGTCTTTTTCCGACAGGGAAACCGTTTGTGTGTACGGGGCAAAAGAGTTATTTTAGGTTTTCAGCCATATGGGCATTCCCAAAGTGGTCCTACTTAATCAAAGCACCCCAGTTATGTCCAGGGTAACTAAAGAACTTTGCACACTTCTCGACAATTGCATACTTCAGCGTACCACCCTCAGACAGATGGGCTAGTTGAAAGGTTTAACAAAACAGATGTTAGGGATTTTGGTTGATAAAGACAGAAAGAATTGGTATTGCCTAATACCTTTCTTGATGAGAGAGGTTCCCCAGTCATCCCCAGGGATCTCTCCATTTGAGGTTGTGTATGGAAGTCACCCATGAGGGCTATTGGACATTGCTACAGAAACATGGAAGAGTGAGAGTTCCCCTCATAGAAGTGTGATTGAGCATGTGGCACAAGTGATGCCTATTGTAAAGACACATTTCACCCAAGCTCAGTTGGGACAGCAGAGGATTTACAAACTTTTCAATTTTACCTGTCGAGATAGGTTTTGGCGTTTTTCCCAATGGTAGAAAGTGAAATGGCAGAGACCCTATGCAGTGCTGGAAAAAAAAAATTGTGAAGTAAATTACAAGATTAGCCAACCAGGGAGATGCAAACCCAAGCATGTGAATGAATTAAAACCTAACTAAAGGATAGGGAGTTTTTAGTCGCTTAGACTACCTCTCTTCCTGCTCAGTCTGACTTGGAAATCCCTGAAGCTGGAATAGCAGAGGCTCCACAAATAAAACAAGGTTGAAACAAGTAGGGGGAGAGGGTATGTGACAGGAGGCCAAGAAAGACTACTTATTGTGCCTACAGTGGGTATAGAAAAGAATCATCCCCTTTAAAATAATCACATTTTGTTGCTTTGCAGCCTGAAATGATGACAGACACCATTTTTGTTTTATCCAGCTGTATTTTCTAGTGCGTGCAAGTTACAACATCCAAGTGAAGGATATAACACCAATATGTCAGAAAAAAATCAAAAACAGAATCACTGATGAATAATAGGGGGGGAGGGAAATGGGATTTTTCGCGAGGTCAGAATCACTGAGTTGGAAAAGGGATCACCCCCCCCCCCCCCCAGTCAGTATTTTGTTGGACCACATTTCACTTTAATTACAACCTTTAGTCTGTTGGGATTTGTCTCTACCTACTTTGCACATCTAGATTTTGCAATATTTGCCCACTCTTTGCAGAACTGCTCAAGTTCAGGAAATTTTCAGGAAAATCTGCTGCCCTCTGCCAAAAAGTTGTCAATGGGAAGAAAGTTTCCCTTCCAACATGACAATGACCCAAAGCACACAGCAAAAGTGACCACACAGTGGTTGAAGGAGATAAAGGTGAATGTACTTGCATGGCCTAGTCAGAATCCACTTAAATCCCATTGAAAATCTGTGGAATGACTTGAAGACTTCTGGGATGACAGCCATGCAAACCAATTTGATGCAGTGTGCGGCATATGGTCTGCGTACTGACAGGCTGACGCCCTCACCCCTTCAACCTTTGCAGCAATGCTGGCAGCACTCATATGTCTATTTCCCAAAGACAACCTCTGGTTATGACGCTGAGCACGTGCACTCAACTTCTTTGGTCGACCACGGTGAGGCCTGTTCTGAGTGGAACCTTCAGGTACAGGAGATAGTCAGAGACTGCAGACATGGTACAGGAGATGGTCAGAGACTGCAGACATGATACAAGAGATGGTAAGAACAAAGTGTAAGAATTGATGGTGGTTTGTAGCCAAAGGGTAGTCATCTCAAATATTGATTTGATTTAGATTTCACTTTCGTTCGCTCACTTTGCATTTTGTAAAGTGATGAAAAGAAGCAATATTTTTTTTTTTCTTTACATCTACCTAAAAAGTTTATATTAGCATTAAGGGGAAAGGAAAAACGTACCGCTCAAAAGCTTGAGAATTCACCAAATAGCTGCTTCCGCCCGGTCACTCACACAGGTGCTGGCTCTGCACTGATGCATGGGAGAAAAAGAAACCCTGGACTGCCGCACTCTGTATAGACAGTTATTTATTCCAAAATTTCAGGTAAAAAATCCAAATTCAAAATAAATCCATAAATCCAAAACAACAAATGCAGATGGTGTGCATGCAGGGAAGGGTGGCTAACGCGTTTCACGTCACGAATTGACGCTTACTCATAGCTAGGGTGTGTGGGAATCAATAGAGGTATAAATGAAAAATAAAGTAACTTTACACCAATCAGTACTGAAAGAACACAGCTGACTGGGATAACCTTATGTTTGATTCCGGCACTCCCAAGAAAGGGAGAGGGGGGAAGGGAATAGCACTCTTTTGAAGACCATTCACAAAAATACAAAATTACAAAATGTGTATAAATTATAAACTAAACACTTAATGCTTAAACATAGACACACCAAAGTGTGTCTATATATTATTTAAAGTGAATGAATATGACAGTGATAAGTATGAATGTCAATTAATTAAGTTCAAAAAATGAACGGAAAAATCTTTTTAAATGAAAAAATAAATGAAAAGTGAAAATGTGAAAATGTTTTTTGGAGATGGTGAGCCATAGATGTAAATATATTCATGTATGTGAAATAATTATTATATGATATTCGTGTGAATTGAAATAATAATAATAGTAATTTACAAATACTCCAAAAAACCATAATGATGAATTAATTAATAAATAATAAAATTTAAATGCACAAAATGTGCACAATGCGTGCTACTGCCAAACAGACTGTGTGACTATTACATAGGGAAATGTGAAAAATGATAAATATGAATAAATACATGATAAGTGATCATGAAGGAGATATATGTGTGTGTATGAAGTGTAAAGAAATGTCCATATATGAATGTCTATAAATGTGCTATATAACATAATATAATCCGCCTTGTAATGGGTCAATGGATATAATACAATATGCCATAGAACAAAATAAACATGGATAAATCAATAAAATTCAAATAAATATCATGTGTGAATATATGCATTTACCGGAGACACATGTCTCTCCTGTATGCACACATGAACCTTGGACTTTCAACTTTAAACATAAACATAAATAAGAAATGTGTAATAAATGAGTATAAGAATGTACAAAGATATGCACGATAATATACAATAAAATCATGCAAGGGGGGTACATGAAAATGTGTGTAAGGAAATTCGGATGTTCAGATCCATATAGGGAAATGGTATTGAACCACACACAATACTATCTAGCAGGATGACCATGCATCTTTGCATAGATGTACCCTCATCTCTGCGGTTTAAGATATAAACCCAATATTCAAATAATGATAAAATCATGATATTAACCTTAATTGTCAAGGGAATCTGTTAAAATAGTGCGTATGCACATGTCAATCACCGCACTTATCCAAAATCAAAAATTAAATAATATATGAACATATAAAAGTGTGCATGGTGGCCGGGCATGTGCATAGACACTATGGTACCTAAGTACTGGAAGCCGATGCTCATAATCACGGAATTTCAAATATGTATTAAGAACGGAATTACTATTAGTCCGAGGACCGGTAGTTGATAATAGCTCGAAAATTGTCGTCGTGGTGTATGGGCATTTATAAAGAAACAAAAATGTAAAAAATATAAAAAAATATAATATCAAAAATTGAAAAAAATCAAAAGGATATTTTTATCCTATATAGATATATTACATTAGAGTTACGTCCATACAAACACGGCGACAAATGATTGGAGTAATTGGCCATCATTGATTTGAAAAAATGAAAATAAAAAAGGTTTACAAATATGTGTTTACAAATATGTATACAAAGGTAGATGTAAACAGAGGTAGAACAGATACAATGATGCTTGGCCTCACAATGATTGATCTCCAAAAATCCTCTGGAGGACAAGAAACACCAATGATACTCATTAGAAAAAAGGGACAGGACACTGTGCAGACAGGCTCATGTTTCAAGTCTAACGCACCAAAGGACAGGATATGTACTAAATTTGCAAAATTCCAATGCAATAAAGCACATCCTTGCAAATTATGCTATAAATCTCAAAAAAAGGGGTCCTCTGTGCGAAAGTCTTGAAAACAAGTTATGGGAAGAAAAAAAAAAAAAAAAAAAAAACACAACACTGGTACTCATTACAAAAAAGGGGGACAGGACACTGTGCAGACAGGCTCATGTTTCGAGTTGGAGAGAAAAAAAAAAAAACACAACACTGGTACTCATTACAAAAAAAGGGGACAGGACACTGTGCAGACAGGCTCATGTTTCGAGTTGGAGAGAAAAAAAAAAACACAACACTGGTACTCATTACAAAAAAAGGGGACAGGACACTGTGCAGACAGGCTCATGTTTCGAGTTGGAGAGAAAAAAAAAAAAAAAAAAAAACTATATGCCCAAAGATGTGCATGTGTGGACCATGAAAAGTGCGAAATATGAATGCAATAATGCATAATTTCGCAACTGCAGTTGTAAATTATGGAAATAAATGACAAAAAAATGTTTTTTGTTCAAATTGTGAAGACAAGCAGTATAAGGAAAAACCAACACTAAATGAGAGGATCATTGTAACAATGAAGCAAGTTATCATGATAACTTATATGCTATCCATATGGGATGCATCTTCACAGGTAATTTAATAAAAATGTGATACATCCCATTCATAATTTAACCCTGTGGGGCGTCTAGTGTCTAGTAGGAAGATCCACCGAACTTCTTGTCTGCATAGTGTATTAAATTTGTCCCCACCCCTAACGGGTCTGGTGATCCTTTCCACTCCCTGTATAGTGAGGCTGGAGGTGTTTTTATGATGAACCTCGTTCCAATGTCGTGCTACGTTGGTCATGTGGTCCTTATCAATATCGTAAAGATGATCGTATAACCGATCTTTGAGGCGTCTGGTAGTTCTCCCAATGTATTGTATGGAACACTGTGTACATGTGATGGCATATATGATGTAGCTAGTGTTACAATTGATGAAAGAATCGATCTTATGTGTTTTGCCAGTCGACATGGATGTAATAGTGTCACCTTTCTGTATGAATGGACAATAAACACAGTGTGTTCCCCCACATTTGAATGTCCCTTTAAATGATAACCAGTGTTTCGTGGTGTTCTTACTAGAAAAAAGGCTAGGAGATAGTAGGTTTCCAAGAGATGGTGCTCTTCTGGAAACCGTACGAATGCCCTTCTGTAATATTTTATCATATATGGGGTCATGTGTTAGTATAGGTAAATATTTTATGACTATACGTTTGACATTCTGGAATTCAGCACTATATGGGGTGGAAAACGTGGGGATACCGTTGTCGATATTGTTTTTCTTTTTATTTCTAAATCTATGTTTGCTTTTCCTTTTCTTTTTGTTGGTCTCTCTGATCCTGTCTCTGTCTTTATTTCTATCCTCTCCATGTGCGTGATCTGCTTTTTTAGACAACAAGGAATCACGAGATGTATTCCTGGCAATGGATAATCCCTTTTCTATAACAGGTGTGGGATATCCCCTTTCTTCAAATCTACTAGACATAGCTTTGGCTTCATTTTCAAAGTCAGTGTTTCTGCTGCACAATCTCCTTAGCCTCAGGAACTGTCCAATAGGGATGCTATTGATAGTATGTGTAGGATGACTGGAATCTGCTCTCAACAGCGTGTTCCCTGCATTAGGTTTTCTGTATAAACTGGAGAAAATAGCATTGTTTTCACCTGACAACTTAACGTCTAGAAATTCAATAGTGTTTTTGTTGAGTGTACCAGTGAAGCGTAGATTGAGTGTATTATCGTTCATGTATGCTAGCCATCTTTCTAGATCACATGATGGGTCATTCACTATAAACAAGAGATCGTCTATAAATCTGCAAAAAAATAAAGTATCTTTGCGACGGGGACTATGAGGCCCAAAAATGCGCAGTCTTTCCCACCATCCCATGTAGAGATTGGCCAGGGATGGAGAGAACTTGGCTCCCATCGAGGCTCCGCACTTTTGGAGGTAATAGTCCCCGTCAAACATAAAAAAATTATGAGTAAGCAAATATTCCAAACATAAAATAATGAACTCCTGTAGAATAGGGGAAAATCGATCCGATCTCTGTAAAAAGTGAGAAACAGCCTGTAGACCCAAAGTATGGGGTATGGAGGAATAAAGACTTGTGACATCACAAGTGATCCACTGACAGTTTTCATTCCATGTGATGTCATTCAGTTTGGTCAAAAGGTCATTGGTGTCACTAATGTACCCTGGTAAGTCCATAACCAAAGGTTGGAGTTGTTCATCCACCCATTGCCCTAAACGTTCATTTAAGGAATTGATTCCTGCCACAATCGGTCTGCCCGTAAGAGGTGTAAGGCCCTTATGCAGTTTTGGTAGGTGATGAAAGATGGGCATGACAGGGAAAGGTGGGATCAAAACTTCTTTGTCCTTTTCTGTGAAGACTCCTATTAGGACTGACCTATCCAATAACGCAGAGAGTTCTTTCTTGAAGGATTCTGTGGGGTCACCTCTAAGCTTATGATAAGTGGTAGTGTCCGACAATTGCCTTAAAGCCTCTTGTTTGTAGATAGTGGCATCTAGGACAACCACCACCCTGCCTTTATCTGAGTTCTTTATAACTATAGAGGGATCCTTTTGTAGTTTATCTAACGATATTTTTTCTTCAACAGACAAATTATCAAAACCCTTTTTGCTGGATGTTTTAGATATATTTTTAGCCAAAAGGGATAAATCCCTTTCTACTAATTTTTGGTATAAATCCATGTCCTTTCCTCTGGAATTTATCGGATAAAAGTCTGATTTAACCTTAAAATGAACTGGGTTATGACCTGGACCAAAAACATCCATATCTTCTCTGACTATATCTGATTCACCAGCAAGATCTGTCAAGTCCATCAAAGCACATACGTCAATGAAATGATTAGAATAAGGTATACACTCACCCATGGTGGAGTCCTCTGTGGAAAAGGCTGGCGATGAAATATCTTGTTCAGAAAAGTAATGTTTTTGCAGTGTGAGAACTCTTGCTAATCTGTTGACATCTATGATGGTGTTGAAGAGGTTAAAGTGATTGGATGGACAAAAATTCAAGCCTTTTGACAATAATAGAATATCTGATTCGGTTAAAGGACATCCCGACAGATTCATTACATTCGATATTTCAGCTACTTGCGATCCCGTAGAGGGTAGCGATTTCCTCTGTTGTCTTCTGTGTTTCTTTCCGCCTCTCCTGGTTTTCTTGTTTTTTTTTTTTTTTGTAATGAGTACCAGTGTTGTGTTTTTTTTTTTTCTCTCCAACTCGAAACATGAGCCTGTCTGCACAGTGTCCTGTCCCCTTTTTTTGTAATGAGTACCAGTGTTGTGTTTTTTTTTTTTTCTCTCCAACTCGAAACATGAGCCTGTCTGCACAGTGTCCTGTCCCCCTTTTTTGTAATGAGTACCAGTGTTGTGTTTTTTTTTTTTTTTTTTTTTTTTCTTCCCATAACTTGTTTTCAAGACTTTCGCACAGAGGACCCCTTTTTTTGAGATTTATAGCATAATTTGCAAGGATGTGCTTTATTGCATTGGAATTTTGCAAATTTAGTACATATCCTGTCCTTTGGTGCGTTAGACTTGAAACATGAGCCTGTCTGCACAGTGTCCTGTCCCTTTTTTCTAATGAGTATCATTGGTGTTTCTTGTCCTCCAGAGGATTTTTGGAGATCAATCATTGTGAGGCCAAGCATCATTGTATCTGTTCTACCTCTGTTTACATCTACCTTTGTATACATATTTGTAAACACATATTTGTAAACCTTTTTTATTTTCATTTTTTCAAATCAATGATGGCCAATTACTCCAATCATTTGTCGCCGTGTTTGTATGGACGTAACTCTAATGTAATATATCTATATAGGATAAAAATATCCTTTTGATTTTTTTCAATTTTTGATATTATATTTTTTTATATTTTTTACATTTTTGTTTCTTTATAAATGCCCATACACCACGACGACAATTTTCGAGCTATTATCAACTACCGGTCCTCGGACTAATAGTAATTCCGTTCTTAATACATATTTGAAATTCCGTGATTATGAGCATCGGCTTCCAGTACTTAGGTACCATAGTGTCTATGCACATGCCCGGCCACCATGCACACTTTTATATGTTCATATATTATTTAATTTTTGATTTTGGATAAGTGCGGTGATTGACATGTGCATACGCACTATTTTAACAGATTCCCTTGACAATTAAGGTTAATATCATGATTTTATCATTATTTGAATATTGGGTTTATATCTTAAACCGCAGAGATGAGGGTACATCTATGCAAAGATGCATGGTCATCCTGCTAGATAGTATTGTGTGTGGTTCAATACCATTTCCCTATATGGATCTGAACATCCGAATTTCCTTACACACATTTTCATGTACCCCCCTTGCATGATTTTATTGTATATTATCGTGCATATCTTTGTACATTCTTATACTCATTTATTACACATTTCTTATTTATGTTTATGTTTAAAGTTGAAAGTCCAAGGTTCATGTGTGCATACAGGAGAGACATGTGTCTCCGGTAAATGCATATATTCACACATGATATTTATTTGAATTTTATTGATTTATCCATGTTTATTTTGTTCTATGGCATATTGTATTATATCCATTGACCCATTACAAGGCGGATTATATTATGTTATATAGCACATTTATAGACATTCATATATGGACATTTCTTTACACTTTATACACACACATATATCTCCTTCATGATCACTTATCATTTATTTATTCATATTTATCATTTTTCACATTTCCCTATGTAATAGTCACACAGTCTGTTTGGCAGTAGCACGCATTGTGCACATTTTGTGCATTTAAATTTTATTATTTATTAATTAATTCATCATTATGGTTTTTTGGAGTATTTGTAAATTACTATTATTATTATTTCAATTCACACGAATATCATATAATAATTATTTCACATACATGAATATATTTACATCTATGGCTCACCATCTCCAAAAAACATTTTCACATTTTCACTTTTCATTTATTTTTTCATTTAAAAAGATTTTTCCGTTCATTTTTTGAACTTAATTAATTGACATTCATACTTATCACTGTCATATTCATTCACTTTAAATAATATATAGACACACTTTGGTGTGTCTATGTTTAAGCATTAAGTGTTTAGTTTATAATTTATACACATTTTGTAATTTTGTATTTTTGCGAATGGTCTTCAAAAGAGTGCTATTCCCTTCCCCCCTCTCCCTTTCTTGGGAGTGCCGGAATCAAACATAAGGTTATCCCAGTCAGCTGTGTTCTTTCAGTACTGATTGGTGTAAAGTTACTTTATTTTTCATTTATACCTCTATTGATTCCCACACACCCTAGCTATGAGTAAGCGTCAATTCGTGACGTGAAACGCGTTAGCCACCCTTCCCTGCATGCACACCATCTGCATTTGTTGTTTTGGATTTATGGATTTATTTTGAATTTGGATTTTTTACCTGAAATTTTGGAATAAATAACTGTCTATACAGAGTGCGGCAGTCCAGGGTTCTCATTAGCATTAAGGGCATGTATAAAAATAAAAAAAATTAAAATATTCCAGCACATCTAGCAACACACCCCTTAGACCATTTGATTGATCTCCCTCACTAGTAAGAGTCTAGTGGATGTCGGCAGGAGGCAACCCATAATCCTGTGGCTATGTGAGTAAATTACTCCAATGCTAAAGAATAGTGACTGTGTGTAGCTTTTAACTCTGGAATGGAGTACAGGCCACCAACCGCATAGAGATCCTGTCGGACATTCATGTTTTTGTGCAGTGCAGCCAGTTGAAGTGTCCTCAAGTTGTTCCGTTTTACAGTTTATTGGGGTATCCAATGCGCCCCACTCCTATCCAAGTTTACTGCTCCATATATACACTGAACAAAATTATAAACACAACACTGTTGTGTTTGCCCCTATTTATCATGACCTGAACTTAAAGATCTACGACTTTTTCTATGTACACAAAAGGCCTATTTCTCTCAAATATTGTTCACAACTCTGTCTAAATGTGTGTTAGTGAGCACGTCTCCTTTGCCGAGATAATCCATCCACCTCACAGGTGTTGCATATCCAGATGCTGATTAGACACCATGATTATTGCACAGGTGTTCCTTAGGCTGGCCACAATAAAAGGCCACTCTAAAATGTGCAGTTTTATCACACAGCACAATGCCACAGATGTCGCAAGTTTTGAGGGAGCGTGCAATTGGCATGCTGACTGCAGGAATGTCCACCAGAGCTTTCGCCCTTGAATTGAATGTTCATTTCTCTACCATAAGATGTTTCAGAGAATTTGGTAGTACATCCTACCGGCCTCACAACCGCAGACTACATGTAACCACACCAGCCCAGGACCTCCACATCCAGCATCTTCACCTCCAAGATCGTCTGAGACCAGACACCCAGGCAGCTGCTGCAACAATTAGTTTGCATAACCAAAGAATTTCTGCAAAAACTGTCAGAGACCGTCTCAGGGAAGCTCATCTGTATGCTTGTCGTCCTCATCGGGGTCTTGACCTGACTGCAGTTCGTCGTCGTAACTGGCTCGAGTGGGCAAATACTCACATTACATAGCGTCTGGCACTTTGGAGAGGTCTTCTCTTTACAGATGAATTCCCGGTTTTCACTGTAGATGGCAGACAGCGTGTGTGGCGTTGTGTGGGTGAGCGGTTTGCTGATGTCAATGTTGTGGATTGAGTGGCCCATGGTGGCGGTGGGGTTATGGTATGGGCAGGCGTATGCTATGGACAACGAACCCAGGTGCATTTTATTGATGGCATTTTGTATGCACAGAGTTACTGTGACGAGATCCTGAGGCCCATTGCTGTGCCATCATCCACGACCATCACCTCATGTTGCAGCATGATAATGCACGGCCCCATGTTACACAATTCCTGGAAGCTGAAAACATTCCAGTTCTTGCATGGCCAGCATACCCACCGGACATGTCACCCATTGAGCATGTTTGGGATGCTCTGGATTGGCGTATACGACAGCGTGTTCCAGTTCCTGCCAATATCCAGCAACTTCGCACAGCCATTGAAAAAATTATGTACCAACATTCCACAGGCCACAATCAACAACCTGATCAACTCTATGCGAAGGAGATGTGCTGCACTGTGTGAGGCAAATGGTGGTCACACCAGATACTGACTGGTTTTTGGACTCCCCGGACCCCTCTAATACAGTAAAACTTTACATTTTAGAGTGGCCTTTTATTGTGGCCAGCCTAAGGCACACATGTGTGTAGCAAGGTCCCAGGCCTCATTCAGTCTAATGAGAACCTCCAGAGCCATGAACAGCTGACATCCTTTTGTATAGAGTGGGTTGAAAGGCATAGTATGTGTGATGTAAGGTAGATTCATGGGTGCCAGACACTTCTTGAATGCAAAGAGATTAATTTTCTCTTAAACAGAACTGTGGGAGAGAGGGTTTAGGGCCAGGACACCCTTAGGTAGTTGCAATGTCAATTGGCAGACTACTACAGGTAGAGAGCCATGCAGGGAAAGGCACCCAATCTGCATTGTGTAGGAGCACTGTCTCCCATGGCAACAGTCTTAGAACAGTTCCTAACACAAACTGTCATGAACTCCTTTACTTTTATACAATCACTTCTTGTAGATTCTCAGCCCACTGAGCTCCCAGTCTCTCTCACTAGACTTGCTGATTCACTGACACTGAATCCCATGAACTCTTCCAATCTTCTTACTTTAGTATCTTCCTCAAGCGTCATCCCCGCTTCCCTGCTGGGTCCCTGGCTTGGCACTTTACTCCTCAAGCGACTGGGTCCGTGGCTTGGCACCTGATGAAGTTTCCCAATTCTTTACCGTCCCCGGGTTGGTGAGAATACTGCTCCGTTACTTGTTTCAGCTACTCACGGTGGTCCCTGGTAACAAGGTGGATGGTCCCTTAGTGGCGACAGTTTCCTCTCTACAACTGACCATGACAGGTTTTCCGGCCGGCAGAACCGGCACTTCTGGTTGGACTGCAAGCCGCAATCCCAACCCTACGCTGCTCTCTGGCTTCTGGATAGGCCCTCAGACAGCCTAGCAGTCAGATTTGCCCGGAAGAGGCCCAAACTCCAGCCCAGCAGCCCGGGAAGCACAACACACATCCACCCAGACAGCTGTCCAGGTGGCACAGAACACCGATCACCTGACCTCACCCAAATAAATAGGCTCTCCCAGCAGGCCAAGGGACCCAAGAAGATCCCTGCCCATTGGCTGAGATACCCTATCCATTCCTAATCTGTCCTTGCAATGCCCTTGTCTTATCTAATGTCACCAGATACCTGGCCATCTAGTGACAGAAGGGAGAAGTGCAGCAATTCCAGACTTAGGGTGAACTCAATTGATCCCTAGAAATTGGCCAAGGCCAATACACCGGGCAGGTAAATTTAGGAGCATCCCTGCCTAGACATCAGGGTGCTACATGTGCAATAATCATGCTGTCTAATCAGCATCATGATATGCCACACCTGTGAGGTGGATGGATTATCTCAACAAAGGACAGATTTGTGAACAATATTTGGAGAGATAGGCCTTTTGTCTACATCGATAAAGTCGTATATCTTTAACCGGTTCCTGCCGGCCACACGTGATCGCGTAAACACACAAATCCCTGTGCTATCAGATCAGAGGAGACATGTCGTTTGTTCCTACTATGTAGGAACAGCGAGATGTCTCCTCTTCTACTCAGTCATATCCCCATACAGTTAAGTTAGAACACACTGAGGGAACACACAATTAACCCCTTGATCGCCCCCTAGTGTTAACCCCTTCCCTACCAGTGTCATTTACACAGTAATCAGTGCATTTTTATAGCACTGATCGCTGTATAAATGTCAATGGTCCCAAAAATGTGTCAAAATTGTCTGATCTGTCCGCCGCAATATCGCAAGAAAGTAAATACTGTATTTATTGGCATATAACACTCACTTTTTTACCCTGAAAATAGGGGGTAAACTGTGCCTGTGTGTTAAGTTTTTTTTTTCTCCTGAAACTTCCCTCTTAAAGTTAGGGTGTGTGTTATACGCCTGTGCGTGTTACACGCCGATAAATACGGTAATACTCTCAGAAAAGGCAATGATGATAAGCTGACTGATCAGCCTGTTTGGCACACATGTAACCACACAATCTCCACTAACAACCCTGTCATGCTGTATACTGCACAGGAACACAAACCATTCTAGCACAGCACTGTACCTGCAATAACTGCAGCAAATGAAAACACAATGAAGACATTTCACAGGTCAGAAGTGTGATAAGTGAACTATAAATGAAAACACTAGAGAGCTGAGAGTGAACAGGAAAGGATGACTAAAGGCAGACAGCACAATGAACAGGGAAGACACTGACACAGAGGGGACTGAAGCAGACAGAACAGAGTGAAGTCTGTGTACATTCCCAGCCCTCAGAGCCTTCACTCACCCCTAGTCTGTGGGGACGATGATGATGGTGATCCTGTAGGAGAGGTGTTGATCATGCTGTCGGCTCATGGTAGCACCTACCTGACACACGCTGGCAGGAACAGTGGCGCTTGTGGGTGTCTGAGTAGGGCCTCCTTATCCTGCGCATTCTTTCACGGTAGCTTCTGTCCTGTCAACCTGTGCACTTGCAGTACTTATTTAAAAAGTGTAACCCATTTGTCCTGACACCAATTCCTGCTATTATTTGTAGAGTACTTTTTATCAAGTAAAACATATAAACGCTTTGCATTAAAGCTCGAAGCTATACATTCCTGAACGGTAACCTCATTTGAATTGAAGATTATTTTATTTCTGACCTTCCACAGGGCTTCTTTAAAAGAGTTTATCATTTTCCATAACACAATACATTTTGCCTGTGGTATAGTGTCCACTTTACCATAAAGAACTAAAATCAAAGGAGTCCAGCTGACAGACCTGAGGTAAATGCTAACTCCGCCCAGTGACACGAGAGGTTATAAGTAAAAGGTTACACTCATTGGCTAGATGTTTCCCGCCAAGGGATTTGTCACCAATCCAGTGCTCAGCAGCTGAGGTAAATCTTCTTAGCAACAGCAGGCAGCTTGTCACCTAAAACATAAAACAGAAAGAACCAGCAAAGCAGCCATAGCGAGACATGTACTTAACAATTATCATAGGCCTCTATTAAGAATAAAATGTATTTATTAACCACTTGACAACCAGGCCAATTCTGGCACTTCACTCCTAAATGTAAAAATCATATTTTTTTTTGCTAGAAAATTACACAGTACCCCCAAACATTATATATGTTTTTTAGCAGAGACCCTAGAGAATACAATGGCGGTCATTGCAACTTTTTATCTTGCACGGTATTTGCGCAGCAATTTTTCAAACGCGTTTTTTTTTGGGGGGGGGGGCAGTTTCATGCTTTGAAAAAAAAAAACAGTAAAGTTAGCCCATTTTTTTTGCATAATGTGAAAGATGAAGTTATGCCGAGTAAATAGATACCTAACATGTCACGCTTAAAAATTGCACGCCAAACTTCGGTACTTAAAAATCACCATAGGCGACGCTTTCAATTTTTTTACTGGTTACATGTTTTGAGTTACAGAGGAGGTCTAGGACTAGAATTATTGCTCTCGCTCTAACGTTCACAGCGACACCTCACATGTGTGGTTTGAACATCGTTTTTATATCTGGGCGGGACTTGCATATGCGTTCGCTTCTGCGTGTGAGCACACAGGGGCAGGGGCACTTTAAAAAAAAAATGTATTGTTAATTTTACTTACATTTTTTTTTATTTTGACACTTAAAAAAAAAAAAAAAGATCACTTTTATTCCTATTACAAGGAATGTAAACATCACTTGTAATAGGAATATGACATGATCGGACCTCTTTACAGTGAGATATGGAGTCAATAAGACCCCACATCTCACCACTAGGCTGGGAAGCCTAAAATAAAATAAAATGATTACCGCTTCCTAGCTGAAGCCGCGCCGTTTTTTTGAATGCAGAGGCCGGGCGTGACGTCATAACATTGTGCCCGGCCTCCGACGATCATAGAGACTCCGGCGACCATCTGGTCCACCAGAAATCTCTATGGTCAAGAACCGGATCCGTTCTCCGACTCCCCGATCGCACAGGTGAGTCGGTAGAAGCACCGGAGGGCGGCGGGAGGGTGGGACATCCCCTTTCGCTACTCCCGTAAGAACGATCAAGCAGCGGAACAGCCGCTATGATCGTTCTTATGGTGTAGGGAATCGTCGGCTGAAACCGGCAATATGTGAATGATGCCTGTAGCTGCAGGCATCATTCAGATATACCACCACAAAGCCGAGGACGTCTTTGGACATTAGGCCGTCGTCAAGTGGTTAAACAAATGGGTGTTAGGGGTGACAATCCCATGGGGCCACTTCTCTATTTTATTATTTCGTGGCCCTGACATTCCTGTCAGAAAATCACCATAGAGACCAGGCTTTTTAAATGGAGGACCTATTCCAGAAATTTTCAGAACTTCTGGATAGGGGACTGGCTCAAACAGTGGCAAAAATAACTGGGGATCTGAAAACTGATTTACAAAATTTAAGAGCAAGGATAGACACAATAGAACATAAACTAGAGGAAACAGTGTCTGTTTCTAATCAACATTCCAAACATGTATCCACAGTCCAGGAGCAACTCGATTTTGCCATCTCCAGAATTGATGAACTGGAGAACAGGTCCCGCAGGTACAATATTAGAATCAGAGGGTTACCTGAAACTGTTCTAGATGTCTCCTCAGCAGTCCAGGAACTAATCAAAACAATGTTACCTAATGTTCCCCAACACCGCCTTGAACTAGATAGGGCCCACAGAGCCCTTGGACCCCCAGAAAAGATGGAAAACCCAGAGACATTATTGCCAAATCACATTATTATTCTGTAAAGGAAGAGGTCATGAAACAGGCCAGATCTGCCTCCCAAGTTTTTTTTACCAGGGACACCCCTATCCAGTTATTTGTGGATCTCTCTCCCTCCACAATTCAACTCAGAAGAGCACTTAAACCATTACTAATAGTCTTGACGCAGAAAGAAATAAAATATAGATGGACTTTCCCTTTTTTGGGCCAAGTTTTCTGTTAATGGAAAAACCTTCTCCTTCGCTAACCTTCAGTAGGGAGAACGCATATTACTACAACTCAAGCTCATCTCACAAGAGGCTGAAATGGATACCTCCTCAACCGGCACAGGTTCAATCAAAAGACCCACTCCAACGAGCCCTCAATCTCCCCTTTGGAATAAAGCAAAGATGAAGAAAATCAATGACAGCTGTCCTACCTGACTTCATTCTCTTTCTACACCACCATTTTCCTATTTCAGATCGTGTCTGACCACAGACCTGTCTGTGAACACTATTAAGGGATCCTCCTTCCCCAATTTTTGAAAACAAATATATATATATATATTTTTTTATCCATGTCTGCCTCACAGTTTTTCAAACTCTCATGGACTTACCTAAAATGTATTTATTTATTATTATATTTTATTTATTATTTTATTCATTATATTATTATAATTTTTTTTTTTTTTTTGTGCTCAAATGTTTTGCCGTGCTAAATTTAGAATTTTTTTATGCTACGGTCACCCTGTGCAGGCGTGGTCCACATGTGCCTCCACCTACCCCTTAGAAACCTACGGGCCTCTGAGGGATAGGTTGTCTGATCATCACGGGTCAGACTACTTCCTGTTCTAGTTTTGAGGTTTCAGGGGGTGTCTCCCCTCCTGAACCCTGGTTCTATCTGCTAGGAGACTTTTCCTTATCTTTCATCCTTTTTCCTCTCTCTTTACTCTGTTATTTTCTTTTATTTTTCCCTAAATGCCTAACCTTCTCGTATCTCACAGAACTTCATGCCCCGGATTTGCAGATGAATATCTTATTCCCTTACTACTGGTTGGGAGAAATTCCTGAAACGCTTCCGATTAGAAGACTACTAAGGGTGAGTGGGGATGTTGAAAGCAGGTATGCCTCCCCTGGTCCTCATGGCTAGCTCACAAACCCATCTTAAAATAGCCTCCCACAATGTCCAAGGTTTGAATTCCCCAATCAAACGAAGAAAACATTTGGACTATTACAAATCACTTAAATTAGATTTCCTCTTACTCCAAGAGGCATTGTTTCCTATACGGTATAGTCCCAAATACTTACACCCATATTTCCCCCAATTCCACCTAGCTAATGCAGAGAATAAAACCAACGGGGTAGCCATTATTTTTTCAAAGTCCTGCAAATTTGAAAAATCCTTTGAATATATTGATCCTGAAGGGAGAATTTTATTAATACAAGGCACAATAGGACACCTATATTCCCTAATTTCATATTATGCCCCTAACAGAGGTCAAGCTGCCTTTTTTAGGACCATGATGAACACTCTAAGCCCTATGTTAGTAGGCACAGTAATTTTTAAGGGAGATACAAACACAGCATTCGATCAGGCTCTTCTGCATTCCTCCATGTGAGTGGATATTTGCTGTTTAAATAAATGATTTTTGATATATTCTCAGAGGCGCCCCTTTTTCCTTGTTTTTATTCTAGCATCACAGGAACCTGCTTCTGGTCTTTTTGGAGGCTGCTCTGACTGACCCATGACACATATATCTGTGAGTGTATATGTTTACACATATACATCTCTTTATTCCTGCCCTTGGACTATTGGGTACTACATTGAATTAACATATTGAGGTACCTGTGCAATGCACCTTTTTTACTTGTTTAATGTTTTATGTTCAGAAGCCCTAGTACTGCATGCACAGACCTCTCTATTCTTACACCGCGTCCTCAAAGAACTGCCTTTTTTTCCCCAACAATTGGTTCCTCGTTTCTATTGTTTTTATTATTTCTTATAATATGATTGTTTACTGCATCTGCATTTTTATTTGTAGGTAATGTGTGTTTTTCAATACGGATACATTTTTCTCCCCCCACCCTTTCTACTACAATTTTATATTATATATCTACTGTCCATTGTCCCCTACTCCCTATTTTATTTTTTATTACTGACCAATATGGATCTCCTTAAAGACATAGAGACCCATAGACACAATGTATTAGAAGAATTATATACCTTACTACCATCTACCATTTTCTCCAATGATGTTAAATTAACCGTCACCACCAGATACACACTGTGTGGCAAATTTAAACACCTTGAAAGAATTCAAGAACAAACCAACCAACAATGGTGGGGAAAATTCTTTTTAGAAAAATATATCACTTCTAAGACCTCCACTCGAGGCCTTAGAATCACCAAAGACTGCCCATTTCTCAATGCTGCCAGTAAAAAGGAATGGAAAAATATCTCTGAATTTTGCACATCCAAATGAATGGGAATCCTTATTGAACATAGATTACATCTTTTTGAGAAACTTAGGCTTGAAGCTAAAACCATAGCAACAGGTATCATTGATCGGGGGTCACTGTCCCGCTCTACTGGCTCTTTGTTCTCAAGAAAAACACCAAGTCAGATGAGGATTACCTGATTAAAACAAAATTGGCAAAATTCAAAAGAGACCTAGATGATTTTAACACTAACAGAGTTTTTAATTGGAAATTAAATTCCTTGTTATTCCCCTTATGATACCAGATCTTCACGTCCTCCCCATTCCCATGCCCCACCACTTATCCCACCCAACAGATCCGCGCTCACCCCCCACTCCCACCGACAGCCCCCTACTCTGCTCCCACCCCAGTCTCATTGCCCCCCTCTTCTTATGGGAATTCCTACTACTCATAGGAATCCTCAATCTACACTCCCTATTTGCCTTGGTCGAATAGTAGAAAAGAACCAGACAACCAAAATTAATAATTTGCTTGCCGATCTCAGTACGTTTTCCAATAGACCCTCCTATGCAGGTAGGGACCATGGTATCACTACTGACATAAAAAAAAAAAACTTTTATACCTAGACGGTCAAATGTTGCCCCTGATCCATCTAACCCCAACACGTCTAGGAACTCCGATGACGATTCCATGGATGTTCAGCCAGTGACTGACAACTCTAAAGCCCTGTACACACGATCGGATTTCCTATGGTTTTTAAACTGATGGATTTTTCCATCGGAAAACCGATGAAGCTGACTTCTATCAGTCTTGCCCACACACCATCAGTCAAAAAACCGACCGTTCCAAACGCGGTGACGTAAAACACTCCGATGAGCCGAGAAAAATTAAGTTCAATGCCTCTGAGCATGCGTCGACTTGATTCTGAGCATGCGTGGGTTTTTTAACCGATGGACTTGACCATAGACAATCGGAATTTACCATCGGTTTTTGATCCATCGGAAAATTTTAAAACAAGTTCTATTTTTTAAAACCGATGGAAAAAAGACCGATGGGTCCCATACACGATCGCTTTGTCTGATGTAAACAATCCATCGGACGGTTTCCATCGGTAAAACCGATCGTGTGTACAGGGCTTAACAGTACTGCGGAGCATCCTAATTGGATTCATCTATCCAACCTGAATCACACAGTCACCTCAGATTCTATCATTACTGATTCTCCACAGCTACCCCACTCCTCTCTTTCTGTTAATAAATCATTATCAACATCCCATGTTCCATGTCTTTCTGCCACCATTGATCCTAATTTTTTAGTACTAAGTTCTCCTCGAGCCAACCGGAGAAAAAGCAAACTCCGGAGAGGCTGCAGCGGAGGACGAAAAAACTCCAGAAACCAACACACAAAAATTCTGCAAACTGTAAAGATTTTTAAGCTATCATCTCTTCAACTTTCTTTTTGACTCTGAAAAGATTTTTCTATGCCCAACAAAATAAACCCACTGCAGACAACATAGATCCCTCTCTACTTATTCCGCCCCTAAATTCCTTTGAATATGACGGTGACATCATAGACGTCTTGGAATCTCTAAATGAGGAAGATGACACACAAAGTCTCTTTACACAGCACCTTGCCACTTCACCGCCCATAATACACTCATCTTTTAAACCCAAGTTAGTTTTCTATCCTGCCCAATCCAAAGGCCCCTACCTTGAGAGTTTTTATTGAGTAGTATACGCTGATTTTCTTAAGCTTTGTCAGACATCTTCCACAGTACCACCTCATCAGCACAATCTTTCTGTCCATGAAACCCGTGCCCTAGACTCCTTAATTCACACGGCAGATATTATCATCAAATCTGCCGATAAAGGAGGAGGTATAGCTCTGCAAAACAAGGCAGACTATATCAAAGAAGCCCATAGACTCCTCTCTGATAAGACTACTTATAATAAACTCAAAAAATAGGATTTTTATAACAGCTTACCTGTAAAATCCTTTTCTTGGGAGTACATCACGGGACACAGAGCGACATAGTCATTACTAATGGGTTATATAGATACCGTCAGGTGCTGGCACTGGCAACTTCCAAAACCGGAAGTACCCTCCCCTATATAAGCCCCTCCCATCCGGGAGCACCTCAGTTTTGTAGCAAAGCAATAAGTGTCCCCAAAGAGGGGCGGGAGCTCTGTGTCCCGTGATGTACTCCCAAGAAAAGGATTTTACAGGTAAGCTGTTATAAAAATCCTATTTTCTTTCTCGTACATCACGGGACACAGAGCGACATAGTCATTACTAATGGGATGTCCTAAAGCAATGCCCAATGAGGGGGGGGATACACCATATATAAGCTGAGCGCTATCAGACATGAGGATCTTTTGCGGCCTGCAACACACTGCGCCCAAAGGCGACATCCTCCTGACTTCTAACGTCCACCTGGTAGAACCTAGTAAACGTGTGAACTGAAGACCACGTTGCGGCCTTACAGATTTGAGCCAGGGAGGCCTGGTGATGCACTGCCCATGAAGTTCCAACTGCTCTCGTGGAGTGTGCTCTAACTTTGAATGGAGGCGGTCTCCTTCTCAAGCCATAAGCTTGCATAATGACCTGTCGAATCCACTTGGCTAAAGTAGATTTTGACGCTGCCTGACCCTTTCTGGGGCCTTCCGGCAGAATAAACAAAGTATCCGTTCTGCGAATCTGAGCAGTGGCTTCTAGATAAGCTTTACCTGCTCTTACTACATCCAAAGAATGCAATAACTTTTCCTCTACCGAAGTAGGTTTGGGGAAAAAAGAAGGAAGAACCACATCTTGGTTCAAATGAAACCTCGATACCACCTTAGGAAGAAAGGCTGGATGAGGACGTAACACTACTCTGTCCTTATGGATAACCAGATATGGCTCCTTACAGGACATACTGCTAATTCCGATACTCTTTTAGCCGAACAAATGGCTACTAGAAAAATCAATTTCCTGGTGAGAAGCACCAAGGAAATATGCTGTAATGGTTCAAATGGTTGTTTCTGTAGAACCGACAGAACCAAGTTTAGATCCCATGGACATATGGGAATATTAACCGGAGGACTAATATGCATCACTCCTTGTATAAAGGCTTTGACTAGTGAATGCGAAGCCAAGGGCCTTTGAAAAAATATTGACAAGGCCGAAATCTGACCCTTGATAGTACTCAAGGCAAGCTTCCTATCTACAGCCCACTGTAGGAAGTCCAGAATCCTACCTATTACGTACTTATGTGGATGCCATTTCTTGGCCTCACACCACGCGATGTACGCCTTCCAGATTCTATAGTAGATCTGCCTGGATACCGGCTTCCTGGCATTGATCATGGTAGATACCACAGCATTAGAGAGCCCTCTCTTTTTTAGAATGTGGGCTTCAATAGCCAGGCCCTCAAACCTAGGGCTGGTAAGGAAGGGTGGTATATCGGTCCTTGCGAAAGCCGGACGACGTGGGAGAGTCCAAGGACTCCCCACTGAAATTTTACAATCTCCGCGTACCACGCTCTTCGGGGCCACGCTGGAGCCACCGGAATCACCGGTTTCTTTTCTACCCTGATTCTGCGGAGTAATCGAGGTAACCATTGTGGCGGTGTGAATGCATATATCAGCTTGAACTGATCCCAAGGGAACACTAGGGCATCCGAGCCGCAAGCTAGGGGATCCCTTGTCCGAGAGACAAACCTGTCCCCCTTTGCGTTGAATCTGGATGCTAGAAGATCTACATCCGATGTTCCCCACCGCTGACATATTGTCCAGAAAACCTCGGGGTGAAGGGACCCTTCCTCTGGGCCTAATTGCTGGCGACTTAGAAAGTCCGCCTTCCAATTCTCCACTCCTGGAATGAATACCGCAGATATGGCTGGGACATATTTTTCTGCCCATTTCAGGATGTAATTTACTTCCCTCTGGGCTGCACGACTCCTGGTGCCCCCCTGATGATTGATATATGCCACTGCTGTGGCATTGTCTGATTGCATTCTGACAGGGGACCCTTGGAGTTTGGATGTCCATGCTACTAGGGCATACCGGGCTGCTCGTATCTCTAAGAGATTGATGGGCAGGGCCTTTTCTGCATCCGACCATCTGCCCTGGAGAGACTATTGCTCCAGTACTGCTCCCCAGCCTATAAGGCTGGCATCTGTAGTGACCACCTTCCAAGAAATCGGACTGAAGGATTTCCTTTTTTCCAGATTCTGGGGAACCAACCACCAACGGAGGCTCTTGCGAACGGAAGGGGACAAGGACATTGTAAGTCTAGGGCCTGAACTTTTTTGTTCCAGGCTGACAGTATGGCCCCTTGCAAATTCCTTGAATGGAATTGACCGTAGGGTACTGCTTCGAATGATGCCACCATTTTTCCCAGCAGCCTCATATACAGGCGTATGGACGGCTGTCTTTTTTGTACCCACTAAGTGGATCAAATCTTTCAAAGACAACACCTTTCCTCGAGGCAAGAATATTTTTCTCTGGCCTGAATCCAACCTTAGCCCCAAGTATTCCAGACTTTTGACTGGTTTTTAGGGCTGACTTGTCTCGGTTGATAATCCAACCGTGAGATTCCAGATACTTGATCGTCTTGTGAACGACCACGTCTAGTTTTTTCACTGAGTGGTCTATCAGCAACAAGTCATCCAGATATGCCATTATCATTACACCTTGTGTTCTTGGATTGGCCAATAAAGGGCCAGAATTTTTGTAAACACTCGTGGTGCTGTGGCCAAACCGAAGGGTAAGGCTCTGAACTGAAAATGGCGCCCTTCTACTGCAAAGCGTAGAAATTTTTGGTGGACTGGAAAGATGGGAATGTGCAAATAAGCATCTTTGATGTCGATCGTGGCTAACCAATCCTCCCCTTGTAGGGCAGTGGCCACCGATCGGATCGACTCCATCGGAAAGTCCTGATATACAGGAATTTGTATAGCCCTTTTAGAATTAATATGGGCCTCCCGTCCGCGTTTGCTTCGGGACTGTAAAGAGGTTTGAGTAAAACCCGAACCCTCATTCTTCCAGGGGAACCTCCATAATTACTCCTTGGAGCAATAGTTGTTCTAGTGCCAACAGGAGGGACTCTCTCTTCCGGGGATCCCTTGGCACGTTTGACCTCAAAAATGGGAAGGAGGAGAGTCTTTTAACTCCAAACTGTATCCCAAACCTACTGCGGAGAGCACCTATCTGTCTTGATCGTGTCCCGCCAGGTCTCTTGCGAACAACTGGAGTCCTCCCCCCACCCGACTGAGTGGGGGCTTCATGAATTTAACTTTGGGGGAGGTTTTGTACCTCCCCTGACCCAGGGTTTCTCATTACCCTGCTACTGTCCCTGTTTTTTACCCCCGGGATTTGACCGAGGAGGCCGTCGGAACTGTTACACAGCCGATGCCCCAGGGACTGGAGAAGCAGGCCTCTTAAAGAGGGACCTCTAACTCTGCTTTTAACCGGCTAGAGCGTATTTTTACCGCTGGAAATTTTCTGGATATATTTGTCCAGGTTTTCCCTGAATAAGCGTTCACCATGAAATGGGACGCTAACCAGCCATTCTTTACAGGGAGCTTCAGCAGACCAGTTTTTTGAGCCATAGGAGCCTACGCATATGTACTATAGACAGCATAAGGCGGGAGGCCTGATGGACTGAATCCTCTATGGCGTCAACCGCAAAGCCTAAGGCTCTAGGTAGATCAGCTAGGGCAAAGCCTGCTGATCTGTCAAGTCCCTCAAGACCTGTTTCAACTGATCCTTCACTGCTTAGCAGACCCCAATAGCTGCTACTGCTGGTTGTATCACCAAGCAGATTTTCATAAGGACTCCAATCTTTTATCTATTGGGTTCTTGAACATTTGGACATTATCCACTGGACATGTCAGTGATTTATACATACAAGAGATGGCTGCGTCCATTGTAGGGACCTTCCATTTTTTTTTTTGATGAACTTATCCTCCATGGGATAGACCACCGGAAATCTCTTGGGGGAATAAATATTTTCTCAGGACGTTCCCAATCCTGGTAAATGAGCCCTTTCAGTAAAGGGTGAAGTGGAAAAGAACAAACAGTCTGGGGGCTTCTAGCGACCCCAACGAGGATACAGTAGTGGTTGATGGTTCCGCAAGGTGCATTTTTAAATGCTGATCGGACCATGTTAGTCAGAGACTGAACCCATAATCTTTCAGCTTGAGATGCTGAGAAAAGGTTCCCCCACTGTTGATTCCTCTATAACAGAATCAACCTTATCCTGATCCCCTTCAGGCAGGTCGATCCCTGTATGGGACTGTTGCTCTGCTAACAGGCATTCTGAAGGAGGAGACGGAGATCGGGCGTGCTTTCCCTGACAGGGAGGCAGCGATAAATGTTGACAATCTCTCTCTAATCCTCCCAGAGCTGAGGAAAAAACCTCCTCTGTTACATACACAGGAGCAGGTGACTGAGGACAGCCACAGTACCAAGTACCCCTGCGGGGTCTCTACGGTCACTTACCTCTGAACTTCAGGGGAGACTGGTGCAGCAGGAGTATGCCCAAGATCCTCCGAGCCCGATGAGACCCCCTTCGCTTCCTGGAAGATTCAGTTCCGGAGCTTCTGGACGGCATATTCCTAAGCCTAAAGCTGAGGTATTCCAGCCGTAATACACCACTTTTACTGAGAATAGTCTAGCACAATTGCTGCTATATCACAGTTGGTGTCTACTAATGTGCCTTTCTAGGGGATGCCTGTATCAACCGCTTGCTGTATGCCTTTAAATGTTGCCAGCTCTGTCTCTGTACTTCATAGCCAGCTCACTACAATATTGTGTTTTTTTTAAACTGCTGGGACGCCCGCACATGCGCAGAAGCGCTGCGGCGCGCACAGAGCGTCATCCCCCAGGCTCCGCCCCCTTTCCCGGCTCACCTCTATATATAGAGGCGCGTGCACGCGCACGCGCGCGGGCACGTGCGCCTTCGGCGCTAATTTCAAATAGGGTAACAAGGGACAGGAGCCAGGGCCCCTCTTTGCCGCAGGCCGGGGGATGGACGAGCACTGCAACATGGCAGAGGAAGCAGTTTCCTATAAGAGAACTCACCATCTGCCTGGACTTTGCTCTGCTGAGAAGAAGCTAGTCCACATGACAAGAAAACATTCCACAGCGGCCTCTAGTGGACAAACACAGGTACCGCAGTCTAATATATTAAATATATATATATAAAAAAAATTTTTTTTTTTTTTTTTTTTTTTCTTGACCACCATTAAAAATTATTACATTTTTTTAGTAGTTACAGGCATGCACAGAATTTTGCGGGAATACCATTAGGTAACAGACAGAAAGACAAATTAGGCTTGGGGGTCCCCCAATAGAACCAAGTTCCTGGGGGCCCCCACTTACCTGTTCCCCGCCGCAGGACTTTGTTTGGTCCACAAAAGCCCAAACTTCACCTATCACGGCAGGCATTGTAATCAAACCTTCAGGGACCGGGTTCCCAAGGATTCCACTCCCCTGGACCTGTATAGCACCCTGCACAGAAAACATCTTGGTCGTGGGTATGACCAGAGCTCTGGATCCCAGGGTCCAGCTCTCCTAAGAGAAGCATTACAGGCAAAACCTTGCTCTTCTCTGCAAGGCCCGGGTACCGACCGTTTAGCTATGAAGCTTTTTTGGTCGGATCCGGAATAGCTTACTGAGGCCCAAAAGAACCTGTACGCAAGCTCAGTGAAAAACACATGTTTCTTCTTGGCCAACACCTTAGACACTGGCAAAAAACTGAGGTGCTCCCGGATGGGAGGGGCTTATATAGGGGAGGGTACTTCCGATTTTGGAAGTTGCCAGTGCCAGCACCTGACAGTATCTATATAACCCATTAGTAATGACTATGTCGCTCTGTGTCCCGTGATGTACGAGAAAGAAAATACCCTACTACTGATTTTGCAACTGAGGTCAACGTTTTAGTTAAATCAGCTCTTGACTGCGGAGTGATTAGCAAAACGGAAGCTTCCTTTTTTAGAAAAGGTTTTTATCAGATCCCATACTTTTATCATTTGCCTAAAGTCCACAAAAACCTCACCTCCCCTCCTGGCAAGCCCATTGTGGCTGCCATGGATAGCATCTTCACTGGTTTCAGTCAGTATATTGATCAATACCTACAGCCAATTGTTCAACAGTTACCATCCTATATTAGGGATGGTTCACATCTTCTAGAACTACTCGCACCTTACAGGTGAGAATCTTCTTATGTGTGGCTGTCCTTAGACGTGACCTCCCTCTACACCTCCATCCCACATGAATTCGGTTTACTAGCCCTGGAATATTTTCTTGTACATGACCACCTTATCAACCCCAGACAATCTATGTTTATCCTAGAGGCCACTAAGATTTGTCTGACCCACAATTATTTTGATTTCGATGGCGAGTTCTACCTACAAGTACAATGGACCGCCATGGGAGCCAAATTTGCCCCCATCCTATGCTAATCTAGCCATGGGCTATTGGGAAAATAATGATATCTCACAAATCAACCCCTATGCCGCCAATATCATCTTTTTTGGTCGCTATATCGATGACCTAATTGTGATTTGGGATGGCTCCCCTGATTTCATCACCTCATTTGTGGATCATTGTAACCACAATCCCTATGGCCTATCTTTGCTCACGTCTCTGATCCCACCAGTCTGGCCTTTCCAGATTTGGAATTAGACCATTATCGCCAAAAATTACACTAAACCCACGGCTGGCAACTCTTTCCTGCACTATAAGAGTTGCCATTACCCAAAATGGACACAAAACGTACCAAAAGGACAGTTTTGTTGTTTACAGCAAAACTGTACCCTGGACACTGACTATGATGCATTAAGTATTCCCCTGAAAGAAAAAATTGTTGACAAAGAACACCCCAAAATATTGGTGGACCAAGCCTGTGACCACTATTCCAAAGGCAAACCGGCCAAAATTAAAAAAGACAAAATAGATCACTCCACGAGATGTATCACAACTTTTCATTTCCAATATAAAAAAAAGAAAAACATACTTAGTAAACATTGGAATATCCTACTATAGGACCCCCTTCTTAAAACCACCCTCCCGCCAGTACCGAGAATCACATATCGCAAAGCCCCCAAGCCTTAAAAATTAAATCTCCCAGAGTAAACTTAAAACTGATCAGAGTATCCCCACTACCACCATCCTCATACCCCTAGTGGGTATGTACCAATGTAAAAAGACCTGTTGCAAAACTTGTCCTTTTGTTCAACACGGAAAATATATCTTTTCACTCCAAGGGCAAAACCTACTCACTAGACCACTTTTACAATTGTTCGTCTGATTTTATCGTGTATGGCCTCACGTGCCCTAGTGGGTTGAATTATGTTGAACGAACAATCTGCCCCCTAAGGCAGCACTTCGGCCAGCATCGACGACTTATTGAGGGTGGTAAGGACATGCATAGTGTTCCACAACATTTTTCAGAATATCCACTACGGGCCTTACAGTCTGGGTCATCAAGCAAATCCCCAAGTCAATGACAGAGGCTGAACGCTTTAAGAAACTGTGCGTCAGAGAGACATTTTGGATTTATAATCTGGATGTTCTCTCGCCTGGTGGCCTACGAAGGGAAAGTATAACCTGACATTATTATTAACCATATTGTCTCTTATGGTATCAACACCTGCATGTGTATATATATATATATATATGTATTTACATACTGAATTTATTTGACTAAATTTTGATATTTATTCAATTTTGATATTTATTTGATATCCCCCCCAATCCCATTTGTAGACAAATTTCTCATATAAATATAAATATAAATATATAAATATATATATATATATATATATATATACACACACATATTTATTATCAATTATTAACTTTTTTTTTAATATTTGATATTTATTAATTTAAGATTGATATTTATTTCTCGATAATGGTATATATGTATGGTACTGATTTATATCGATGCCATCTAAATTAATCTAATTTAAATTGATTTAATGCTAGTTTGAACTGACTCAATGTGGGACTTATTAGTTGAACTTTGACCTTGAACCAACCAACTCATAATGATATTGGAGTGCAAAATGGTCACTATCTATTTTATCCTAATGTATTTTATCTATTATTATTTATCATCATCTATAGTCATTGCCATACATAAGCCTTTGTGTTATTCATATATTTTATGGTATATATTTCTCTTCTGGAATTGTGTCCCTTAACGCCATCTTTT
This sequence comes from Rana muscosa, assembly GCA_029206835.1. NCBI lineage: Eukaryota > Metazoa > Chordata > Amphibia > Anura > Ranidae > Rana > Rana muscosa. The sequence continues at coordinate 1,168,355 of JARGYO010000098.1, read as the reverse complement.
TTCCCACATAAACTGTTGACTTATTTCTATGCAATTGATGGCCCCGCCCACCGTCAGTCTATAAAAACATTTACTCTGTGCCCCTACATTCCATGCCTGAGAAAGGAGCGCAGCTATTCTCCCCACCTATAGCCAGCCAGCTTTGAAATGCGTCGCATTCTTGTGACGTCATGCCCGGCGCCGCGCTTGTGTTTTGCTGTTCAAGCCTCGTTTTGGCCCCGACTACACGGCCGTGTCTCTCCACCACACTGCGGTAGCCTGACGAGCATTGCCAGCCACAGAGCGGCTACCCAGAGGCTCTGACGTCTCCCCTCTCCCACCTTTTATTATTTTGGAACCCATATCCTTGCCAGAGGGACTTTTTTTCTCCTACCTAACTGTGATTTGCCAAGCCTGGGTCATTGAAGGAGATCATGCTGTGCTTATCCAACCCACCCCTTCCTGCTTGGATTTGACGTGGTGCCAGCAGAACGGATCTACTGCGACTTGCGGTTCCATCCCATCTCTTCAACCCAGGATCCAAACACTACTCTGCATTCCCCCATGTGAGTGGATATTTGCTGTTTAAATAAATGACTTTTGATATATTCTCAGAGGCGCCCTTTTTTCCTTGGTTTTATTCTAGCATCACTGGAACCTGCTTCTGGTCTTTTTGGAGGCTACCCTGACTGACCCATGACACATGTATCTGTGAATGTATATGTTTACACATATACATCTCTTTATTCCTGCCCTTGAACTATTGGGTACTACATTGAATTAACATATTGAGGTACCTGTGTGCTGCGCCTTTTTTATTTGTTTACTGTATTTTTAATATGCTATTTGTTAATTTTTGTATAATTTTGTATTGTTTAGAGCCTTTTTTTATATTTCAATATTTTTATTAAAAGTTTTTCCAAATTGCAATTCCAAAGGACACAAATTGTCAAAACATTAAGAACAAATATTGTATAAAAGGGGGATCCAAATACTCTACCACCATTTTTTTTTTTCTGAGACAAAGGATTGCCATATAAAGTATAAATTCAACATAAAGAGAAAAGGTTGAGACTTTTTTGTGTGCTTTCCCTATATCCCTCCAGTGGCCTCAAAATACCACCTTGGACTCGTGGGGCACTAGTTGTAATGGGGGTATCTTTGAATCCCTGCAGTTCTATGTTTTAAGGGTTGTACATATGATTCTTATCGGTGAGATGCCTTTTAGCAAAATTAAATTGATTTAGCGTATGTAATTATGATTTCTCATCTATGGTCTTGATAAAATTGGTGTTTGTCTTCCCGATGAAGCCATTCACAAACTGAAACATGTTGGGAGATGACCACACCAAAGATTTTTGTTGACACAATTGAAAGTATCATATGATCAAGAAATTATTCCAACCATAACTGCATGATTTTAAATATTGGTTTTAGTAGTCTGTTTTGTTTTTATATGTGAAAATATGGGAATAAACTTTTTGTCTACATTAATATATTGTTTGTGGTTGGCACCTAAAAAATCTTTTTGTTTGTTACTATTTCGTTATAATAAACACAAAACAAAAACCATTACAATAAACATTGAAAAGTTTAGCCATGACACAGTTGGGGAACATATATATGATATATAGTGCAATACATTATATCAAAACATATTCCAACTATGGATAATACTGATGTCCTACAAAAAGAAACCCTTTCTGGTCCCCCTTTTATATATATATATATATATATATATATATATATATCATATATTATGTAATTTGCAATATAAAGAGGAGGAGTCCCACTACAGTGAGCATCCTATATTTCAACGGACTTGGATATACGGTATATTCCATCTGGACTACCTTTTTTCTTACTGCAATATCCAGGCTCACATTTAACACCTGCACTTTTGCACCAAACATTGGTTATCCTGTAATAGCAATGAGGCGGCTAGTTTTTTTTAAAAAACAGGAATGTTTAAAAAAAATACATTATAAAGATAAAGTTGACCTACAGCTTCCAGAGTTTAACCTTTTCCAGTCCCCTAACACCTACAGTAAGTAAAAGTTCACTGCAGTGTCACCTTTTCTCCACCTCTGTCCCTCATAGATAAGCTTCTTTATCCAGTACCATCACACCACATTATTCAGCCACTTCTTCTGAGCCCAGAATTATAGTGACTCATCCATTGAGTTCAGCAATAACAATTTGTATTTTAGTTTTTTTTTTTTTTTTTTTAGTTATTCATTTTTAGTTAAATGTCTGCCCCTTCAGCAATCAGTGTGCCCACATCCAAGTGAAGCTAACAGTAGAACTTGTCAGTTTTATTTTGTAACCAGACCAACACTATATTACAAAAAGTATCGGGACGCCTGCCTTTACAGGCACATGACCTTTAATGGCTTCCCAGTTTTAGTCCGTAGGGTTCAATATTCAGTTGGCCCACCCTTTGCAGCTATAACAACTTCAACTCTTCTGGGAAGGCTGTCCACAAGGTTAATGGCCCGTACACACGATCCGAATATCAGACTACTTCTTGTCCGATTTTTCGCGGGTTACTAGCCCAAATATCTTGTATCGCAATTGGTAGATTGTACTAATAATACAAATTTTCCCGTAGCGTAACCACATTGTAGCGTCTGGGTGGAAATGATGTAATGTGCGTGTGACCTCTCTAGCCACACCTTGGGCACCTCAGTTCGTAGCTACTTGGAATATTCGTGCCCGGTCACGTATCTTCGTTATTTCAATGGTCCTCCGTGGCTTTTCGGCACAAAGAAAGTAGAAATATGGAAGATACCAGCATTCCAGTGGCTATGCTTGGTATTATAGCTATCCATAATGTACTGAACCAGAAGAAAAAGACAAGACGAAGAGTGTGGAGTAAAGAACGGCTCCTTAATCTAGACAAGTACTCCCATATTCAACTCATCCTTGAAATTAAAGAACATAACCCAGATGACTTCTGCAATTATTTGCGAATGAACGATGAGTGCTTTCAGCCACTCTTGGCAGCTCTCACTCCACTTATCCAAAAACAGAATACATCAATGTGTCAGGCTATCAGTGCCGAGCAAAGGCTGATAGCCACCCTGCGTTATGTGTCGACAGGACGAAGCCTGCAGGATTTGAAATTTACTACAGCAATTTCACCTCAGGCCCTTGGTAAGATCATACCTGAGATATGCAAGGCGCTGATCAGCGCTCTACAGAGTGAATATATAAGGGTAATTTGCAACTATTTAAATTGTTGTCTTACAAATTGTATCTGATTATTTTTTGCGGTTTCCCCAAAACCCAGTTGATTGGTTGGAAGTGGCCAAAAATTTTCAGGAGGAATGGAACTTCCCAAATTGTGGAGGTGCAATAGATGGGAAGCATGTACGGATAACCCCACCAGCCAACTCTGGCTCTTTTTACTACAATTATAAGGGATTTTTCAGCATTATCATGATGGCAGTTGTGAATGCCAACTACGAATTAATTTACTTGGACATTGGTAAAAATGGACGCCACTAAGTTGGCAGTGTCATAGAACACACTGAATTCTATAGGTGCCTCCAGAATGAGACACTTAATTTACCAAGCACTGCCCAGAATGTCGAAGGTATGAATTCTGTGTTTGTAGCAGACGCTGAAGGGTGGTGGAAAATGAATTTGGAATCCTGGCCAACAGATTTCGCATTTTCCAAACTGCAATTCATCAGGCCACGTACAAAATAGACACCATAGTTCTCGCATTTTGTTGTGTCCTACACAACTACTTACGTTGACATATACAGGGGTATGTTGCTGCAGCACCAGATCGGGGAGCAGATAGAGTCGGAAGAAACATCCGTGAGGAAGGGCAGGAGCACCTTGCTGGACTTGCATCTCTTGACCAAGGACATTCGAGACAACCAACACAAAGTACAAAAGGTACTCAAGAGAGTTTTGATTGATTTGGTTGATAAGGGATTTCAACTGGGTATTTTGGATAGGAATGAGAGAGATTATTTGGTGCCTGTGGCACCACGAATTCCAATCATGTGTTATCTTCTCACGGTCCACAAAAGTGTTACACAACCTCCTGGCAGACCAATAGTTAGCGGAATCGATTCTGTAACGTCCCGTATTGGATGTTACATAGATTTCCACTTACAACCGCTGGTTCAATCCACACCTTCCATTTTAAAGGACACAGGGGCTACTATACGTCTGTTAGAGGATGTGGACTGTCGTGAGGAATGCATATTGGTTACAGCCGACGTTGCGGCACTATACACCTGCATACCACATAGATTGGGGTTGCATGCTGTGGAGCATTTTATGACTAACAGTGGCTTGATACCTCAGGTTCAACAACATTATATTATGTGACTATTAAAGTTTGCCACTCAGTCAAATTACTTTTGGTACCACAATCAATTCTACCTACAAAAAAGGGGTGTCACGATGGGGGCCAAATTTGCCCCCAGCCTCGCGAACCTCTTTATGGCCTTGAGGGAGGAGGATGTCGTCTACGCGTTACAATGTCCAGAGCTTGCCTTGTGGGCAAGTTATATAGACAACATCCTCCTCCTGTGGAAGGGTGATGAGGAGTCATTACATGACTTCATGGCCACTCTCAATGACAACGGTCTGGGAATTGTGTTGACTTACGAGATGAGTTACAAAACCATTCATTTTTTGGATCTTGAGATCTCTACAAATCTTACAGACTTCCACATACAGGCCGACACCCTTAATTTTAGATTTGTTGATGAGGGTTATCATCCAACTGCCATTGACAAAGAGGTTAACAAAGTGTCCCTATTGGATCGACACTCGCTTATTGTGGAACAACCTAAACGAATACCCGATCCCAAATTCAAATGGTCTTTTACCACCTAATTTTCCGTACAGCACAGACAAATCAAAAATATTTTGAATCGCCATTGGAAAGTAATTATGAATGATCCACTTTTGGGCCCTGTACTCCATGACAGAGCAGGTGTTGTATATAGAAGAGCCCCACCTCTTAGAAATCGGATAGCTCAGAATATAGCTGACCCTCCAGCGGGACGGTCTCTTTCCCTTTTTCCCAACATGAAAGGATTTTATCCTTGTGGGAGGTGTATGCATAATGCGATTGGTCAGAGAAAGATGGACAGTTTTAAATCTACCACCACCTCTACTCTTTACCACATGAAGCAGTTTACTACATGTACGACGCAATTTATCGTGTATCTCATTACATGTCCATGTCATAAGCAGTATGTGGGGCGCACCATTAGAAATTTCTCCATCAGAGTGAACAAACACATTACAGGTATCAAGAAAGGTTGCAGCAATCACAGCGTACCTAGACATTATTTACATGTTCACAATAAGGACCCTTCAGGAACCCAGTTCCAGGTTATTGACCAGTTCATCCCCCATTGGAGGGGTGAATCCCGTATCAGGGGTGTTTCTCAATTGGAAACTTTTTTGATTTACCAGCTACGGTGTTATTCCCCATTTGGGTTAAACATTGACTGGGATATTAATTCATTCATCAATAAAGCATAAGTTTGGTGTTTTTTACCCTTCTCTTTACACTGACCTTATTTGTACGCAGGTCGCTCAGCTGTTCCATCATGTTGGGCATGACATGATTATTGATTGACATTTACATACATATAGAGGCCGTCATTATCCTTATTTGGTTTTATATAGTTTTTTTATAGTGTTCCATCTTATTGATTGTTATATCATGTAACTTCTTATTTTGTGATCATTAGCTGTTATCCATGCAGCAGTTTTTATAAGGCATATACCATCACAATGTTTGCTGTTTGCATGTGTTTTTATATTTATAATGTATTTACATACTGCCTGACCTTCCGGTCTGTCATTCCCTGTCTCTGGTTGCTATGGCAACATGTACTCTCTCTCTGTCAACACCATCGGCTTTGAACTGCCTTCTACGCAATCGCCTGTATGTCTGCAGAGCGGTGCGCTGCTGGGTTACTCCCACGTCACATGTCACGTGACGTCAAGTTGGTTTGGAGGCTTGGAACACAAACATCCCCGCAGGGATTGCGTGATGACACAGTCTCCAGCAGCAAAGTGATGACGCGGTACAGGCGTCACACGCTTCGGCTGTGTGCTGCTGTGATTGGCTATGACGGCCGGATGGGTGTGGCGGACGAGGGCGCTGCAGACTCCAGATTGGCTCTGATGGCCATAAGGGTTTGATAGGCTGGAGGGCGGCATTTTTGAGTCTTTGATTGGTCCAGTATGAATGAGGGTGGTCTTCACTTCAGCTGTGATATTTCCAATCAAACATGTCTTACTATATAATGGCGCGGTGTTACACATGCAGGCTCATGCACCAGTTGATGCACATTAGTGCGAAACATGTCAGGTACATAGCCTGCTACAAGCTTCACTAAGCCTTCAACAAATTTTCTCCTGTGATCACCTTTTTACATGCACCTTCCAGGACGCTTGTACCATTTTATTGTTTTTATATGTTCATTTTTTTTACTTGGAATAAACTAAGCCTTTTTTTACAACAAACCATCCGATTCATCTGCACTATGTGGAGGCTTTTCTCATTCCTTGCCATGGTTTATACCAGGGGTCTCCAAACTTTTCAAACAAAGGGCCACTTTAATTGCCCTTCAGACTTTAGGAGGGACGGATTGTGACCAGCAGTGACAGAAAATATTACGGGCCCAGCATCAGTGAGAATAAATATGGCCTCAGGGTTGGTGGTCAATAGGAGGAGGAGTAGTGCCCCTACTAGTAGTAGGAATAGTATCCCATCATTGGTATCAGTGGAAGATATAGTGCCCCATTGTTGGTGTCAGTGGGATGAATAGTGCCTCATATTAGTTTGAGGAATTGTGCCCCAAGGGTCGGATAATTACATCTGGCCCTCGGGACGCAGTTTGGAGACCCCTGGTTTATACTGATGTCTGGATGTCTGTTTCCATAGACACACCCCTAAACCTTGTGGACAGCCTTCAAAAAAAAAAAGTTGAAGCTGTTATAGCTGCAAAGGGTGGTCCAACTCAATATTGAACCCTATGGACTAAGACTGGGATGTCATTAAAGGTCATATGTGTGTAAAGACAGTCTTCCAATGCTTTTGGCAATATAGTGTGTGTGATCACATAATCGTGCATGCTCTCTGTGTGCTGACACACACAGGGAAGCCTGTGTACCACCCACCTCCCCACCCTTTTAGTTCTTCCCTTTAATAAATATGGACAATCAAGCTTATAAACAAAAAGTTCTGCAGTAATTATAGTAAAAAAAAAAAAAAAACAACTTGCTTACTTACTTATGGTCAATAAATTGTATTATAAACAAAAACATTCTGTAAAGATTATAGTTAAAAAAAAATGTTTTGTATTCTTTCATATGGTCAATAATGTTTATTTTTGTGAACAAAAAAAAATTCCATAATCATTATAGTAAAATAAAATGTGTTGACTTACATGTGGTCAATTAACCTTATTCTTATTCTTTCATTTTTTGTACATGTGTGTATATTTGGAAGCTGCCATTTTCTCTTAAATAAAAACATTTGAAAAAAAAAAATGTTCAGTAATCATTATATTATAAAAAAGTTTGATTATTGACATATGGTCAATATAGTTTATTATAAACAAAACATTTCTGTAAAAATTATAGTAAAAAAAATTGTATACAAAGATGGGTTCAATAAAACTTATAGTTATAAAAAGATGTACATGTTATTGTAAATATTATAATAAAAAAAGTGTTGTTAACTTGCTTGCATAATTATGTAAAATTTTAATAATTATAGTAAACATTTTTGTATACATTTGGTCAATTTAGTTTAATTTTAAAAATGGAAAAAAAAAACCTTCCGCAACCATTATAGTAAAAAAATTATAATTATTAGGGAAAGAAAGTAAATATATATATATATATATATATATATATATATATATATATATATATGTGTGTGTTGATTACTTACATATGGTGAATAAAGTTTATTAATACCAAGAAAAAGTTCTCTAATAATTATAGTGAAAAAGAAATTGCTTACATATATTAATACCAAGAAAAAGTTCTCTAATAATTATAGTGAAAAAGAAATTGCTTACATATATTAATACCAAGAAAAAGTTCTCTAATAATTATAGTGAAAAAGAAATTGCTTACATATATGGGCAATAACGTCTATTTTATTAAGCAAAAAAGGTTCTGCAATCATCATCGTAAAAAAAAGTGCTTTTACTTACATATGGGCAATAAAGTTTATTATAAACAAAAAAAAAAATAATCATAATAGTAAAAACAAAGTTTTCTATATTTACGTATGGTCAATAAAGTTTAGTTTTATAACCCAACAAAAGTTCTGCTGGTCCTTCACTGTAGTAATATGAGGGAGGAGAGACCAGCAGAAAGTTTACAATACAATGGTGTGCATATTACGTCATACACAATTATTCATTAGACATGTAGCCCCCAGTCAGGGCTTCAGGGAAACATTGTGCCCCCCCCCCCCCGGAAGTTAGGGAGGCACTGTTCCGGTAAGACAGAGAATAAGCTAATGAATAAAGGTGCAATAAACATTACAATATAATACTTTGATTGAACGTGCTAAATGCATTCTAAGTCATAGGGAGTCTTCTGATGAAGATACAATGCTCTACCTAGCATAGGGCATCATAATGAGGAATGATAATTGACATATTGTAGACACGGAAGTGGTCATTGTACCATAGCAGATTTTTTTTTACTAAATAAGCATGGCTGGTCATTTGATGTGCACCTATGGAAGGGTGTCCAAGACGGCTGACAGACCGGTCACATAACCCGGGAGCTTAAAATCAGAAGTGTCATCTTTTTGTTAATTCAGTCTTTTTTTTTTTTTTTTTCATTCCTGGATTAGATAAAATGATTCAGCAAAATGTTGTAAAGTGATCTACAGCCTCTGTTTCTTAGTAGTACATGTAAATAGAGAATGTCTAAGAAAATAAAGTAGAACAAATAAAATAGGGCCCAAGTGCTATCACTGGTCGGCCCTTCAGCTTGGTTCTGGAGAGACTTACCGTATATACTCGAGTATAAGCCAAGTTTTTCAGCACATTTTTTCGTTTGTGCCCCTAATTCTGGCCAGCCGTAGGTCTCCTAGCCCCACTGTCCATCTTCAGGTTTGTGCCCCTGATTCTGGACAGCCATAGGTCTCCTAGCCCCAGTCTTCCTCTACAAGCGTGCAAAGTTTGTTGTCCAGGGGACCTACGGCCGGGGAGCACCGATTTTTCCAATCCCGGCATCCCTTCCATAGACTCCCATGTTAAACAGTAATTTCTCTGGTAATTTTGGGGACCTGGTACTGGCCGGCCCTAGGTCCCCTGGACCCCAAACTTGGCACACATGTAGCCCCACTCTTAGTCTATAAGTGTGCAAAGCTTGTTGTCCAGAGAACCAACGGCCAGGGAGCACAATTTTTTTTAAAGCCAGGCAACCCCTTCCATAGACTCCCATGTTAAACGTCAGTCTAGTCACACAGCGCCGGAGATCAGGTAGGGAGATTGGACACAGTGAGGCTTGGGCACAGTGAGGCATGGGCACAGTGAGGCACAGTGAGGCATGCACATGGACACAGTGAGGCAAGGGCACAGTGAGGCATGGACACACTGGGGCATGGGCACAGTGAGGCATGGGCACAGTGAGGCACAGTGAGGCATGGACACAGTGAGGCATGGGCACAGTGAGGCACGGTGAGGCATGCACATGGACACAGTGAGGCACGGTGAGGCATGCAGATGGACACCCTAGGCTTATACGAGTCAATATGTTTTCCCAGTTTTTTGTGGTAAAATTAGGTGCCTCGACTTATATTCGGGTCGGCTTATACTCGAGTATATACAGTATTTTCAAACCACTACTGTTGAAAATACATGTAGAATTTTATTTATCCTCACCTGATTGCCCACTTTATCTATATGGAAGGACTCTTGTGTTGTGGGGTGGAGACCGCAAGTCAGGCACAGTGAGTGGAAACGGAGAGCTCTTGCCGGCACTGATGGCATTATTGGGTTTCAGTATCTTGCATGACTGTTGAAAATACGGCCCTCACAAATTCTAATAAGAAACATATTTCTTTGAGAGTCTGTTGCAGTTTCCAGAGGTTTTGACTGACGTGGCCCATGAACTCACAGCTTATTTTTGGATGAATGTCACTCCTGAGAGTGACCCAGGTATAGTGTGGGTGGCCCATAAGGCAGTCATACGGGGTACTCTGATCAAACACAGTTCCCGTGTTAAATAGGCGAGAGAAGCGCAATTGCCAAAACTGTTAGCCAATATCCAGGCTCTTGAGCTGCAGCATAAAAGGACACCGATCCCATCTTTAGGGACCGAACTTGCTCATCTTGGTCGACAGGTCTCCGATCTTCTTCAATACAAAGCTAAAGCGGCACTCCAATCTTGCAAGAAGATTGTGTATGAATCGGGAGACAAGTGTGGCAAGTGGCTAGCACGGGTCCTCAGAGACCAACATAAGGCTTCCTATATCCCATAAATTAAAGGTACGGATGGACGAATAATATCATTATCCAAAGATATTGCCCATACATTTGGGGAATTCTATTCCTCCCTATACAACCTCCCACCCCCTCCTCCCTCCTCTTCCATAGAATATTACCTCTCTTTGGCATACTTGTTGCACCTCCCGTCCCCAGTTCGGAGAGAGCTGGAAGTCCTTATCATTGTTAAAGAGCTGAGCGGAGCAGTGAAGTCAGCCAAACAAGGAAAAACACCAGGCCCAGACGTACTGTATTTACTATACAGTACTACAAGGCCCTTCTTCCCCTGTTATTTCCACATATGGTAAAAGTGTTTAATGGTCTAGGACAGACTACCTCGTTCCCGCCGGCATCAATGTTAGCCCATGCCTCAGTTATCCCAAAAGAAGGGAAAGATCCCTCTGTTTGTGGCAGCTATCGGCCGATTTCATTCCTCAATGTGGACCTTACGCTCTTTACCAAAATACTTGCCTGTCGGCTCCAATCTTTGTTACCCTAGCTAGTCCACCTGGACCAAATGGGCTTCATCCCTTCACATGAGGCCAGGGACAACACGGTTAAAAGTACTTAATCTGGTCCACTTCGCCAATCAAACAGGCTCCCCTTGCGTATTCCTTAGTTACATTGAGGTCCCTTTTGAGAGTAGTGTCATTGATTTGGTTGACTAGAGGGCATCAATACATCTTTGTGCTAGTGGGCTATGCCACCTGCAAGAAATTCCTCTGACGCAACCGGCCAAAACAATAGCCAAATGCCCCGTACACACGACCAGTTTTCCTGTAGGAAAAAGTCTGATAAGAGCTTTTGGTTGGGAATCCCGCCCGTGTGTATGCCCCATCAGACTTTTTCCAACAGGAAAACTGCTGGAAAAAAATAGAGAGCAGGTTCTCTACTTTCCCGTCTGAAAAATTCCTAGCGGAAAAAACGTTTGTCTGTATGCTTTCTCAACGGGAAAAAAAACATGCAAGCTCGGAAACAATTTGACGCATGCTCGGAAGCATAGAACTTCATTTTGTCGGCTCGTCGTAGTCTTTTACGTCACTGCGTTCTTGGCAGTCAAAAGTTCACCGGACTTTTGTGTGACCGTGTGTATGCAAGGCAGGCTTGAGAGGAATTCCGTCGGGAAAACCATTGTGTCTTTTTCCGACAGGGAAACCGTTTGTGTGTACGGGGCAAAAGAGTTATTTTAGGTTTTCAGCCATATGGGCATTCCCAAAGTGGTCCTACTTAATCAAAGCACCCCAGTTATGTCCAGGGTAACTAAAGAACTTTGCACACTTCTCGACAATTGCATACTTCAGCGTACCACCCTCAGACAGATGGGCTAGTTGAAAGGTTTAACAAAACAGATGTTAGGGATTTTGGTTGATAAAGACAGAAAGAATTGGTATTGCCTAATACCTTTCTTGATGAGAGAGGTTCCCCAGTCATCCCCAGGGATCTCTCCATTTGAGGTTGTGTATGGAAGTCACCCATGAGGGCTATTGGACATTGCTACAGAAACATGGAAGAGTGAGAGTTCCCCTCATAGAAGTGTGATTGAGCATGTGGCACAAGTGATGCCTATTGTAAAGACACATTTCACCCAAGCTCAGTTGGGACAGCAGAGGATTTACAAACTTTTCAATTTTACCTGTCGAGATAGGTTTTGGCGTTTTTCCCAATGGTAGAAAGTGAAATGGCAGAGACCCTATGCAGTGCTGGAAAAAAAAAATTGTGAAGTAAATTACAAGATTAGCCAACCAGGGAGATGCAAACCCAAGCATGTGAATGAATTAAAACCTAACTAAAGGATAGGGAGTTTTTAGTCGCTTAGACTACCTCTCTTCCTGCTCAGTCTGACTTGGAAATCCCTGAAGCTGGAATAGCAGAGGCTCCACAAATAAAACAAGGTTGAAACAAGTAGGGGGAGAGGGTATGTGACAGGAGGCCAAGAAAGACTACTTATTGTGCCTACAGTGGGTATAGAAAAGAATCATCCCCTTTAAAATAATCACATTTTGTTGCTTTGCAGCCTGAAATGATGACAGACACCATTTTTGTTTTATCCAGCTGTATTTTCTAGTGCGTGCAAGTTACAACATCCAAGTGAAGGATATAACACCAATATGTCAGAAAAAAATCAAAAACAGAATCACTGATGAATAATAGGGGGGGAGGGAAATGGGATTTTTCGCGAGGTCAGAATCACTGAGTTGGAAAAGGGATCACCCCCCCCCCCCAGTCAGTATTTTGTTGGACCACATTTCACTTTAATTACAACCTTTAGTCTGTTGGGATTTGTCTCTACCTACTTTGCACATCTAGATTTTGCAATATTTGCCCACTCTTTGCAGAACTGCTCAAGTTCAGGAAATTTTCAGGAAAATCTGCTGCCCTCTGCCAAAAAGTTGTCAATGGGAAGAAAGTTTCCCTTCCAACATGACAATGACCCAAAGCACACAGCAAAAGTGACCACACAGTGGTTGAAGGAGATAAAGGTGAATGTACTTGCATGGCCTAGTCAGAATCCACTTAAATCCCATTGAAAATCTGTGGAATGACTTGAAGACTTCTGGGATGACAGCCATGCAAACCAATTTGATGCAGTGTGCGGCATATGGTCTGCGTACTGACAGGCTGACGCCCTCACCCCTTCAACCTTTGCAGCAATGCTGGCAGCACTCATATGTCTATTTCCCAAAGACAACCTCTGGTTATGACGCTGAGCACGTGCACTCAACTTCTTTGGTCGACCACGGTGAGGCCTGTTCTGAGTGGAACCTTCAGGTACAGGAGATAGTCAGAGACTGCAGACATGGTACAGGAGATGGTCAGAGACTGCAGACATGATACAAGAGATGGTAAGAACAAAGTGTAAGAATTGATGGTGGTTTGTAGCCAAAGGGTAGTCATCTCAAATATTGATTTGATTTAGATTTCACTTTCGTTCGCTCACTTTGCATTTTGTAAAGTGATGAAAAGAAACAATATTTTTTTTTTCTTTACATCTACCTAAAAAGTTTATATTAGCATTAAGGGCATGTATAAAAATAAAAAAAATTAAAATATTCCAGCACATCTAGCAACACACCCCTTAGACCATTTGATTGATCTCCCTCACTAGTAAGAGTCTAGTGGATGTCGGCAGGAGGCAACCCATAATCCTGTGGCTATGTGAGTAAATTACTCCAATGCTAAAGAATAGTGACTGTGTGTAGCTTTTAACTCTGGAATGGAGTACAGGCCACCAACCGCATAGAGATCCTGTCGGACATTCATGTTTTTGTGCAGTGCAGCCAGTTGAAGTGTCCTCAAGTTGTTCCGTTTTACAGTTTATTGGGGTATCCAATGCGCCCCACTCCTATCCAAGTTTACTGCTCCATATATACACTGAACAAAATTATAAACACAACACTGTTGTGTTTGCCCCTATTTATCATGACCTGAACTTAAAGATCTACGACTTTTTCTATGTACACAAAAGGCCTATTTCTCTCAAATATTGTTCACAACTCTGTCTAAATGTGTGTTAGTGAGCACGTCTCCTTTGCCGAGATAATCCATCCACCTCACAGGTGTTGCATATCCAGATGCTGATTAGACACCATGATTATTGCACAGGTGTTCCTTAGGCTGGCCACAATAAAAGGCCACTCTAAAATGTGCAGTTTTATCACACAGCACAATGCCACAGATGTCGCAAGTTTTGAGGGAGCGTGCAATTGGCATGCTGACTGCAGGAATGTCCACCAGAGCTTTCGCCCTTGAATTGAATGTTCATTTCTCTACCATAAGATGTTTCAGAGAATTTGGTAGTACATCCTACCGGCCTCACAACCGCAGACTACATGTAACCACACCAGCCCAGGACCTCCACATCCAGCATCTTCACCTCCAAGATCGTCTGAGACCAGACACCCAGGCAGCTGCTGCAACAATTAGTTTGCATAACCAAAGAATTTCTGCAAAAACTGTCAGAGACCGTCTCAGGGAAGCTCATCTGTATGCTTGTCGTCCTCATCGGGGTCTTGACCTGACTGCAGTTCGTCGTCGTAACTGGCTCGAGTGGGCAAATGCTCACATTACATAGCGTCTGGCACTTTGGAGAGGTCTTCTCTTTACAGATGAATTCCCGGTTTTCACTGTAGATGGCAGACAGCGTGTGTGGCGTTGTGTGGGTGAGCGGTTTGCTGATGTCAATGTTGTGGATTGAGTGGCCCATGGTGGCGGTGGGGTTATGGTATGGGCAGGCGTATGCTATGGACAACGAACCCAGGTGCATTTTATTGATGGCATTTTGTATGCACAGAGTTACTGTGACGAGATCCTGAGGCCCATTGCTGTGCCATCATCCACGACCATCACCTCATGTTGCAGCATGATAATGCACGGCCCCATGTTACACAATTCCTGGAAGCTGAAAACATTCCAGTTCTTGCATGGCCAGCATACCCACCGGACATGTCACCCATTGAGCATGTTTGGGATGCTCTGGATTGGCGTATACGACAGCGTGTTCCAGTTCCTGCCAATATCCAGCAACTTCGCACAGCCATTGAAAAAATAATGTACCAACATTCCACAGGCCACAATCAACAACCTGATCAACTCTATGCGAAGGAGATGTGCTGCACTGTGTGAGGCAAATGGTGGTCACACCAGATACTGACTGGTTTTCGGACTCCCCAGACCCCTCTAATACAGTAAAACTTTACATTTTAGAGTGGCCTTTTATTGTGGCCAGCCTAAGGCACACATGTGTGTAGCAAGGTCCCAGGCCTCATTCAGTCTAATGAGAACCTCCAGAGCCATGAACAGCTGACATCCTTTTGTATAGAGTGGGTTGAAAGGCATAGTATGTGTGATGTAAGGTAGATTCATGGGTGCCAGACACTTCTTGAATGCAAAGAGATGAATTTTCTCTTAAACAGAACTGTGGGAGAGAGGGTTTAGGGCCAGGACACCCTTAGGTAGTTGCAATGTCAATTGGCAGACTACTACAGGTAGAGAGCCATGCAGGGAAAGGCACCCAATCTGCATTGTGTAGGAGCACTGTCTCCTATGGCAACAGTCTTAGAACAGTCCCTAACACAAACTGTCATGAACTCCTTTACTTTTATACAATCACTTCTTGTAGATTCTCAGCCCACTGAGCTCCCAGTCTCTCTCACTAGACTTGCTGATTCACTGACACTGAATCCCATGAACTCTTCCAATCTTCTTACTTTAGTATCTTCCTCAAGCGTCACCCCCGCTTTCCTGCTGGGTCCCTGGCTTGGCACATTACTCCTCAAGCGACTGGTTCCGTGGCTTGGCACCTGATGAAGTTTCCCAATTCTTTACCGTCCCCGGGTTGGTGAGAATACTGCTCCGTTACTTGTTTCAGCTACTCACGGTGGTCCCTGGTAACAAGGTGGATGGTCCCTTAGTGGCGACAGTTTCCTCTCTACAACTGACCATGACAGGTTTTCCGGCCGGCAGAACCGGCACTTCTGGTTGGACTGCAAGCCGCAATCCCAACCCTACGCTGCTCTCTGGCTTCTGGATAGGCCCTCAGACAGCCTAGCAGTCAGATTTGCCCGGAAGAGGCCCAAACTCCAGCCCAGCAGCCCGGGAAGCACAACACACGTCCA
Source organism: Rana muscosa (assembly GCA_029206835.1). Taxonomy (NCBI): domain Eukaryota; kingdom Metazoa; phylum Chordata; class Amphibia; order Anura; family Ranidae; genus Rana; species Rana muscosa. Next base: position 1,152,253 of record JARGYO010000098.1, on the reverse strand, counting down.
CCCAGACAGCTGTCCAGGTGGCACAGAACACCGATCACCTGACCTCACCCAAATAAATAGGCTCTCCCAGCAGGCCAAGGGACCCAAGAAGATCCCTGCCCATTGGCTGAGATACCCTATCCATTCCTAATCTGTCCTTGCAATGCCCTTGTCTTATCTAATGTCACCAGATACCTGGCCATCTAGTGACAGAAGGGAGAAGTGCAGCAATTCCAGACTTAGGGTGAACTCAATTGATCCCTAGAAATTGGCCAAGGCCAATACACCGGGCTGGTAAATTTAGGAGCATCCCTGCCTAGACATCAGGGTGCTACATGTGCAATAATCATGCTGTCTAATCAGCATCATGATATGCCACACCTGTGAGGTGGATGGATTATCTCCACAAAGGACAGATTTGTGAACAATATTTGGAGAGATAGGCCTTTTGTCTACATCGATAAAGTCGTATATCTTTAACAGGTTCCTGCCGGCCACACGTGATCGCGTAAACACACAAATCCCTGTGCTATCAGATCAGAGGAGACATGTCGTTTGTTCCTACTATGTAGGAACAGCGAGATGTCGCCTCTCCTACTCAGTCATATCCCCATACAGTTAAGTTAGAACACACTGAGGGAACACACAATTAACCCCTTGATCGCCCCCTAGTGTTAACCCCTTCCCTACCAGTGTCATTTACACAGTAATCAGTGCATTTTTATAGCACTGATCGCTGTATAAATGTCAATGGTCCCAAAAATGTGTCAAAATTGTCTGATCTGTCCGCCGCAATATCGCAATACCGCTAAAAATCGAAGGTCACCGCCATTACTAGTAAAAAAAAAAAATTGCTTTAAAAATGCCATAAATCTTTCCATAGTTTGTAGACGCTATAACTTTTGCGCAAACCAATCAATATACACTTATTGCGATTTTTTTCAATAAAAATATGTAGAAGACTATATATTGGCCTAAATTGATGAAGATGTATTTTTTTTTTTTTATTGGGGATATTTATTATAGCAAAAAGTAAAAAAAAATATTGTTGTTTTTTTTTTGTTTTTTTTCATAATTGTCGCTCTTTTTTTTTTTTGTGAAAAAACCCCCCGCAGAGGTGATGAAATACCACAGTTCATTTGGGTGCAGCGTCAAACGACCGCACAATTGTCAGTTAAAGCGATGCAGTGCCAAATTGTAAAAAGTGCTCTGGTCAGGAAGGGGGTAAAATCTTCTGGGGCTGAAGCGGTTAAGTTCAGCTCATGATAAGGGGCAAATTTTTCAACCCTGTGCTCTGGTATCTTATAACAACATCCACCAGTGTTTTCCAAGTGTCAGATTTACTCTCATCGCCTTTATTTGTGTAAAGATCAACAGAGTCAATGTGCATGACTATTTGCATCATAGATTGAATGGAAACATTTTCCATCATTGAGATAGGCGTAGCTCTATCATTTTCTTACAACTCTCGTATATGACTGCAAAGATGGCAAATTCTCAGAAGGAAGATGATTCTGAAGATATTTTATTGCAACATCTGCCTTCATTTTTCTGTCTTGGAATATTGATATTGCCAAATTTGATCATAGAATTATTTATTGTTGCTGTTCATGTCATTGAGTGTCTGAAGGGGAGATCAATAATGGATGTCGACAAAATTATCACCTCTCTTGAGCTAGCGAAGGTTTTCTTTCACCCTGCAAGTCTCTTGTATTTGTTTGCAGTGTTTTACTTTCCAGAGACATCTGCTTTTTTTCCTATGTTTCTTGAGTTAATAATTAATTCCTTAGGTTGTCTCAATATCTGCTTGACAACCATGCACTCCATTTTCATCTACTTGAAGATCTTCACCTTTCACAACGTCTTCTTCCTACGTCTGAAGGCCATCATCTCGAGGAGGGTCGTCTATCTGATTATTGCCTGTGTGATGTTGTCTTTAGGATTTCCATTGCTGCATTTGTTATTCCATCCTATTCGTTTTTTTAGAAATTCAACACAAAATTACATTTTATACTATAAACAAAACAAGACAACGTCATATTTATTTTGGAATTTGTCCCCTCTACTAATGGGTTTCCTAACTTCATTCCTGCTCATCATTTCACTTGGCTTACACATGAATAGAATGAACAACCGTGGAAATATAACAAGTAGTACAGACACTTACCAGAGGACAATAAGGTTTTTATTCACCTGTATCCTGATCTGGGTTTTGTATATTATATCATATATAACTAGAGAATATCTGCGGCTGTTGGGCCCTTGGAATATTTTTATAATGAACGTTCTTCCGGGTCTACATTCTGTTTCTTTAATTTATGCAGCAACAAAACTAAGAAATCAGTTCTTTAGGATTGTCCATTGTGGAACTGACTGCTGGTCAGGGGCGTTCTGACCATTCGGGACCTCGGGCACTGCCCGAGGGCCCCAGGCCACTCGGGGGCCCCATCAGGGTGGCCAGCCTCACTAAAACTAGGAACAGTATGTAAAAATCTGTGTTTTTTGTACATCTGTCCCTGAAATGTCTGACACAGACATAATTTTGATGTGAAAATCCCAATCTGAGGCCAACCACAGCACTTCACTATTCCGCTGGCTCTACGACTCACTTGCGCAGTTAAGAGGCTGCAACAAGTGGATTTTTTCGAATTAAAAGCCTTTTCCCGACAGCTGCCTGCCACACCAAGCACTAAGGTGCAAAGAAGGGGACACTGATGGAAGGTGACACTCTGGGGGCTCTGCCGTTGGGTGGCACACTGGGGGGTTCTGCCATAAGTTGGCACTCTGTGGACTGTCATTTATAGGGAGAATGTTGGGACTTTGATAAGGGAGGACTCTAATGTGAGAGTGGCGCTCATCCTGACTGCTGTACTCTATATGTTGTTTTGTTTGTTACTTACTCCTGGTGTGACGGCCATCTGTAAGCCCCATAATCTTCTATTGCCCGGGGGCCCTATGAGTTGTCAGTCTGCCCCTGCTGCAGGTTCAACAGAAAAGCTCCTGGACCTCGCTCTAGAGAGCCAGTGGAGGTGACCCCTTTGTGACTGAAGGAAAGATGATAAAATTATGAACAATCTCTTCATTTTGACTAGACTTGGAGATATGTTATTGTTTATCATATGTGTCCAATTGTTAGTTAAGGCTGGACTTTAGGTAAACAGATAAATTCACAGATGAAATACATATAAGGGAGCTGTTTTACACATTCACACTTGAGCATTTACGTAATGCATACTCAACCACTGCCCATAATCATGGACAAATTGGTTGTTTTTTTACAAACTGCCTAAAAATTTACAGGCAATTGGCAGACCTGTTTACCAACACACCTGCTCTATGTGCAATGCATTGCATTAAAAAAATGGGACCTTGTGATGATAGTGAGACTTAAAGAGTCCCTGAATGTGTGGAGCCAATGGGGGAGTCGCATTGGACACAGTGGGGGTCATTTACTATAGCGCTGCAGCGCTAATTTGGGCTAATTGCCGCAAATTAGCACTATAACGGTATAAAATACTTCAAAAATCGAATTTACTATAGTTCCCTGAAACTAAATAGCGCCCAAATCCTTACTCTGCTAAAAGCTGGAGAATTGCACATGGAAATAATGTTCGGAGCATGATATAATTTCCTAAATGGTACTGAAATATGCGGTATATTATTTAAAGATAATCTGCTTTTAAACTGTGTGAAAAATTGATTTCTACACTGAAATATCTTGTAAGCCCTGTACACACGATCGGATTTCCTATGTATTCTAATTCAATGGATTTTTCCATCGGATATCCGATGAAGCTGACTTCCATCAGACTTGCCTACACACCATCAGTCAAAAATCCGACCGTTCCAAACACCGTGACGTAAAACACTCCGACAAGCCGAGAAAAATTAAGTTCAATGCTTCTGAGCATGCGTCGACTTGATTCTGAGCATGCGTGGGTTTTTTGTCCAAAGGAGTTCCACACAGACGATCGGAATTTGCTATCTTATTTTTTTCCATCGGATAAATTTAAAACATGTTCTATTTTTTCTCACCGATGGAAAAAAGACCGATAGGGCCCATACACGATCGGTTTAAGTCCATCGGACTGTTTACATCGGTAAAACCGATTGTGTGTACACGGCATAATAGTCTGAGAAGAGATAAATTCCCCGTTTTTGTACAACTAGGTGTCAACACAACTGAGCATGCTCAGACCTGTAAAATAGCTCTCATTTTAGCTCAAGTGTCTTTTTTACAAGGCGCTATAGTAAATGCCAAAAATAGCGCTTGGCTAAAATGTGTTTTTGAGAATGAAAATATGTGCTATTGTAGTATAATGCAAGTTTCAGCCATTGATTCTAATGGTACAATTGTAACTTACCCAAATAAATACTTTTAATGTTGAAATTAAATGAATCTTTCTCTGAAACAAATCTTCCGTGCAAAAATGTTGCTGCTTCTATTTTGCTTGTTCTCTTTATACTCCTATATACATATAGAGCAATGACAGGTCCTCTTTATACTCCTATATACACGTATAGAGCAATGACAGGTCCTCTTTATACTCCTATATACATATAGAGCAATGACAGGTCCTCTTTATACTCCTATATACATGTATAGAGCAATGACAGGTCCTCTTTATACTCCTATATACACGTATAGAGCCATGACAGGTCCTCTTTATACTCCTATATACATGTATAGAGCCATGACAGGTCCTCTTTATACTCCTATATACAGGTATAGAGTAATGACAGGTCCTCTTTATACTTATTTATACATGTATAGAGCAATGACAGGTCCTCTTTATACTCCTATATACATGTATAGAGCTGTAGCGGGTACTTACTTTCCCGGGGTAAATTTTGAATCTTTCGGTGACACCGGTGGTATGTTCCGGTGGCCCACTGGATGGCACTGTCGCCATGGGCTGACGGACGGATATCGCTGTGTGCTGAGCCTCCTTTTTGTCCTCTCTTGGCAGCGGTATGGTGGGGCGGGGAACCCGCCGTGCTTGCTGGGAGGGGGTATAAAGGGGCCGGCCATCTTGGTCACGGGGTCTTAGTCCCAGGCACCTTCAGCTTGCGGACGGTGGTTCGTGTTCGTCCTCTAGGCGGCCTAGGCCTAGAGGACCACCGGAGATTGTGTTCCACCTCAGGCACCTTTAGTCCTGGGGTGAGGTACTTGGATGGAGGTCCGGAGCTCAGTGCCCAACACTGAGTTCCGCGAGGGAAGGATCCTAAGGCACTCCGGGGATGGATGTCTGAATCCGAGGTGGGCGTAATGGACCGGGAAGAGCTCCTTATCTGAAGACCTGGTGCAGCAGACTGCCGGTGACGGGTGAGTCTCTTGTCGGAGACCGTCCGGAAGGTGAATTTCCCTCGTGCGGAGACCATAACCCACTCTCAGGGAGGAGAGTGGAGGATCGAACTTGTGTCTGAGCCTATTCGTACACACACCTCCTTTTCTGTTCTGAAGCCAAGGGAGTCCATGTTATGTTCTAAAGTTCTAAATAAAGGAGTGTTGGACTTTGACGGTGTGTGGCTCAATTTCTGGCGGACGAGGTTTAAAGGAGACTCTTGGAGGGAGGATCCGATGCACAGCACAGACCCGAAGGTAATAAGAGACATTGCTGAGACCACATACACAACTGTGGTGGAAGCCTGGCGTAGCTCACCCCTCTCCCTCCCCTATCATACCCCTAGACCAGAGACAGTGCGAGTTGGAAAACTTTAATAGAGGGGAGTGGGGAGAGGGTGTGCGCTACAGAGCAATGACAGGTCCTCTTTATACTCCTATATACATGTATAGAGCAATGACAGGTCCTCTTTATACTCCTATATACATGTATAGAGCAATGACAGGTCCTCTTTATACTCCTATATACATGTATAGAGCAATGACAGGTCCTCTTTATACTCCTATATACATGTAGAGCAATGACAGGTCCTCTTTATACTCCTATATACATGTATAGAGCAATGACAGGTCCTCTTTATACTCCTATATACATGTATAGAGCCATGACAGGTCCTCTTTATACTCCTATATACATGTATAGAGTCACGACAGGTCCTCTTAAGTTATCATGATATAAAATTATGAATGCAGGGGCCTTTTGGTGGGCATTCTTTTCTTTTTTTCTTTGGGGGGGGGGGCAGCATTTCATTCTTGGTAGCAGGCAGCAAAATGTCTTGGGCCGGCCCTGATTCTAATATTAAACATGCTGATCACTATGCAAAGTATGAGGGGAAAGAAAAGGAGAGACAAATTGGCCAACTTCAGAAAGCAATGTCTGCCCCATAGCAGCACAATCTCTATAAGCGTGCGAAAGAGGAAAGTGATGCAGCAGGTGAAGCTCGAGCCATGTGGTGTGTGAGCAAGTTGCAAAAGCTGGAAAGCACATTACTATAGAGAAATACATGGGGAGAGCTGTAAGGAGAGCACATTACTATAGAGAAATACATGGGGAGAGCTGTGAGGAGAGCACATTACTATAGAGAAATACATGGGGAGAGCTGTGAGGAGAGCACAGTACTATAGAGAAATACATGGGGAGAGCTGTGAGGAGAGCACATTACTATAGAGAAATACATGGGGAGAGCTGTGAGGAGAGCACATTACTATAGAGAAATACATGGGGAGAGCTGTGAGGAGAGCACAGTACTATAGAGAAATACATGGGGAGAGCTGTGAGGAGAGCACAGTACTATAGAGAAATACATGGGGAGAGCTGTGAGGAGAAACATTTACTGAAGGAGGAGGGCAACTTCTTAGTAAAGATTGCATGGTAAAGGTTGCCGCTATCCTTCGTCCTGAGAAGGAGAGTCTGTTCAGAAACATCAGCAAATACAATCCTCTTCTATGCTGTGTATGTCCTCCATCATGTATACTACAATCCTATCACAGCTCTCCCCATGTATTTCTCTATAGTAATGTGCTCTCCTCACAGCTCTCCTATAGATCTCTATGCTAATCCTATCTGTATCTCCTCCATCCTGTATAATATATTCTTATAAAAGGTTGCACTATCTCTGCCTCACTCTTCTCCATCCTGCACACTGTATATTTCCTGCCTCCTCGCTGCTATAATACAGATAATCTGACTGAGCACATTTCCCCTCCATCTTCCCCCCTCCACATATCTGCTCATACTAATTCTCTCCCAGCATCCTCTGCCTTTTTCATACACACCCCCTAAAACCCTAGAGGACGATTTGTCTCATATCTGGGCTCCGGCTGGGCGTGGCCATTTTGTCTGTGACCGAATGCATGGTATGTAATAGGAGAGATTTCCCGGACACTAGAGAACAAAATCATCCCTGCTGAGGCTCCGGCTTGGAGGCTGCCATGATACAGAGGACCTCACAGGGCTGTACAGGGGAGAAAATGGCGGGAAAGGCTTCTGTGTAAAGAGAAAGCTAAATAATAGGCTGTGTGCACCATCTCATATACAACATCATGTACATATATAGTAAACATTACAAAATTGGTTATAATTGTAAAAAAAACAGTGCAGTGTGTTTTCATAATATATTTAAATCCTATATGTATATATATATATATATATATATATATATATATATATATACACACACACACAGCGCACACACAGTATATGCACACTGTATTTTCACATATATACACACACACAGTATATACACACAGGGGGTTATTTACGAAAGGCAAATCCACTTTGTACTACAAGTGCAAACTACAAGTGCAAAGGGGCACTTGAAATTGCACTGAAAATGCACATGGAAGTGTAGTCACTAGATCTGAGGGGGACATGCAAGGAAAATAAAAAAAAAACAGCATTTTAGCTTGCATATGATTAGATAATAAAATCAGCAGAGCTTCCCCTCATTTCAGATCTACCCCTCAGATTTACAGCGACTTCACTTCCAGTGCAATTTCAAGTGCACTTTGCACTTCTAGTTTGCACCTGTAGTGCAAAGTGGATTTTCCTTTTTGTAAATAACCCCCACAGTATATGCACGTATATACACACAGTATGTACACATATATACACACACAGTATATACACACACACAGTATATACACACATGGTATATACAGTATATACATATACACACACAGTATATATACACACAGTATATACACACACAGTATATACACACACAGTATATATACACACAGTATATACACACACAGTATATATACACACAGTATATACACACATGGTATATACAGTATATACATATACACACACAGTATATATACATACAGTATATACACACACAGTATATATACACACAGTATATACACACACAGTATATATACACACAGTATATACACACACAGTATATATACACACAGTATATACACACACAGTATATATACACACAGTATATACACACACAGTATATATACACACAGTATATACACACACACAGTATATACACACACGGTATATACAGTATATACATATACACACACAGTATATATACACACAGTATATACACACACAGTATATATATACACACAGTATATACACACACAGTATATATACACACAGTATACATATCTATCTATGGCAGCAGACAAATCCAGCAGCCATAAGAGAAAATAAGGCCAACATTATGGACACCCAACAAGAGATAGCTGTTGATAGACCACATACAACTGGGAATACAGATAGAACACAGGCAATAACCAATCTAGCACTACCCTTAACGGATAGAAGAGATATGGTTCTTCCTCATGCCCCTATCAACCAATCTACACCCGTAAGGAACACTACTAATCAAACAAGAGGTAGAGCAAAAAATACGGGACCAACGAATTATGGAAATCGCCCTATACCTACTGATAATTATTATCATTTACCAGTATATAACAGATATGAACCCTTATGGGAGGAAGAAAATAGACAGAGATATCAATCACCACAGCCTTTTTTAGGGAGGGGCCGAGGATGGCAGAAGAGGGGCAGAGGCTCATCAAATCACAGGGGGAGACCAACAATATACCCCCAACATATGCCTCAATACAGAGACCTCCCACACGAGCCTATATACAGGGAACCACAGTGGAAAAATCCCCCCCCCCCCATTGGGAACGGGAGAGGACACTGCAAACTGGCATGTGGAGAGAAGAAGTAGAGGATGCAGGGCAGGGAGAAGGTCCCAGAAAAGGAAAAAGAAGAAGGAGGGAACACGAATAAGTGGTATTTTTAACTTGAGTAACGCGATTTTAACTAACAAAGAGACAAACATTTTAAATCTGGGACTAAAATGTGGATTAAACCGTCCAATAAATAAATTCAATGTCTTCATCGATGTGCATAAATATATGAGAAGGTTAAATATGAAAAAATATTTCATCAATAAAAAATCCAACACAATAATTACTACCTCTATCCCCACAGATAGTGGTCTACACAACAAATCTCTTTTTAACCCCTTAATAGGTACAAACCAACCTCTAGATGTCTTTAAGGGATTAATAATACGTGATTTGGAACAAATAAAACCAAAGAAGAACGTAAATCCAAGATACATCAAGGAAGGTATAGAGCTTCTGGAAAAGAGGAAAGAAATTATAATTAGACCCGCGGATAAAGGTGGTGGTATAGTGATTTTGACAAAGGAATTTTATCATGAACAGATGATTGAGATGCTATCAGACAAAGGAACATACCTTAGGTTAATCAAAGACCCCACTTCACAATATGAAGAGAATTTGGAGAGACTTGTGGAATTGGGTTACAAAACAAGAGCTTTGACTATTAAGGAACAGAAATATCTGATACCAAGCTATAGTAGAATACCTACTATTTACACCCTACCCAAGATCCATAAAGACTTGAACCATCCGCCAGCAAGACCTATTGTCAACGGTATTGGATCTGTTACATCACGAGTGGGTGAATATTTGGATCTCTTTTTGCAAAAGAGTGTGACCCAGACAAGAGCCTTTTTAAAGGACACTAAGGATTTACTCCTTTTAATAGATGGTATCGACCTTACTGGGAAAGAGGATATATTCTTAGTAACAGCAGACGTGTCATCTTTATACACCGTGATTCAACACGATGACGCACTTTTAGCCCTGAATTGGGCACTATGCAGGAGAGAAGACTTAACCTTTGCACAGAAAATATTTTTAAGGAATTGTCTAGATTATTGTCTTGCATGCAATTACTTTTGGTATGATGGCCACTTTTATTCCCAAAAGAAAGGGGTGGCTATGGGAGCAAAGTTTGCCCCGAGTATAGCCAACCTATTTATGGCAGAATGGGAGGATAAGACCATTTTTAACCAAAAGAGAGAGCAGCTCATCTTATATAGAAGATATATCGATGATCTGTTCTTTATATGGACAGGACCTTTATCTTCATTAGAAGCATTTTTACAAGAACTAAATGATAACAAGTGCAATATTATATTGACAAGCGAATATAATCAATAAAGCATTCATTTCCTTGATTTGAATATCTTTCGGGCTGGCAACAAACTAGGAACTAAGGTATATTTTAAACCTATGGATGCAAACAGCTATCTTCCAACACAAAGTGGACACCACCCGATGTGGCTTAAGAACATCCCAAGAGGTCAAATAATGCGTGTCAGACGGAATTGTACCAATGATGAGGACTACATATCCCAAGCACAGATGTTAAAAGGAAAATTTATGGATAAGGGATATAAAGAAACATGCCTTGATAAAATTATCGAAGATTTATTAGAAATACCCAGAAAAGCATGTCTGACCGATACCATTCCTCCACATAAGAATATAAACAAAAATAAAAAGATATATGAATGGAGTTTCATCTCTGGGTACCACTCCCAATACAAAGAAGTTGAAAAGATTTTTTCCTCCCACTGGCACATTCTCCTTCTGGATAAAATACTTGGGACTGTCATCCCATCAAGACCGTCTTTTATTTATAGGAAAGCCATAAACTATGGAGACAGGATAGTAAAGAAGGTGCTGGACCCCCCCCAAAAAAAAACCCTCTTTTTGGGACAGGGATGGCTTCTTTGCTTGCCGAAAGTGTCTACCATGCAGAGAGGGTGCAAAACCCATGAGAGCAATAGACAGTTTTATCTCCTCCTCGAATAAAGTAGAATTTACTATAAAGGACTTTATTACATGTAATACATCTTATGTGGTCTATCTCCTAGAATGCCCATGCAAACTCATGTACATAGGCCGTACTAAGAGGGCTCTAAAAGTACGAATAGCAGAACATGTGGCAAATATTAAACTTGGATATAAAGACCACAATGTATCACTACATTTCAAATTGTTCCATGACCAAAATCCAGCAGGGTTAACATTTTGGGGGATTGACCACCTAAAACCCTCATGGAGGGGGGCTAACCTCGTAAGGGAATTATCTAAACTAGAAACCCAATGGATTTATTTGGTCGACACACTAGTACCGAAGGGGTTAAACGTAGATCTAGACATCAACTGTTTTATCAGTGATTATTAAGAAGTCTAATCTCCCTCTCGTGCTGTCTGTCAATTACACCCACTATCAGACATACTGCTCAGATACAGCTGTTCAGAAGTTCTAACTTTTAGTTTTTAATTTGTTTTTTTAGTCATCATTTCCTTCTAGGTCATTTTACACCTCCTTTTTATATTTTATATATGTGTATATATATCATATATAACCTTTACCTATTTTATGTAGATTTTAAATATCTCTCCTTTTTATATATACAGTTTTTTTTACATTTACTATGTAAACTACGTATATAATCAACACATATTTTTATATGACTTCATTATATGATTGTATGTATGTGTACTATACTTGTAGCAGGTAATTATATACGTACATCTATTGTCTATAAACATTAATATGTGTGCACATTCACTTTATATCCAGCTGTAATGAATACTGTTGACAGTGAGTGGAGGCTAGCAGTCCTTTGAGAATATATGTTCCGGAATTCTTATCACTAATTTGATATCCGGATCATACTATTATTGCCACTACAGCATTGTGTATTAGCTGAATATCTATTTTGAATCAATCTGGAATATACCTTATTGCTGCAACTTTGCAGCGTGACAGATATTATCTGTATATTCCCTTTCAAATAATGTTACCTTTATAATATAGAATTGGTCTGGCGTTAAGCAATAACTAAGCCTTTTCTCTAAGCTAACATTCACCGGTCAAAAGTTTTCAAATATTTTGTGCTAATAAGGATTTACATTCACGGTGTTTGTTTATACAATATCCCAGTGACTCGACACGGCTGACGACAGTCTCGGTTTCCACTTGGGCTTTGAACCAATGAAAACGAACGAGTGCTGCCGCTCTACCCAATGGCCGTAGAGGAGGGATTTTATAAGCTCCGTGCAGACGCCGAGTAGCCACGCCCTCTGTTGAAGTCGGAAGTGACGAAACGCGTCATAACGTGGCTACGACGGCGTATCCAGGAAGGAAGTGAGGAGTGTGTGTTCCACCATCGGCCACCTCGTAACCAGGAAGCCCATTTCACACTGCGCTTGCAGCACGAGTGCGGCCCCTATACTTGGAGGACAGCGGTGAATATGCAAATACTCTTACATGTTATTTACAAGTGATTATATTGTACGTTTAATGGGAGCAGGGAGTTTTTACACGGGTTAATTTTGAATAAAAACGGGATCACACTATATTAGTGTACTTTTGTTTTTTATGAACACCGTTTAACCCATGCTGACCCCGGGATGATTTTGGAAGTCTAGCAGGAGGAATATATCATACAAGGCACAACTTATTTACTGTTCTGGTGAGTGTGAACCCCAGCGGGGGAACCTTATCTCACACCTGTGGTAAAGTTTGGGAGTTGGTATAGGCTGCACAACCCATCTGCTTATAGAAAACATCTACCACCTTAAAAGAACTGTGATCTTGTCCTTCTTTCTATGACTGCATGTTCCTACATCATACTCAGTGTTTGGATTTGGAGTTGGACATTATCCAACAGATAGCGCTGTTTTATCAAAGAGACTTGGTCTTTTATTAATTTTGATACTATTTTATTGATAAATACATTTATCGAGACCATATCCTCATCTCTGGACAGGATTCCTTATGGGCTGATATACCTAACAAAAGTCCTACATGGATCTTTGCAAAAAAAGTTTCCATATGAAAGTAAAGATTCACTGTTGTGGCCTGTTGGATATTTCCTATCTGAATACTTCCGCACAGCCATAGAGGAACCAGATAAATTTGACCCCTATCTATATAAACTATCACACCAGAAGGAGAACTTATTCTTTGTGTCTCAAAAGTTACGGCAGACTTTAAACGCCTTTGCTCCCTATAGTCATTCAACTGGGAAGAAAACCTTCCAAAAGCTCAGGGAATTATTTCAGAAAGTTCTGGATGTTCAAGATCCGGAGGAGGAATACAGCTTTACCGAGTACGCCGCCACCGTACAGATTCCTAAGCTAACCATGACTGCAGAGGACATCATCAATATACATTCTCTGCTTTCTAAATATCAGAAATTTGTATTTTGCCGCCATGAAGACTTGCCAACCGCATTACTTATGTACCAAATGTTTAAGGATATTGGACCGGTGCCGCTTCTTAAGGATCTTGAGGACACTAATGGAGCCTTCTATGACGACACTGATGGAGCCATCTATGATGAGACCAGCAAAAAAACGAAATTCTCGCTTTGTTTACATAGCAAACTTTCTCCACTGAAAGATTTGGATGTTGAAAAGGAGAATTCTAAGGTTTCCAGAATAAAACTAACCCTAGAACTTATGCGACCTGGAAAAAAACTCCTTCAGAGTCTGATGAAGCCAGCGCAAGAAATAGGAAGTACAACTTCCAGCAGTCCTGAACATGCAGAGAAAAAGAACAAATCCAGTTCATCTAAAGACCTTGACGCCGCCCAAAAAGCACAACTTCGCAAGGAACGCCTGCAGATTTTACAAACAGCTGGTTACTTCCCAAAGGCAGGAAGCGAGCAAGAGTTTTCCAATCTACTTAACAAACAAATCAAAAACAAACATCAAGTACATCACAAAACAGAATCAGAGGTAGAAACCAGAGAGGAGGAGTTAGCCAATGTCAAGGAGATCGTTGAAAAGCTCCAGAACAGGATAGACAAATACAAGACGTTTAGGAAAAACTGTATCGACAACTTGTTCGGTGAAAAGCCAAGCATTGATGGAAAGGTCCCGAGGATCCATTATGCCGAAGATCAGATTGTTTTCAGTGCAAAAGAGCTATTTAAGAGAGAAGTCATCAACGTGCACACCTACGAGGAATACAAGGAAATGAAAAGAGAATTCATTTCTATACAAGCTGTTGGTGAAGACTTGTATGTCAATTTAGACACAGAATGTGCAAAGATCCCAATTATGGAGATATTACACGTTCATCACAGCGATTATCCACTGATGAAGATTCACCATTATGACGTCGATGTGGGAATGTTTCTGTTTCTGGTTTGCAGCAAACTGTCTGAAAAGGTGACAGCCAATTAAAGTTGGATTTTAGGCGAGAATCCTCCCTTCTGTGTCGCGATTGTATTCTGACGGCGGGGGGCATTGATTTGCTGCATTGGGAAGGATTTGTACATTGTGCCCATCAGTGCCATACCATGCGCACCGTGCTCATCACAGTGCCACACCATGCAACACCGTGCCCATCACAGTGCCACACCATGCAACACCGTGTCCATCAGTGCCACACCATACACACAGTGTTCATCACAGTGCCACACCATGCAACACCGTGCCCATCAGTGCCACACCATGCACACCCTGCCCATCAGTGCCACACCGTGCCCATCACAGTGCCACACCGTGCCCATCACAGTGCCACACCATGCACACTGTGCCCATCACAGCGCCACACCATGCCCATCACAGCGCCAGACCATGCACACCGTGCCCATCACAGCGCCACACCATGCATACCATGCCCATAACAGTGCCACACCATGCACACACCGTGCCCATCACAGTGCCACACCATGCCCATCACAGTGCCTCACCATGCAACACCGTGCCCATCACAGTGCCACACAATGCACACCGTGCCCATCACAGTGCCACACCATGCAACACCGTGCCCATCAGTGCCACACCATACACAGTGTTCATCACAGTGCCACACCATGCAACACAGTGCCACACCATGCAACACTGTGCCCATCAGTGCCACACCATGCACACCCTGCCCATCAGTGCCACACCGTGCCCATCACAGTGCCACAACGTGCCCATCACAGTGCCACACCATGCACAGTGTGCCCATCACAGTGCCACACCATGCACACTGTGCCCATCACAGCGCCACACCATGCACACCGTGCCCATAACAGTGCCACACCATGCACACACCGTGCCCATCACAGTGCCACACCATGCCCATCACAGTGCCTCACCATGCACACACCGTGCCCATCAGCAATGCTGTATCTTGGCCAAGGCCAACAAGGCCCAGGCCTAGGGCAGCACTTTGCAGGGGGGGCAGCATGAAAAGAGTCCTCGCCGACTTGCGCTACACTTTTAGTGTAGCGCCAGTCTTATGAGGTGTACCGGGCCGCAAGACAAATCGGTCTGGTGCCCCCATAAAGCAGCCGCACTACTGCAGGTTTTATAGGGATGGTGCAGACACAAGGGACACTGACATGGTCACATATACCTGGCAGGTAGGTAGTAGGACTCTCCTGCAATCCTTTGCTTGTGTCAGTTGTACATATTAAGGAATCTTCTTAATTTTATTCCTGTTGATTACTGATGAACATTTATTTACTGACACACACTGGACAACATACAATGACTGCCATGCACTGACCTCCACTAACAGAGGACGTCCAGATGTACATAAACTAACCGCTCCATGCTTTAGATAGATGCACACAGACAGACAACCACATTAGGAGAGAGTAGATCGCAAACAAAGAATATAGGATGAGGCCTACTACAGACATACACCCAACATTAGAAAAAGGATGACTAGCATCCAGTAGGGTAGCTTAGTGTAGTTTAGTGTAGGTCCTGCCCTAGAAGAGTCTACCTTGCCGTGGTGGGCAGGCTTGGAATCTCTTGGTCAAAAGTGTGTCAGCGAATGGGCGAGAGGATCACTAGATCTTCACTTCTGGCCAATAGATTTTACCAAAGGACTCTTGGTTTATTCAGAGTATATATAGTTGAAAAAGGAAATAATGTGTATAGGTCCATATTTCTACTTTCATAAACACACAATAAAAATTTGGTATATTTCCATTTGAATTGCTTCCTCTTTTATTCAATCCTTTCATGACCGGGGCTCATTACCACTTGGATGCACCGGCCACATTTGCAAGGCTGGAAGGGTCTCTATGGCTACTTCTTCCACTTCTGGTTAGAGCTGGGCGATTTTCTCAGAAAAATACATCTGCGATTTCAAAAATAAATAAATAAATAAAAATATAGATTCACGATTCGAATCAAGTTTTTTTTATTTATTTTTTGATGGACACCGCGCTGGTCCTGAGGAGCTGCGGGCAGGCAGAAGCCGCGGCCTCGCCTAAAAACTCCTACCCGCAGCTCCTCAGGACCGGCGCGGTGTCAGTGCCGGTCCCGGTGAAAAAAAAAAAATCGAAAAAATTGATTTGCTGAAAATTTAAATCGATTTGACCTCTCAACTCGATTCAAGATTTAAATGGATATTTTCCCCAGCCCCAGTTCTGGTGTGTGTAGGGATGTGTAATAGGTGTTTATGTATTAACGTGTCCTAACCATATATATATATATATATATATGTATGTACTGACAAGCCCCTTATGTGACAGGAGTGACAAGGAGACATTAGGGGTCTTCTAGCTTCACCCCAAGAACAGGATATAAAATTAAATCCTGTAGGCCGGCGCATGCACGGATGCCTGAGGGAGAAGTCGCATCCCCTTAGAGCTCCGCTCCCGGGTTAAACAAACCGGAGAACCGAACGCTGCCTTTTACCACAAACGGCACCAGCTCCCGCAAATTCACACCAGGTACACTTCGGCGTATTGAGGATGGTCACGAGGGGCCCAAAAACGAAATATAAGATTGGTACCTCTAAAGATATACTGTCCCGGCAGACATCCAAGATGGCGGCGCCTGGTACCTCACAGACTCGCACACAGCGGGTTCCCAAATCCCTGTCACAGTTTCAAAACTCTGGACACGGCTGGTGAGATTGACTCTGATGTTGAAGCACCTGAATCTGTTATTCAGTCTAATATGTTTAGTCAATTTGAGAAAATGCTTCAGAAAGCTTTGAAACAAACTTCAGACCAGATAACTGAGAAACTGACAAGGGAGATTAGGGAGCTGGGGCATAGAACAGCTGAATTGGAAATGCGGGTAGATGATATAGAAACTACCACACAGCATTATAATACTACTATTGAACAGCTTAAGGATGAGAACTTTATATTACAAAACCGTTTGGAAGACCAGGAGAACAGGGACCGTCGCTCCAACCTAAGAATCAGAGGTCTCCCTGAATCAATTATAGACTTACAGGGAACTATATGTGCACTGTTTCAGGAACTGTTACCAGGTATTTCACCTGAGAGATTGGAAATGGACAGAGTCCACAGGGCCCTAACTCAACGCAAACCGAATGGACCCCCTAGGGATATTATAGTTAAATTTCATTTCTATAAAACAAAGGAGCAATTACTTGCTGCTGCTAGAGGTAAAAACACTCTTGAGTTCCAGGGCAATATCTATCAGCTCTTTACAGACCTCTCCCCTCTAACTGTGACTAAGAGGCGTTCTATGAAACCCCTGCTGCAAGTACTTCAAAAGCATCAAATCATATACCACTGGGGGTTTCCATTCTCTCTCCGCTTTACACACTTGGAAACTAGATATACCTGTCGCACGTCAGATGAACTACGTGTCAGCCTTAACTGATCTAGGCCTGATGGATCACACTAATTCTAAGGAGCAACCTCGTAGACGAACGGCTTCTAGATCACCTCCAAATGAAACCAACTTGGACCCAAACCCCTCTGGTTATACCAGACAGAATCTTCATAAACGAGGACGTTTTGATAGTCAGGCACCGATAAATGTCGACTCAATGGATTGATTGTTCAACTTTCATTAATCTTATCCAATTTTCTCCCTTTTTATGGGGTACAAGCCCCAATGCTTTTTTCTGAAAAGCATTATACTATCTCTGATTGAAGAGTTAGAATTCTATTCTCCATTATCATTATTATTTTTTTTTTTTTTTAACGCTTTCCTATTAATGAAATATGAATCTAGGTATTAATTTAATGTTTTAGTCAACCAGTTAACCAGAAGGTTTATATTTCAATTACATTTCTTGAGACAAGTGTTGTTTTTTTTTTTTGTTTGTCTCCTTACTGACAAATATGTCTATTTAATTTATATGCATATTTTATGTGCATATATATGCATATTATATTGTACTTATGAAATATAAATTTAGGTATTTATTTACTGTTTTAGTCAGCCAGAAGGTTTATATTTCATTTACATTTTTGAGACAAGTGTTTCTAGTTTTTTTTTTTTTTTTATATTATATGTTTATACTTTTCTACTTATGAAATATAATTTTTTGTATTTATTTAATGTTTTTGTCAGCCAGAAGGCTTAAACTTAATTTATACTACTTGAGACAAGTGTTCCTTGTTTTCTTTGTTTGTCTCCTTATAGACAAATAAGTATTTTTACTTGATTTATATGGTCACTGATATAGATAAATTATCCTCCTCCCTCCCCCTCCTTTTTTTTTTCCCCTTTCCCCTGCACTTGCGAGCGTGCTTATTAATTGTTTCACTTGAATAGACGGTTTGCTTCATAAGTGTTAAGATCAATATTTTTCTAGCCTCCTTATGGACGCATTCGTCTAAATATTGACTCAACATAATTCCCGACGTTGATATGTTTCTTTTCTCTCTCTCTCTTTTGTTTATTGCATCTCCAGTCTTATTAATAGAGAATTATATAAGTTTACTATTATAATACTTAAGTGTTCTCCGGCGTTGTTTTTCCCTCCGGAACTTCTTGCGGCCCCCTAAATACCCCCTGACTCCTGCTACTAATTTGCGACCATGGAACCCCTCTGAGATTTTTTGTTATCTCTCCGAGATGTTCCTGCGCCCTACTAGTACATCATTATTTTATGACATTAAATGCAGTCATTAGGGCTACCTATTTATTTGGTTTCTTCTTCTTTCTTTCTTTTCTGTCTTTCATTTCTTCTCCTCTTCTGTCTTCCTTGGTGGCGGTTCAAGCTCCTAATATGGGTTTTATTAACCCTTACATAAAACTTACCCTTACTATGTCATGGCCCCCATAAACATTTTGTCCTTAAATGTACAAGGCTTCAACGTTCCACAAAAAAGAACTAAAGCTCTACGTTCCTTTTCAGCTAGAAAAGCTCACATCATTTTCCTTCAAGAAACACACTTTATCAATAACGCCTCCCCTAAATTTCTTTCCTCCTCCTACCCTCAATTCTACACAGCTTCAGCTACAACTAAGCAACGTGGGTCCCTGATTGGGTTCCACCGCTCTACACCATTTACCCTTAATACACAAATATGTGACCCTGAGGGTAGATATGTTTTATTAACAGGCTTTATTGCTGATACTGAGGTCACATTAGTTTCGTATTACGCCCCAAATAAGCGTCCTGAAGCTTTTCTATCACATCTTTTTTCAACTAATTGAATCACATAAATTTGGAACAATAATATTATGTGGCGACTCCAATACTACCATTTATCCATTTTTGGATAAATCCCCGTCATCTCCTATCTCTTCTACCCATAAACGGTCCTTCCAATCCCTACTTACTTCTTTTAATTTCGCTGATACCTGGCGGGAACTTAACCCAACTTCCAGAAATTTTACACATTATTCTTATCCACACAAATCCTTTTCGCGAATAGACCCTATTTTCCTACCCTCTAGTATGCTCCCTGAAGTAATATCCTCTAATATAGTCCCATTTCCATGGACAGACCATTGTGCGGTTACTGCTACAATCACCTCTCCAATACCTAGGTCACACGACACCATTTGGTGCATTAACGATTCCATCCTAACTCACCCCTCACACCGCTTAGATATTGAATTGGCTCTTAATGATTAGATCTCATTTAATGACACTGCTGATGTCTCTGCCCTTACACTATGGGAAGCCCATAAATCTGTCATTCGGGGCAGCTTGATACAAAAGGCGAGATCTATTAAAAGAGACCACAAGATTCTGTTCACCAAACTTGAAGCGAATTTTAACGCTTGTCATTTGGCTCATCAATCTGCCCCGAATGCAAACACTAACACTGAATTGGAAAAGGCCCGGCTTGAGTTAGATCTTTTTCTGACAGATTCGGCAGACAAACTCTTACGCAAGCGGCAACATACCCAATACCGCAAGGCCAATAAGCCCGATACCCCTATGGCCCGCAGCCTCAAGTCTATTGATCGTTCACAGACCGCATTCCGCCTTAGAACATCCAGAGACGCATACACCAGTAACCCATTAAAGATCTTGGAAATCTTTCGATCTAAATTAGCTAAGCTTTATGCCCCTGGCTTAAGCTTCGACAAAAACAAAGCAGACACGTTGTTCTCAGATGTTAAACTTCCCACAATGACACCTGAACAGTGTGAATATTTGGAGAGTCCCATAACGGCCTTGGAAGTTAAAGCAGCTATTAAAGAATTGAAGCCCCACAAGAGACCGGGCCCAGATGGGTTTTCTGCACTATACTACAAACAATTTGATTCAATTTTAACGCCTCTATTGACTAGAGCCTTCAATTCTTTATTAGCTGGTCATTCATTCAAAACCGAAACACTAACTTCCATCATAGCAATGATTCCCAAACCTAAATCTGACACTACCTCTTGGTCTAATTACCGCCCCATATCTCTTTTAAATCTAGACATTAAGTTATTAGCTAAGATCCTGGCAAATAGATTAAATAGCATTATAGGTAAACTTATCCATCGTGACCAAACTGGCTTCATGCCCTTGCGTCAAGCAGGGGATAATGTCAGAAGAGCACTTTTATTGATTCATGCTGCCAAAAAAAAGACGTATTCCAACTTGCCTTTTATCATTAGGTATTAGGAAGGCGTTCGACTCAATCAGCTGGCCATATCTACAATATACTCTTCAAAAATGGGGTTTTGGGGAAAATTTCTTAACTTGGGTCTCCATTGGTGTCTACATCGCCCTCCGTGTTTCCTGCAGAGCTGCCTATCCATCCACCCCCTCTGAGCCTCTCGGCGTAGGGTCTACTGCATCCATCCGTCTCAAACAGGCTGGTCCCTCAGAGCGGTCCGCCTGCCCGCTATCTGCTGTGACATCTGCAATCCCTGGGACCCCAGCTCCACGCCTCAACATCTCGGTGGGCAGGCATGACCTCACTCAAGCAGGTACACTAGCTGCTACACCAGGCACTTACTCCACCTACCATCGGTGGTTATCTGGCTGCACTGTTACAGGCTGTCCCTGGGGACCCTTACTACATTGTTCTGATGTTAACCTCTCTTTCCCAAGATTCCGCAGTGGCATCAGCATTATTCACTTCCACCATAAACATTGCTCACTAACTGAAGATCTCTTTTATATATTTTTTATAGATCTTATATACATGTATTTTAGTGTCTCTAGCTATATGTGCAATCTTATATAATTTTATGCAATTTTTGACATTTATGCATCTATTTTAACAAGACTATAAAGTTTTATGTCATTTTCATCGAGCGCTGCATTTGTGTGTTTTTTGTGTATTTCTATCCACCCTTCCAGTGGTTTGCAACCGCACTGTCACTGACTCACTTACCATACAAAGACTAGAAGTTTGTTTATCCATACTTTTACCATCCTTGGCTCAGGTCTTTTATCCACGCATAGATATATATATGTGACCATATACTCATTTACTTCTATATTATAATTATTCAATATACATATTTACATTCAGAGCCAACATTCCTTATGGATTCATTGATACACTTGGGGATACACATATTCCATCCATGCTGTGCCTTCCTTCCGTTTGGCCCCGTTTGGAATTTCATTTGGCTCCGCCTCCTCAGCTCCCTGGTGAGACAGTCGCTGCCGCCATTTGAGAGCCTCACCCCCGCTGTTTTCTGGCAATGTCCAGTGGTGAGTATGGGATTTTCCTTATTCAAGCTCCCCCCCTGTGCCTTTACATCATACTATATACTATATCATTTCATTTTAGGTACACTACGTGCATTGTGGCAGAGCATCCCAGAGAGAGCCTGGGAAAGTCCTATTCAGGGTTTATACATCTCCCAGGCTCCTCTCATATACATTCAGGGATCTCTGAGCCAGGATCCACCTCAGGTGTTGGTTCTCTCCCCCAGGCTAATTAAAAGCTCACCTGAGCAGACAGCCTTTGCTCAGCCTGGGAAACACAGACAGCATTGGTCTGTGAGAGCAAGAAGGTTTGTAAAACTTGTTACTCTGTGAATGTGTTAGCTGACAAGCGCTAGGCTTGTCCAGCCTGGTAGTGAGGGCTTGTAAATACTGTATAGTTAGAGCCGAGACACGGCTAGGCTTTTGTTTAGTTCGTTTTTCTTCTGTTTGTTTTCAGCACTGTACAGCACCTGTCATTGACTTTGTATATAGCACCAATAAATAACACTGTGTTTTCACTGATCCAATGGACTTGGTATCTGTGCCTGCTCATCCCAGGGAGCTTTTGTACTGACTACCTGTCCCCCAGGTTACAGCATCTACCCCTGAAGAGCGAGCCAAGCCTTGTGAAACGCATCAGTTACACTCGATGCCTGTGTGTTTACATGATTATTGTCAGATGCTTGCAATATCATTTTACCTACTTTTTATTGGTCTTGTATTTTGTATGAATTGGCCCATGTTCATGACATTAATGTATGTACTGTGTTTTACTTGAATAAATATACACTGCAATTATTTCTGCGATTTTCATTGGCTCAACAGTGCTCACCTCACTCAAAGTCCCAAGGGCGAACCTTTCCTTTTTTCATGTAAATTTAGGGATGGAGGTGTGTCACTGATGACACCAGACCTTTTCTTTCTTTTTTTCCCTACACTACAAGAGCTCCCACTATCACAAGTGGAAAAACAATATCCCCAGAGGACAATTCTTTTGACTTAGGCGTAATTGCACAAACATTACAGATTTCACAGAACAAAGTAACTTACTCATCAATAAACTCAAAGAAAAAGGCTACCCAGAATCTTTAATTCAAGAGGCCTACACACACTACTCACAAGACGTACCCATTCAGAGAGACAAAGGAGTTTTTGACCAATCAGTTCGTTTTACCACTAGATTCCATTATGATCACATAAAAATGGAATACATTTTTAAAAAAACATTGGCCCATATTGTTGGAGGATTTACACCTCAAATCCTTATTACCCAATATACCCAAAGTTACATATAGAAAAGCACCCAACATAAAAAATAAAATTGCTCCCAGTATGCTAAAATCTCGCCCTGTCAAGTCTATATCACACATATGTCTACGTCCGTTGAATGGTAGGTTCCAATGCAAAAAAATCTTGTGTAAAACCTACCGTTTTGTGCAACGCGGTCAGAAACTATTTACCACAAAAGGAAAAACTCACAATATTAGTGAATTTTATAATTGCTCATCCGATTATGTTGTATATTGCCTCAGTTTCCCCTTTTAGCAACTTTATGTAGGCTGCACTATTCGCCCACTTTTGCAGAGGTTCAAGCCAGCATCGGAGAAAGGTTGAGGAAGGCAAAAAAAAAAAGAAAAACACATCGTCCCTCGTCACTTCTCAAAACATCGCAAAGGATCCACTGATGGCCTACAGGTATGGGTCCTGGAACAGATGCCAAAAAATCTCTCTGCGGCTGAGAGGTTCTATAAGCTCTGTGAACGGGAAACTTATTGGATTTATTCTCTTGACACCCTGTCACATGGGGGCCTAAACGAGGCACTAGAGGTGTCCAATATATTATAATAATAATTAGAATTTTGTTCCTTTTTCTTAGGTTATCATTTAAATAAAATCCTTGGGGTGGTGGGCGGTTCGACCCAAAAGTAAGTAAATCTATACACTGTTTTTCGTAGTTGGGCCATAATATTCTTCCAATTTACCCTATATAATGTTCTATATACATGTGTATCCTCTATAAATATGCAATATAGTTCATAATATTTTTTTTCCCCTTTTCTTGTTGCATCTTGGTACCAAACACCAATGTAGGGTCTCCATTTTCCCAAACAGTTCATCCCTACTACATGTTGAGGATGACACTATTCATCTCAGATATATCCCTTTAGCAGTTGATACAATCAATTAATCTTGTTATTTATGAGCATGACCTTGAGAGACATGAGGGGTACTGCAGACCCCAGGCCTTCAACGGTTTCATCTTCTACTTAAACGGGGTTTTATTAAGAGTGAGGCCTAGTCATGTCTGATTGCATGACAGGAATACTAAGACTGTGACAGGAGGAGATGTCCTGAGGTAAGTCTGACAAGCTGTGTGCAGGAGGAAGAGAAGTTTTGAGGTAAAAGTCTGTCAAGTTTAGTGTCAGCCATCATGTCCTATCTCAAGAATGTGATGCACTCATTTCTATATCCTATCTGAAGAAGTGTAACACATCTATTTCTATAACATTTCAACTATTCATTGTTTCTATGGGCATCCCATGTCCCTTTCCCAATCAAGTTTAATCCCCTAATAAAATAACAAAAACAAGCAAGAGACTGTTCATTGACTAAAGGAGTGTGTCTAATGGATGTTTGGCAGCAGGGTGAAACGTGCGGATGTAGTAAACACACAAACTCACACACAGTAATCAGGATTCAATGAACTACAATTCCCACAATTCCTGTCACGTATGTGTGTTGACGTCACGACTTCCAGTTATGCCTTATGCACCTAGTCACAAATGACATCAGTCATGGGCACATATGATAAATGTATTTATGTGCAGCATAAGTATATCAAAGGATTGGTAAATCTGTAATATTACATTTTTATTGTGTTTTAGATATCCTTTAAAGGATATGTTCACTTAAAAAATTATTAATAAATGCACTTTTTTTTTGGTTTTTTTTTGCAGGTACAAAAATGTGCATTTATTTATTTTTTGCTTTGGGAGCCTGTAAAGGATCGCACCAGCAATCAGCAGATAGCTGATACCATGCAGGTCTCCTGCAGACCTGTCAGTTTATCTTCTTGCTCGTACAAGCAACCCAGTACATTCTGACAGGAAGAATCAATGAACTACCACAGCGTTCACAGCAAGGTAGTAGTTCATTGAAAACTACAAGCCAAGAGCTGCAAAGTATGTGGGGACTTGTAGTTCATTGATACACAGAGCTCTGTTTATGAATGACGTGGCCGCGTGGGTGGAGCCCCCGCATGGCTGCGCTGTTTTCAATAAGTGACAACTAGTATGGGGAACTTCTCCCCGTGTTGCTGCCACAGGGAGAACAAACAGTGGGAGCATGTTACATGTTCCACCTTAAACATGTAACATGAATTTATCTTTTAATTTTGTTAAACCATGTGATAGCCATTCTGTATTAGTTATAGCTACAGAAATAATTTACTCATGAGCAAGAAGCAGCCAGCATAAGGTTGCTGCTTTTATGCAGCTGAAATCTATTTTTTATTTTATTTTTATTTTTTAAGGGGTATTTTAATGTAATTGTATAGGTAAAGATATTTGAAAAATTAAAATAATAGTAAAATATTCATTATTGGCTAATTCCACATCAGTTCATCTGATTCTGTTTTAATAAACACGTTCTTTATTGAAGGTGAAAATGGAGTTCCACGCCCACTACCTATTCCACCTTATGCAAAAAGAGTGTCTTGATTGCACTTTGTAAGGACATTCCATTTCCGGTTGTTTGTACATCTTGTCGCTGCGAGCTTCGTTCTCATATGGAAGTAACTGCACACTTCAGGAGGGTGTGTGTAGTAGCTGTGAGTAAATCGGTAACATGGATGGATATGACTCCACTGGAAAGGCTTGGTTTTCTGGTTCCAGAAGCATCACTGACTGCACAAATATTGCAAATATTTTTGCAGTAACAGTCCCTGTAACTGTAAGAGAAAACTATGTCTAAGGATATTCATAGTCACGTGTTCACTGAAGCTTTAGGACCTGCTGGCGTTCTTAGTGTGACTTGCATGCTGCATGCCCATTTCAGCACTTCCTTTGCTCTTTCCAAATAGTCTGAAATTTTCCAACAATCGATGAGCATTAATTCTGTTCGGAAGTTTATTGCCCCAAAGATTTTCTTAAATTACTTGAGAGAAGTTCCAGGATTAAATCTTGGGTTCTAACAAAAAGTGACCTCAAAGCCCAACTGAAGTCACAGAAATGTATATGGAGCCAGATACGCCTCCATTTTCATAGTGTTTCCTCCACTGTTATAAAAAGTTGTGCAATTGGATCTAAATTTGACTGTGCAGACCAAAGGAACCAGAGCAAAAGGGCTGGCAGCCATCCTAGTGAAGCCATCCTAGTGAGGAATGCATGTAAAAAAAAAAGTGCACATAATTGCTAATGTTAGCAAGAGCAACCAGTCAGAATCCTTGTTCTCTCTTCAAATCCTGGCCTTCCTGCAAGAAAAAGGTCTTGACCAAAATATAGCTTTCAGCACTCCAAGAGGCAAGTATCAGCCTTATCCATCCTTTTTCAAAGGCCTTTGGCCTCATGCTTCGTTTTTCAAACCTTTATCCAAGGTGTTTCTGATGTTAGGCCCCCCTTGCAGCACACCTTCTGCTTCCCAGGGACCTTAATTTGGTTCTCCCTGCCTCGCAGAGACCACCTTTTGAACTAATCAGGGATATTTCTTTGGAGATTCCTACAAGCAGGTAGCCATTTTGGTAGCTATCCTGTCTGCTAGACATGTCTTTGAATTGGCAGGCCCTTCCTATAAAGAACTTCACAGGGACAAGTTTGTATTGTACCTTTTTTTCATTTTTTCTTTCAAATGTGGTTTTGTTTCATCTCAATGACAGTATTGTGCTGCCATCCTTGTCCCCAGCTCCTAAACACTCAAAGGATTTTGCTCTACATTGCCTGGACATAGTCAGAGCCTTTAGAATGCACATATAAGCTTTGAACCCCATTAGAAAAAGCAATTCCCTTTTTGTCCTTTCATCAGGATGTTGCAAGAAGCACCTGGCCTCAAAATCCACAATTGCAAGGTGAATTTGAAATTTGATTACAAGAGCTTATGTGATCAAGCAAAAGCCGCCACCTGCACTGGTGCATGTCCACTCCACCAGATCTATGGAAGTATCCTGGGCCTTTTAGGCACTAAGCCTCTGTTTCCAGACTCTACTCACTGAGTGGGATAGGTCTAATTCCCTCTCAGGGAATACTATGGCAGAAAAAGGAGAACTTTGATAAAATTATACATAAGGAATTGTCACTACATGTAACACTGGAACAAATATAACAGCTATTCCAAAAATCATTAAAGACTACCTCAGACTATATCACTACCAGCCTCACCAAGGAGATCAGGGAATTGGGGCAGCGTACATCAGCACTTGAAATAAGAGTTGATGATATGGAAAAGTACACAACTAATTTCTCTTCAGAAATTGATAACCTTAAAGAGAAAAACATAATTCTACAAACAAGATTAGAAGATTACGAAGATTTTGCGAGATGGTCCAATATTCGCATTAGAGGAATCCCTGAAACAGTGATTGACTTACAGGCCACAATGACAGCCCTTTTTCAAGAATTGCAGCCACAAATTCCGGTAGATCGCCTTGAAAATGGAGAGGGTGCACAGAGCCCTTACTCCCAAAAAAAAAAAAAAAAACTGATCGCCCGCCACGCGATATTGCATATATGCACACTTGGGTGTGTTGCTGGAAAAAAAACATTTTAAGTAACAGGCAGCGTGGATTCATGAAAGACAGAAGTTGTTAGACAAACCTGATTTCTTTTTATGAAGAGGTAAGTAAAACCTTGGACAGAGGGGTGGCGGTGGACGTGGTATACTTGGATTTTGTTTGATACAGTTCCCCACACACGGCTCATGTGTAAGGTAAAGTCTACAGGATTGGAAATATCAGTTTGTAAATTGATAGAAAACTGTCTAAAAGACAGAATTCAGAGAGTCGTGGTTAATGATTCTTACTCTGAATGGTCCAAGGTTATCAGTGGTGTACCCCAAGGTTCAGTGCTGGGACCCTTACTTTTTAATATCCTTATAAATGATATTGGGTCTGGGATCAAAAGTAACATTCCTGTCTTTGCAGATGACACCAAGCTATGCAGTGGAATAACGTCCTTACAGGATGTCACCAATTTACAAGCCGACCTCAATGCTCTGTCTAATTGGGTGACTATGTGGCAGATGAGGTTTAATGTTGATAAATGTAAAGTTATGCACTTGGGGGCTAAGAATATGAATGCATCATACATACTAGGGAGAGTACAACTGGGGAATCTGTAGTGGAGAAGGATCTGGGGGTTTTGGCAGATCATAAGCTCAATAATGGCATGCAATGCCAAGCTGCGGTTTACAAAGCAAGCAAAGTCCTTTCTTGTATTAAGAGAGGTATGGACTCCAGAGAGAGAGATATCATTTTGCCCCTGTACAAATCATTAGTAAGACCTCATCTGGAATATGCAGTTCAGTTTTGGGCCCCAGTTCTCAAAAAGGATATTGGGGAACTGGAGAAAGTGCAGAGAAGGGCAACCAAACTGATAAGAGGCATGGAGGAGCTCAGCTATGAGGAAAGATTAGAGGAACTGAATTTATTCACTCTTGAGAAGAGGAGAATAGGGGGGGGTGTGATCAACATGTACAAATATATAAGGGGTCCATAAGGTGAACTTGGTGTTGAGTTATTCACTTTACGGTCAACACAGAGGACACAGGGACACTCTTTACGTCTAGAGGAAAAGATATTTAATCTCCAAATACGGAAAGTTTCTTCACAGTAAGAGCTGTGAAAATGTGGAATAGACTTCCTCCAGAGGTGGTTCTGGCCAGCTCAGTAGATTGTTTTAAGAAGAGTCTGGATTCTTTCCTAAATGTACATAATATAACTGGGTACTGACATTTATAGGTAAAGTTGATCCGGGGAAAATCCGATTGCCTCTCGGGGGATCAGGAAGGAATTTTTTCCCCTGCTGTAGCAAATTGGAACATGCTCTACTGGTTTTTTTTGGCTTCCTCTGGATCAACTGTGGGTATAGAATTGGGTATATGGGATTGTACGATATTTTTTTATTTTGTATGGTTGAACTAGATAGACTTGTGTCTTTTTTCAACCTGACTAACTATGTAACTATGGGTGACACGGCGGGGTCCCCGAAGGAAGCCATGACGTTCATTAAAACATTTGGAGAATTTTCAGGTCTGGTGATCAATTGGACTAATGCCGCGTACACATGGTCGGACAATAGTCCGACCAAAATCACATCGGAATTCTGACGGAATTCCATCGGAGTAAAAGAAAACATGTTCCCTATGTAAACTCTGATGAAATTCATCTGAATTTCCGATGGAAAAAGTCTGATGGGGCATACACAGTCGGAAAATCCTATGAAAAGCTCCTATCAGACTTTTCCATCGGAAATTCCGATCGTGTGTACAAGGCATAAGTCATCGATCATGCTGTTACACTCTAACACGGGTAGTGTAGTCCAGTCTTAAGGCAAGGTCTAGAGTCTTGCAGCCCTCCTCAGAACAATGGGTGTTCATACGGCTAGAGAAAGAAAGAAAAAAGGAGGGCGCACCGACCTAGTGCATTACCACATAAAAAAGGTTTTAATAAAATTAGAATAAAAGCAATGGTCCTACTCACAAAAGGAGCTTAGGTAAAACGCTTTGATCTCTTGGCACCTGCCAGCAGGACTTGATGACAGGGAGGATCGGATAATACCACAAACGGCTGAACGTCTGATGGTTTTCTGGGGCGCACCCCTTTTTTCAGAGCCTAGGTGGTCCGTGGTACCTCTCTCCTGTGCGCCCTCAAATATATATGTGTACACATGTGCAAAGAAGCCCAAGCTCAGGTGACCATCAATCAGCTACCCCTGCCCCTCAATCACGGCTTCTCCCTCCCATGGGAATGGGACTCCCACGTTCCCACCCCGAGAACACCCTTCCAAGCTGGTTTTCTCATTTTAAAAGACTTTAAAGCCGCATTTTCAGTCTGTTGTCACAGACAAAAAATCCATGATGGCCACCGCAGCGCGGCATATAGCCTCCAGTGAACTCTGCCTTACAGTAAACAAGCATGTAATCACTTCAGCGGCTCAAAATTTCACCTCAGAAACCCAGACAGGACCCCCACAAATACTTTCTCCCTCACAAATCTCCACTGAACGCCTTATTAGCTACTCAGTATCTGGCTCTCCCTACACATCCATAGGGAACAATTCTTCAGCTCAGAATACCTTATGGGATTGTACACCCCATTAACAAGTTGGGTTTAAAACCATTTGAATTATGAAATTAACTTTAACCTTTAATACCAAACAGAATCGCTGTTAGCCATTAACAGACCAACATGCTTAGTCACTAAAGCCCCCGTACACACTGCCTGACTTTTTGCCAACAGACTTCATTTTGAGCAAGTTTGACAAAAAATCCGACCGTGTGTACGCTCCATCGGACAAACTTTTTTGGTTTTCATCGGACAAATGTTCGGTCTGCAAACGGACAAACTAGATTTAGGTATATAAGTGAGAATTAAAAGGAAAGGGGGAGACGGTTTTAATTCCCCCTTTCCTCATGGGTTAGTGGCAGAGCAGGCAGTTTCAAGGCTCCCCTCTCCTCGTGCTGAGAGGAGCCCGCCAAAAGTATTCAAACACCTGGAGCTCACGTGTACCAGAGAGGTAGTACACGTGATGTTCCTGGGTTTTTTGAAGGGATGCTGGGTTAGAACCAGTTTCAGGCAGCTTAAGCTAGGTCAGAATAGGGGTATAAAAATAGGGTTCCGTCAGGGAGGCTCAATTTGCCTCAGAAGACGGAGCTGTGGTGTGTCCCCACCCACCCTATATGTATATTAATTTCCATGTCGCAAGCTGCAATTATGTGGTCGGGGTCACCTTTGTAAAAGAAAATACAAAGGGGGACAAATCTGTTATTTGATGTTGTTAATTTATGAAGGATGGTTTTGTAAAGTATGAGTATATTTATGCAGCCTGAGCCGTAGTGGCTAGGTTGTAAGTTATTAAGTATTTATTTGTTATTAAATAAAATATATTTAAACCAATAATAAAGCAGCCGCGGCCGTAATAATCCAAAGCACGTTGTTGGTGATTTATTAAATATAAAAGTAAGGTTAAAGGTTCTGCCTACTATCCCATAGGCTATCACCAATTAGATGAATAAAGAACATGAACCCTAAACTGACAAATGATTAAACACATTGGTTTTCTTCAGGAATCACAGCTAAAGGTGATAACCTAAATAAACACATGGAGGCGGGATCCTCACTTCATGAATTTATTTAGAATTTTTTTTTAAAACACTATCATGTCTACATGTCATGTTCTGTGTCATGTACTGCTCTTTAACTTTTCCTAATACAACAAAGTGGGAAAAATATATGTAAAAACACAATATCAGGCATCTCATTCTCAGATTTAAAACTTACAAGCCCTAAACAGCCTAATTCCTGTGAAGAAAGTAAATACTGTATTTATTGGCATATAACACTCACTTTTTTACCCTGAAAATAGGGGGTAAACTGTGCCTGTGTGTTAAGTTTTTTTTTTTCTCCTGAAACTTCCCTCTTAAAGTTAGGGTGTGTGTTATACGCCTGTGCGTGTTACACGCCGATAAATACGGTAATACTCTCAGAAAAGGCAATGATGATAAGCTGACTGATCAGCCTGTTTGGCACACATGTAACCACACAGTCTCCACTAACAACCCTGTCATGCTGTATACTGCACAGGAACACTAACCATTCTAGCACAGCACTGTACCTGCAATAACTGCAGCAAATGAAAACACAATGAAGACATTTCACAGGTCAGAAGTGTGATAAGTGAACTATAAATGAAAACACTAGAGAGCTGAGAGTGAACAGGAAAGGATGACTAAAGGCAGACAGCACAATGAACAGGGAAGACACTGACACAGAGGGGACTGAAGCAGACAGAACAGAGTGAAGTCTGTGTACATTCCCAGCCCTCAGAGCCTTCACTCACCCCTAGTCTGTGGGGACGATGATGATGGTGATCCTGTAGGAGAGGTGTTGATCATGCTGTCGGCTCATGGTAGCACCTACCTGACACACGCTGGCAGGAACAGTGGCGCTTGTGGGTGTCTGAGTAGGGCCTCCTTATCCTGTGCATTCTTTCACGGTAGCTTCTGTCCTGTCAGCCTGTGCACTTGCAGTACTTATTTAAAAAGTGTAACCCATTTGTCCTGACACCAATTCCTGCTATTATTTGTAGAGTACTTTTTATCAAGTAAAACATATAAACGCTTTGCATTAAAGCTCAAAGCTATACATTCCTGAACGGTAACCTCATTTGAATTGAAGATTATTTTATTTCTGACCTTCCACAGGGCTTCTTTAAAAGAGTTTATAATTTTCCATAACACAATACATTTTGCCTGTGGTATAGTGTCCACTTTACCATAAAGAACTAAAATCAAAGGAGTCCAGCTGACAGACCTGAGGTAAATGCTAACTCCGCCCAGTGACACGAGAGGTTATAAGTAAAAGGTTACACTCATTGGCTAGATGTTTCCCGCCAAGGGATTTGTCACCAATCCAGTGCTCAGCAGCTGAGGTAAATCTTCTTAGCAACAGCAGGCAGCTTGTCACCTAAAACATAAAACAGAAAGAACCAGCAAAGCAGCCATAGCGAGACATGTACTTAACAATTATCATAGGCCTCTATTAAGAATAAAATGTATTTATTAACCACTTGACAACCAGGCCAATTCTGGCACTTCACTCCTAAATGTAAAAATCATATTTTTTTTGCTAGAAAATTACACAGTACCCCCAAACATATATGTTTTTTAGCAGAGACCCTAGAGAATACAATGGCGGTCATTGCAACTTTTTATCTTGCACGGTATTTGCGCAGCAATTTTTCAAACACGTTTTTTTTTTGGGGGGGGGGGCAGTTTCATGCTTTGAAAAAAAAACCAGTAAAGTTAGCCCATTTTTTTTACATAATGTGAAAGATGAAGTTATGCCGAGTAAATAGATACCTAACATGTCACGCTTAAAAATTGCACGCCAAACTTCGGTACTTAAAAATCACCATAGGCGACGCTTTCAATTTTTTTACTGGTTACATGTTACATGTGTGGTTTGAACATCGTTTTTATATCTGGGCGGGACTTGCATATGCGTTCGCTTCTGCGTGTGAGCACACAGGGGCAGGGGCACTTTAAAAAAAAAAAAATGTATTGTTAATTTTACTTACATTTTTTTTATTTTGACACTTAAAAAAAAAAAAAATGATCACTTTTATTCCTATTACAAGGAATGTAAACATCACTTGTAATAGGAATATGACATGATCGGACCTCTTTACAGTGAGATATGGAGTCAATAAGACCCCACATCTCACCACTAGGCTGGGAAGCCTAAAATAAAATAAAATGATTACCGCTTCCTAGCTGAAGCCGCGCCGTTTTTTTGAATGCAGAGGCCGGGCGTGACGGTATAACATTGTGCCCGGCCTCCGACGATCATAGAGACTCCGGCGACCATCTGGTCCACCAGAAATCTCTATGGTCAAGAACTGGATCCGTTCTCCGACTCCCCGATCGCACAGGTGAGTCGGTAGAAGCACCGGAGGGCGGCGGGAGGGTGGGACATCCCCTTTCGCTACTCCCGTAAGAACGATCAAGCAGCGGAACAGCCGCTATGATCGTTCTTATGGTGTAGGGAATCGTCGGCTGAAACCGGCAATATCTGAATGATGCCTGTAGCTGCAGGCATCATTCAGATATACCATCACAAAGCCGAGGACGTCTTTGGACGTTAGGCCGTCGTCAAGTGGTTAAACAAATGGGTGTTAGGGGTGACAATCCCATGGGGCCACTTCTCTATTTTATTATTTTGTGGCCCTGACATTCCTGTCAGAAAATCACCTCAGAGACCAGGCTTTTTAAATGGAGGACCTATTCCAGAAATTTTCAGAACTTCTGGATAGGTGACTGGCTCAAACAGTGGCAAAAATAACTGGGGATCTGAAAACTGATTTACAAAATTTAAGAGCAAGGATAGACACAATAGAACATAAACTAGAGGAAACAGTGTCTGTTTCTAATCAACATTCCAAACATGTATCCACAGTCCAGGAGCAACTCGATTTTGCCATCTCCAGAATTGATGAACTGGAGAACAGGTCCCGCAGGTACAATATTAGAATCAGAGGGTTACCTGAAACTGTTCTAGATGTCTCCTCAGCAGTCCAGGAACTAATCAAAACAATGTTACCTAATGTTCCCCAACACCGCCTTGAACTAGATAGGGCCCACAGAGCCCTTGGACCCCCAGAAAAGATGGAAAACCCAGAGACATTATTGCCAAATCACATTATTATTCTGTAAAGGAAGAGGTCATGAAACAGGCCCCAGATCTGCCTCCCAAGTTTTTTTTACCAGGGACACCCCTATCCAGTTATTTGTGGATCTCTCTCCCTCCACAATTCAACTCAGAAGAGCACTTAAACCATTACTAATAGTCTTGACGCAGAAAGAAATAAAATATAGATGGACTTTCCCTTTTTCGGGCCAAGTTTTCTGTTAATGGAAAAACCTTCTCCTTCGCTAACCTTCAGTAGGGAGAACGCATATTACTACAACTCAAGCTCATCTCACAAGAGGCTGAAATGGATACCTCCTCAACCGGCACAGGTTCAATCAAAAGACCCACTCCAACGAGCCCTCAATCTCCCCTTTGGAATAAAGCAAAGATGAAGAAAATCAATGACAGCTGTCCTACCTGACTTCATTCTCTTTCTACACCACCATTTTCCTATTTCAGATCGTGTCTGACCACAGACCTGTCTGTGAACACTATTAAGGGATCCTCCTTCCCCAATTTTTGAAAACAAATATATATATATATTTTTTTTTATCCATGTCTGCCTCACAGTTTTTCAAACTCTCATGGACTTACCTAAAATGTATTTATTTATTATTATATTTTATTTATTATTTTATTCATTATATTATTATAATTGTTTTTTTTTTGTGCTCAAATGTTTTGCCGTGCTAAATTTAGCATTTTTTTATGCTACGGTCACCCTGTGCAGGCGTGGTCCACATGTGCCTCCACCTACCCCTTAGAAACCTACGGGCCTCTGAGGGATAGGTTGTCTGATCATCACGGGTCAGACTACTTCCTGTTCTAGTTTTGAGGTTTCAGGGGGTGTCTCCCCTCCTGAACCCTGGTTCTATCTGCTAGGAGACTTTTCCTTATCTTTCATCCTTTTTCCTCTCTCTTTACTCTGTTATTTTCTTTTATTTTTCCCTAAATGCCTAACCTTCTCGTATCTCACAGAACTTCATGCCCCGGATTTGCAGATGGATATCTTATTCCCTTACTACTGGTTGGGAGAAATTCCTGAAACGCTTCCGATTAGAAGACTACTAAGGGTGAGTGGGGATGCTGAAAGCAGGTATGCCTCCCCTGGTCCTCATGGCTAGCTCACAAACCCATCTTAAAATAGCCTCCCACAATGTCCAAGGTTTGAATTCCCCAATCAAACGAAGAAAACATTTGGACTATTACAAATCACTTAAATTAGATTTCCTCTTACTCCAAGAGGCATTGTTTCCTATACGGTATAGTCCCAAATACTTACACCCATATTTCCCCCAATTCCACCTAGCTAATGCAGAGAATAAAACCAACGGGGTAGCCATTATTTTTTCAAAGTCCTGCAAATTTGAAAAATCCTTTGAATATATTGATCCCGAAGGGAGAATTTTATTAATACAAGGCACAATAGGACACCTATATTCCCTAATTTCATATTATGCCCCTAACAGAGGTCAAGCTGCCTTTTTTAGGACCATGATGAACACTCTAAGCCCTATGTTAGTAGGCACAGTAATTTTTAAGGGAGATACAAACACAGCATTCGATCAGGCTCTTCTGCATTCCCCCATGTGAGTGGATATTTGCTGTTTAAATAAATGATTTTTGATATATTCTCAGAGGCGCCCCTTTTTCCTTGTTTTTATTCTAGCATCACAGGAACCTGCTTCTGGTCTTTTTGGAGGCTGCTCTGACTGACCCATGACACATATATCTGTGAGTGTATATGTTTACACATATACATCTCTTTATTCCTGCCCTTGGACTATTGGGTACTACATTGATTTAACATATTGAGGTACCTGTGCAATGCACCTTTTTTACTTGTTTAATGTTTTATGTTCAGAAGCCCTAGTACTGCATGCACAGACCTCTCTATTCTTACACCGCGTCCTCAAAGAACTGCCTTTTTTTCCCCAACAATTGGTTCCTCGTTTCTATTGTTTTTATTATTTCTTATAATATGATTGTTTACTGCATCTGCATTTTTATTTGTAGGTAATGTGTGTTTTTCAATACGGATACATTTTTCTCCCCCCACCCTTTCTACTACAATTTTATATTATATATCTACTGTCCATTGTCCCCTACTCCCTATTTTATTTTTTATTACTGACCAATATGGATCTCCTTAAAGACATAGAGACCCATAGACACAATGTATTAGAAGAATTATATACCTTACTACCATCTACCATTTTCTCCAATGATGTTAAATTAACCGTCACCACCAGATACACACTGTGTGGCAAATGTAAACACCTTGAAAGAATTTTCAAACAAACCAACCAACAATGGTGGGGAAAATTCTTTTTAGAAAAATATATCACTTCTAAGACCTCCACTCGAGGCCTTAGAATCACCAAAGACTGCCCATTTCTCAATGCTGCCAGTAAAAAGGAATGGGAAAATATCTCTGAATTTTGCACATCCAAATGAATGGGAATCCTTATTGAACATAGATTACATCTTTTTGAGAAACTTAGACTTGAAGCTAAAACCATAGCAACAGGTATCATTGATCGGGGGTCACTGTCCCGCTCTACTGGCTCTTTGTTCTCAAGAAAAACACCAAGTCCGATGAGGATTACCTGATTAAAACAAAATTGGCAAAATTCAAAAGAGACCTAGATGATTTTAACACTAACAGAGTTTTTAATTGGAAATTAAATTCCTTGTTATTCCCCTTATGATACCAGATCTTCACGTCCTCCCCATTCCCATGCCCCACCACTTATCCCACCCAACAGATCCGCGATCACCCCCCACTCCCACCGACAGCCCCCTACTCTGCTCCCACCCCAGTCTCATTGTCCCCCTCTTCTTATGGGAATTCCTACTACTCATAGGAATCCTCAATCTACACTCCCTATTTGCCTTGGTCGAATAGTAGAAAAGAACCAGACAACCAAAATTAATAATTTGCTTGCCGATCTCAGTACGTTTTCCAATAGACCCTCCTATGCAGGTAGGGACCATGGTATCACTACTGACATAAAAAAAAAAAACTTTTATACCTAGACGGTCAAATGTTGCCCCTGATCCATCTAACCCCAACACGTCTAGGAACTCCGATGACGATTCCATGGATGTTCAGCCAGTGACTGACAACTCTAAAGCCCTGTACACACGATCGGATTTCCTATGGTTTTTAAACCGATGGATTTTTCCATCGGAAAACCGATGAAGCTGACTTCTATCAGTCTTGCCCACACACCATCAGTCAAAAAACCGACCGTTCCAAACGCGGTGACGTAAAACACTCTGATGAGCCGAGAAAAATTAAGTTCAATGCTTCTGAGCATGCGTCGACTTGATTCTGAGCATGCGTGGGTTTTTTAACCGATGGACTTGACCATAGACAATCGGAATTTACCATTGGTTTTTGATCCATCGGAAAATTTTAAAACAAGTTCTATTTTTTAAAACCGATGGAAAAAAGACCGATGGGTCCCATACACGATCGCTTTGTCTGATGTAAACAATCCATCGGACGGTTTCCATCGGTAAAACCGATCGTGTGTACAGGGCTTAACAGTACTGCGGAGCATCCTAATTGGATTCATCTATCCAACCTGAATCACACAGTCACCTCAGATTCTATCATTACTGATTCTCCACAGCTACCCCACTCCTCTCTTTCTGTTAATACATCATTATCAACATCCCATGTTCCATGTCTTTCTGCCACCATTGATCCTAATTTTTTAGTACTAAGTCCTCCTCGAGCCAACCGGAGAAAAAGCAAACTCCGGAGAGGCTGCAGCGGAGGACGAAAAAACTCCAGAAACCAACACACAAAAATTCTGCAAACTGTAAAGATTTTTAAGCTATCATCCCTTCAACTTTCTTTTTGACCCTGAAAAGATTTTTCTATTCCCAACAAAATAAACCCACTGCAGACAACATAGATCCCTCTCTACTTATTCCGCCCCTAAATTCCTTTGAATATGACGGTGACATCATAGACGTCTTGGAATCTCTAAATGAGGAAGATGACACACAAAGTCTCTTTACACAGCACCTTGCCACTTCACCGCCCATAATACACTCATCTTTTAAACCCAAGTTAGTTTTCAATCCTGCCCAATCCAAAGGCCCCTACCTTGAGAGTTTTTATTGAGTAGTATACGCTGATTTTCTTAAGCTTTGTCAGACATCTTCCACAGTACCACCTCATCAGCACAATCTTTCTGTCCATGAAACCCGTGCCCTAGACTCCTTAATTCACACGGCAGATATTATCATCAAATCGATAAAGGAGGAGGTATAGCTCTGCAAAACAAGGCAGACTATATCAAAGAAGCCCATAGACTCCTCTCTGATAAGACTACTTATAATAAACTCAAAAAATACCCTACTACTGATTTTGCAACTGAGGTCAACGTTTTAGTTAAATCAGCTCTTGACTGCGGAGTGATTAGCAAAACGGAAGCTTCCTTTTTTAGAAAAGGTTTTTATCAGATCCCATACTTTTATCATTTGCCTAAAGTCCACAAAAACCTCACCTCCCCTCCTGGCAGGCCCATTGTGGCTGCCATGGATAGCATCTCCACTGGTTTCAGTCAGTATATTGATCAATACCTACAGCCAATTGTTCAACAATTACCATCCTATATTAGGGATGGTTCACATCTTCTAGAACTACTCGCACCTTACAGGTGAGAATCTTCTTATGTGTGGCTGTCCTTAGACGTGACCTCCCTCTACACCTCCATCCCACATGAATTCGGTTTACTAGCCCTGGAATATTTTCTTGTACATGACCACCTTATCAACCCCAGACAATCTATGTTTATCCTAGAGGCCACTAAGATTTGTCTGACCCACAATTATTTTGATTTCGATGGCGAGTTCTACCTACAAGTACAATGGACCGCCATGGGAGCCAAATTTGCCCCCGTCCTATGCTAATCTAGCCATGGGCTATTGGGAAAATAATGATATCTCACAAATCAACCCCTATGCCGCCAATATCATCTTTTTTGGTCGCTATATCGATGACCTAATTGTGATTTGGGATGGCTCCCCTGATTTCATCACCTCATTTGTGGATCATTGTAACCACAATCCCTATGGCCTATCTTTGCATCACGTCTCTGATCCCACCAGTCTGGCCTTTCCAGATTTGGAATTAGACCATTATCGCCAAAAATTACACTAAACCCACGGCTGGCAACTCTTTCCTGCACTATAAGAGTTGCCATTACCCAAAATGGACACAAAACGTACCAAAAGGACAGTTTTGTTGTTTACAGCAAAACTGTACCCTGGACACTGACTATGATGCATTAAGTATTCCCCTGAAAGAAAAAATTGTTGACAAAGAACACCCCAAAATATTGGTGGACCAAGCCTGTGACCACTATTCCAAAGGCAAACCGGCCAAAATTAAAAAAGACAAAATAGATCACTCCACGAGATGTATCACAACTTTTCATTTCCAATATAAAAAAATGAAAAACATACTTAGTAAACATTGGAATATCCTACTATAGGACCCCCTTCTTAAAACCACCCTCCCGCCAGTACCGAGAATCACATATCGCAAAGCCCCCAAGCCTTAAAAATTAAATCTCCCAGAGTAAACTTAAAACTGATCAGAGTATCCCCACTACCACCATCCTCATACCCCTAGTGGGTATGTACCAATGTAAAAAGACCCGTTGCAAAACTTGTTCTTTTGTTCATCACGGAAAATATATCTTTTCACTCCAAGGGCAAAACCTACTCACTAGACCACTTTTACAATTGTTCGTCTGATTTTATCGTGTATGGCCTCACGTGCCCTAGTGGGTTGAATTATGTTGAACGAACAATCTGCCCCCTAAGGCAGCACTTCGGCCAGCATCGACGACTTATTGAGGGTGGTAAGGACATGCATAGTGTTCCACAACATTTTTCAGAATATCCACTACGGGCCTTACAGTCTGGGTAATCAAGGAAATCCCCAAGTCAATGACAGAGGCTGAACGCTTTATGAAAGTGTGCGTCAGAGAGACATTTTGGATTTATAATCTGGATGTTCTCTCGCCTGGTGGCCTACGAAGGGAAAGTATAACCTGACATTATTATTAACCATATTGTCTCTTATGGTATCAACACCTGCATGTGTATATATATATATATATATATATATATATATATATATATGTATTTACATACTGAATTTATTTGACTAAATTTTGATATTTATTCAATTTTGATATTTATTTGATATCCCCCCAATCCCATTTGTAGACAAATTTCTCATATAAATATAAATATATATATATATATATATATATATATATATACACACACACATATTTATTATCAATTATTAACTTTTTTTTTAATATTTGATATTTATTAATTTAAGATTGATATTTATTTCTCGATAATGGTATATATGTATGGTACTGATTTATATCGATGCCATCTAAATTAATCTAATTTAAATTGATTTAATGCTAGTTTGAACTGACACAATGTGGGACTTATTAGTTGAACTTTGACCTTGAACCAACCAACTCATAATGATATTGGAGTGCAAAATGGTCACTATCTATTTTATCCTAATGTATTTTATCTATTATTATTTATCATCATCTATAGTCATTGCCATACATAAGCCTTTGTGTTATTCATATATTTTATGGTATATATTTCTCTTCTGGAATTGTGTCCCTTAACGCCATCTTTTTTCCCACATAAACTGTTGACTTATTTCTATGCAATTGATGGCCCCGCCCACCGTCAGTCTATAAAAACATTTACTCTGTGCCCCTACATTCCATGCCTGAGAAAGGAGCGCAGCTATTCTCCCCACCTATAGCCAGCCAGCTTTGAAATGCGTCGCATTCTTGTGACGTCATGCCCGGCGCCGCGCTTGTGTTTTGCTGTTCAAGCCTCGTTTTGGCCCCGACTACACGGCCGTGTCTCTCCACCACACTGCGGTAGCCTGATGAGCATTGCCAGCCACAGAGCGGCTACCCAGAGGCTCTGACGTCTCCCCTCTCCCACCTTTTATTATTTTGGAACCCATATCCTTGCCAGAGGGACTTTTTTTCTCCTACCTAACTGTGATTTGCCAAGCCTGGGTCATTGAAGGAGATCATGCTGTGCTTATCCAACCCACCCCTTCCTGCTTGGATTTGACGTGGTGCCAGCAGAACGGATCTACTGCGACTTGCGGTTCCATCCCATCTCTTCAACCCAGGATCCAAACACTACTCTGCATTCCCCCATGTGAGTGGATATTTGCTGTTTAAATAAATGACTTTTGATATATTCTCAGAGGCGCCCTTTTTTCCTTGGTTTTATTCTAGCATCACTGGAACCTGCTTCTGGTCTTTTTGGAGGCTGCCCTGACTGACCCATGACACATGTATCTGTGAGTGTATATGTTTACACATATACATCTCTTTATTCCTGCCCTTGAACTATTGGGTACTACATTGAATTAACATATTGAGGTACCTGTGTGCTGCGCCTTTTTTATTTGTTTACTGTATTTTTAATATGCTATTTGTTAATTTTTGTATAATTTTGTATTGTTTAGAGCCTTTTTTTATATTTCAATATTTTTATTAAAAGTTTTTCCAAATTGCAATTCCAAAGGACACAAATTGTCAAAACATTAAGAACAAATATTGTATAAAAGGGGGATCCAAATACTCTACCACCATTTTTTTTTTCTGAGACAAAGGATTGCCATATAAAGTATAAATTCAACATAAAGAGAAAAGGTTGAGACTTTTTTGTGTGCTTTCCCTATATCCCTCCAGTGGCCTCAAAATACCACCTTGGACTCGTGGGGCACTAGTTGTAATGGGGGTATCTTTGAATCCCTGCAGTTCTATGTTTTAAGGGTTGTACATATGATTCTTATCGGTGAGATGCCTTTTAGCAAAATTAAATTGATTTAGCGTATGTAATTATGATTTCTCATCTATGGTCTTGATAAAATTGGTGTTTGTCTTCCCGATGAAGCCATTCACAAACTGAAACATGTTGGGAGATGACCACACCAAACATTTTTGTTGACACAATTGAAAGTATCATATGATCAAGAAATTATTCCAACCATAACTGCATGATTTTAAATATTGGTTTTAGTAGTCTGTTTTGTTTTTATATGTGAAAATATGGGAATAAACTTTTTGTCTACATTAATATATTGTTTGTGGTTGGCACCTAAAAAATCTTTTTGTTTGTTACTATTTCGTTATAATAAACACAAAACAAAAACCATTACAATAAACATTGAAAACTTTAGCCATGACACAGTTGGGGAACATATATAATATATATGATATATAGTGCAATACATTATATCAAAACATATTCCAACTATGGATAATACTGATGTCCTACAAAAAGAAACCCTTTCTGGTCCCCCTTATATATATATATATCATATATTATGTAATTTGCAATATAAAGAGGAGGAGTCCCACTACAGTGAGCATCCTATATTTCAACGGACTTGGATATACGGTATATTCCATCTGGACTACCTTTTTTCTTGCTGCAATATCCAGGCTCACATTTAACACCTGCACTTTTGCACCAAACATTGGTTATCCTGTAATAGCAATGAGGCGGCTATTTTTTTTTTAAAAAACAGGAATGTTTAAAAAAAATACATTATAAAGATAAAGTTGACCTACAGCTTCCAGAGTTTAACCTTTTCCAGTCCCCTAACACCTACAGTAAGTAAAAGTTCACTGCAGTGTCACCTTTTCTCCACCTCTGTCCCTCATAGATAAGCTTCTTTATCCAGTACCATCACACCACATTATTCAGCCACTTCTTCTGAGCCCAGAATTATAGTGACACATCCATTGAGTTCAGCAATAACAATTTGTAGTTTAGTTTTTTTTTTTTTTTTTTTTAGTTATTCATTTTTAGTTAAATGTCTGCCCCTTCAGCAATCAGTGTGCCCACATCCAAGTGAAGCTAACAGTAGAACTTGTCAGTTTTATTTTGTAACCAGACCAACACTATATTACAAAAAGTATTGGGACGCCTGCCTTTACAGGCACATGAACTTTAATGGCTTCCCAGTTTTAGTCCGTAGGGTTCAATATTCAGTTGGCCCACCCTTTGCAGCTATAACAACTTCAACTCTTCTGGGAAGGCTGTCCACAAGGTTAATGGCCCGTACACACGATCCGAATATCAGACTACTTCTTGTCCGATTTTTCGCGGGTTACTAGCCCAAATATCTTGTATCGCAATTGGTAGATTGTACTAATAATACAACATTGTAGCGTCTGGGTGGAAATGATGTAATGTGCGTGTGACCTCTCTAGCCACACCTTGGGCGCCTCAGTTCGTAGCTACTTGGAATATTTGTGCCCGGTCACGTATCTTCGTTATTTCAATGGTCCTCCGTGGCTTTTCGGCACAAAGAAAGTAGAAATATGGAAGATACCAGCATTCCAGTGGCTATGCTTGGTATTATAGCTATCCATAATGTACTGAACCAGAAGAAAAAGACAAGACGAAGAGTGTGGAGTAAAGAACGGCTCCTCAATCTTGACAAGTACTCCCATATTCAACTCATCCTTGAAATTAAAGAACATAACCCAGATGACTTCTGCAATTATTTGCGAATGAACGATGAGTGCTTTCAGCCACTCTTGGCAGCTCTCACTCCACTTATCCAAAAACAGAATACATCAATGTGTCAGGCTATCAGTGCCGAGCAAAGGCTGATAGCCACCCTGCGTTATGTGTCGACAGGACGAAGCCTGCAGGACTTGAAATTTACTACAGCAATTTCACCTCAGGCCCTTGGTAAGATCATACCTGAGATATGCAAGGC
Organism: Rana muscosa; assembly: GCA_029206835.1. Taxonomy (NCBI): domain Eukaryota; kingdom Metazoa; phylum Chordata; class Amphibia; order Anura; family Ranidae; genus Rana; species Rana muscosa. The sequence goes on along the minus strand of JARGYO010000098.1, from coordinate 1,107,921 downwards.
GCTGATCAGCGCTCTACAGAGTGAATATATAAGGGTTATTTGCAACTATTTAAATTGTTGTCTTACAAATTGTATCTGATTATTTTTTTCGGTTTCCCCAAAACCCAGATGATTGGTTGGAAGTGGCCAAAAATTTTCAGGAGGAATGGAACTTCCCAAATTGTGGAGGTGCAATAGATGGGAAGCATGTACGGATAACCCCACCAGCCAACTCTGGCTCTTTTTACTACAATTATAAGGGATTTTTCAGCATTATCATGATGGCAGTTGTGAATGCCAACTACGAATTAATTTACTTGGACATTGGTAAAAATGGACGCCACTAAGTTGGCAGTGTCATAGAAATTCTATAGGTGCCTCCAGAATGAGACACTTAATTTACCAAGCACTGCCCAGAATGTCGAAGGTATGAATTCTGTGTTTGTAGCAGATGCTGAAGGGTGGTGGAAAATGAATTTGGAATCCTGGCCAACAGATTTCGCATTTTCCAAACTGCAATTCATCAGGCCACGTACAAAATAGACACCATAGTTCTCGCATGTTGTGTCCTACACAACTACTTACGTTGACATATACAGGGGTATGTTGCTGCAGCACCAGATCGGGGAGCAGATAGAGTCGGAAGAAACATCCGTGAGGAAGGGCAGGAGCACCTTGCTGGACTTGCATCTCTTGACCAAGGACATTCGAGACAACCAACACAAAGTACAAAAGGTACTCAAGAGAGTTTTGATTGATTTGGTTGATAAGGGATTTCAACTGGGTATTTTGGATAGGAATGAGAGAGATTATTTGGTGCCTGTGGCACCACGAATTCCAATCATGTGTTATCTTCTCACGGTCCACAAAAGTGTTACACAACCTCCTGGCAGACCTATAGTTAGCGGAATCGATTCTGTAACGTCCCGTATTGGATGTTACATAGATTTCCACTTACAACCGCTGGTTCAATCCACACCTTCCATTTTAAAGGACACAGGGGCTACTATACGTCTGTTAGAGGATGTGGACTGTCGTGAGGAATGCATATTGGTTACAGCCGACGTTGCGGCACTATACACCTGCATACCACATAGATTGGGGTTGCATGCTGTGGAGCATTTTATGACTAACAGTGGCTTGATACCTCAGGTTCAACAACATTATATTATGTGACTATTAAAGTTTGCCACTCAGTCAAATTACTTTTGGTACCACAATCAATTCTACCTACAAAAAAGGGGTGTCACGATGGGGGCCAAATTTGCCCCCAGCCTCGCGAACCTCTTTATGGCCTTGAGGGAGGAGGATGTCGTCTACGCGTTACAATGTCCAGAGCTTGCCTTTTGGGCAAGTTATATAGACAACATCCTCCTCCTGTGGAAGGGTGATGAGGAGTCATTACATGACTTCATGGCCACTCTCAATGACAACGGTCTGGGCATTGTGTTGACTTACGAGATGAGTTACAAAACCATTCATTTTTTGGATCTTGAGATCTCTACAAATCTTACAGACTTCCACATACAGGCCGACACCCTTAATTTTAGATTTGTTGATGAGGGTTATCATCCAACTGCCATTGACAAAGAGGTTAACAAAGTGTCCCTATTGGATCGACACTCGCTTATTGTGGAACAACCTAAACGAATACCCGATCCCAAATTCAAATGGTCTTTTACCACCTAATTTTCCGTACAGCACAGACAAATCAAAAATATTTTGAATCGCCATTGGAAAGTAATTATGAATGATCCACTTTTGGGCCCTGTACTCCATGACAGAGCAGGTGTTGTATATAGAAGAGCCCCACCTCTTAGAAATCGGATAGCTCAGAATATAGCTGACCCTCCAGCGGGACGGTCTCTTTCCCTTTTTCCCAACATGAAAGGATTTTATCCTTGTGGGAGGTGTATGCATAATGTGATTGGTCAGAGAAAGATGGACAGTTTTAAATCTACCTCCACCTCTACTCTTTACCACATGAAGCAGTTTACTACATGTACGACGCAATTTATCGTGTATCTCATTACATGTCCATGTCATAAGCAGTATGTGGGGCGCACCATTAGAAATTTCTCCATCAGAGTGAACAAACACATTACAGGTATCAAGAAAGGTTGCAGCAATCACAGCGTACCTAGACATTATTTACATGTTCACAATAAGGACCCTTCAGGAACCCAGTTCCAGGTTATTGACCAGTTCATCCCCCATTGGAGGGGTGAATCCCGTATCAGGGGTGTTTCTCAATTGGAAACTTTTTTGATTTACCAGCTACGGTGTTATTCCCCATTTGGGTTAAACATTGACTGGGATATTAATTCATTCATCAATAAAGCATAAGTTTGGTGTTTTTTACCCTTCTCTTTACACTGACCTTATTTGTACGCAGGTCGCTCAGCTGTTCCATCATGTTGGGCATGACATGATTATTGATTGACATTTACATACATATAGAGGCCGTCATTATCCTTATTTGGTTTTATATAGTTTTTTTATAGTGTTCCATCTTATTGATTGTTATATCATGTAACTTCTTATTTTGTGATCATTAGCTGTTATCCATGCAGCAGTTTTTATAAGGCATATACCATCACAATGTTTGCTGTTTGCATGTGTTTTTATATTTATAATGTATTTACATACTGCCTGACCTTCCGGTCTATCATTCCCTGTCTCTGGTTGCTATGGCAACATGCACTCTCATTCTGTCAACACCATCGGCTTTGAACTGCCTTCTACGCAATCGCCTGTATGTCTGCAGAGCGGTGCGCTGCTGGGTTACTCCCACGTCACATGGCACGTGACGTCAAGTTGGTTTGGAGGCTTGGAACACAAACATCCCCGCAGGGATTGCGTGATGACACAGTCTCCAGCAGCAAAGTGATGACGCGGTACAGGCGTCATACGCTTCGGCTGTGTGCTGCTGTGATTGGCTATGACGGCCGGATGGGTGTGGCGGACGAGGGCGCTGCAGACTCCAGATTGGCTCTGATGGCCATAAGGGTTTGATAGGCTGGAGGGCGGCATTTTTGAGTCTTTGATTGGTCCAGTATGAATGAGGGTGGTCTTCACTTCAGCTGTGATATTTCCAATCAAACATGTCTTACTATATAATGGCGCGGTGTTACACATGCAGGCTCATGCACCAGTTGATGCACATTAGTGCGAAACATGTCAGGTACATAGCCTGCTACAAGCTTCACTAAGCCTTCAACAAATTTTCTCCTGTGATCACCTTTTTACATGCACCTTCCAGGACGCTTGTACCATTTTATTGTTTTTATATGTTCATTTTTTTTACTTGGAATAAACTAAGCCTTTTTTTACAACAAACCATCCGATTCATCTGCACTATGTGGAGGCTTTTCTCATTCCTTGCCATGGTTTATACCAGGGGTCTCCAAACTTTTCAAACAAAGGGCCACTTTAATTGCCCTTCAGACTTTAGGAGGGACGGATTGTGACCAGCAGTGACAGAAAATATTACGGGCCCAGCATCAGTGAGAATAAATATGGCCTCAGGGTTGGTGGTCAATAGGAGGAGGAGTAGTGCCCCTACTAGTAGTAGGAATAGTATCCCATCATTGGTATCAGTGGAAGATATAGTGCCCCATTGTTGATGTCAGTGGGATGAATAGTGCCTCATATCAGTTTGAGGAATTGTGCCCCAAGGGTCGGATAATTACATCTGGCCCTCGGGACGCAGTTTGGAGACCCCTGGTTTATACTGATGTCTGGATGTCTGGAGCTCGGTGTTACTAATGCTGAAGAGGCTGATACCTTCTATGAACACCCGGTCTGACGCAGAAACAGGAGGTTGCTCTGCATAAGAGTTCCAATCTACAAGGAAGCCTGAGAGGATCATTTTGGTGCCTGTATATCTACTATAGGGGGTAAGGGTATCCATTTCTCCCCCTCCCATGGTGTTGGAATCATGTCCCTGGGTGCCATGGTCGCTGATTAGTTTCCATATCCACAGAAATGTAATTGTCGCCATACAGTGGATAAATTAGGACATTGCATATTTATACATCCTCATATGCACGTTTCCCTCCTATACTGGTTCATTTTTTGGATGCACATTATTGTCCTGTGGACTTTACACACTCATCTTATTTTATGTTTTGTATTTTATATACACTGTTATTTATCTGTTGATGTCTATATTACACGTATTTACTTGCTATATGATTATGTTGTGGATCGGTGTTTATGCACCCAAGTTCACTTTACCATGTACAGTTGTCACTACCGCATAAGTTGTGTCCTATTATCTTTTTACACATATATATGTGGATTCTTTTCATTTGATACACCTTTAGGGTGTTCTTCATGTCATAGCGCTGCATTTATTTATTTTTGAGGTTTTTGTTCACAATATGTCTTATTGTTGATGCTGGCAGCTATTGTCTTGTATACACAGTAGCGCAACTTTTGTATTACACATTACCAACACAAAGTGCCCGGTTAAGCAGGGTGGAGTACATGAATTATTTTAATGGAATCGGTGCAGTGAGCTGGCAGAACGACGTGTAATTAGAGTGGAGAAATGAGGGATAATGAATATAGCTTGTGCACAACCACGGCTTCCTACTCAACTTGCACGTCAAATCTGTCTGGACTACTTCTAGATGTAGAGCTGTTTAATGGCAGAACGATATTCAATCGTTTGATGCAAATGCGTAATGCTGTTGTTCTAAAACCGTTGAGGATATATAAAGTTTATGTAGTTGCATAAGAATTAAAATTAGAGTTTTAAGTGATGTTACCATTAATTGTAAAAATATAATTTCTGTTTTGACATTCATGGCGTCTTGTGAATTTAAAGTATTGCATATTCCTAACATATGAGGCTAAAAAAAATATTAAAATAAAATAATTTAGTACATCTGACTGACTGTGTAATGCTCTGTGCTCACATCCTCAAGTTGAGGTGACATGGATTCAGTTGGTATCAAACTGGACACTGAGGGTATTGTGTCATCTTGATCAGTGAAGAAACGCAAGATTTCAAAATACCACAAGCATGGATCATAGATTGCATCTGCACCTGCTCCCGATTATTTGCATTCTAAGATTTTATCCATTTCCTTTTTAAATGTGGTGCACAAATTTGATATTTTTTCTTCAACATATTAAATATCTGCTTTTACATATACAATAGTGCATATCACTTGTAATTTAGTATAGGTCTCATTTCCCGTTCATCCGGTCACTATATTCCTTTGACCGAACTATCCATAAACAGGGAAATTACCTGTACATTTCTATAAACTCAGTTAAAAATTAAACAGAGGTAAACCTTTCTACTATTCTTCCCAAAATACAGCAATGTAATAACATAAAGTCTGTCACAACTGTGCATGAACTGCTGCAGCTTGTGTCACATATTTTATATTACTTCATGAAAAGACAAGTACAACATACATTAATGGCTATGCAGAGCTGCAACAGCCTTTTTTAGCCAAAATCATGCAAGAAAATGTATATTAAATACTTTCCGCCCGCGCTATAGCCAAAAGACGGCTACAGCGCGGGCCTTGATTGCGGGTAGGGCGTACATGGACTTCCTCCCGAGCAAGCGCTGTCTGTGCGTCTCTGTGGGTCTTGCGGTCTCTGTGATCACCGAGTCTGATCATGTGATGTATACAGAATCTAGGTAATTGGTATTTTTTATCCTGTCAGTGCCCACTGTGCCACCTATCAGTGCCCATCAGTGCCACTCATCAGTGCCATCTCTCAATGTCACCTATCAGTGCCATCTCTCAATGTCACCTATCAGTGCCGCCTCATCATTGTTTATCAGTGCCACCTATCAGTGCCCATTAGTGCCCACTTATCAGTGCCTATCAGTGCCCATGAGCGCAGCCTATCAGTGCCTATCAGTGCAGCCTCACCAACAAACATCAGTGAAGAAGAAAAATTACCTGTTTTCAAAATTTTCTAACAAACTATCAACTGTTTTATTTAGTTATTCAAAATTTTCGCCACTTTTTTGTTTTATTTGGCAAAAAATAAAAAAAAAACAGCAATTAAATACCACCAAAACAACTCTATTTGTGTGAAGCAAATAATAAAAATTTCATTAGGGTACACTGTAGCATGACCGTGCAATTGTCATTCAAAGAGTTTCAGTGCTGAAAGCTGAAAATTGGTCTGGGCAGGAAGTGGGTTTAAGTACCCAGTAAGCAAATGGTTAAAAACATAGAGGAAAATGTATCTGGAAACAATCCCCAACCTGATAATTATTACGTAATATCGTTCGTCGTCCGATCGTTATGACATAACCACGTGATCTCACATGTTTTCAGAGATGACTCCGCTCTTCTTCTACTTCAGACGGCATCTTTACAAGCACACATGGCGGAGGTTGCAGAGGCCTCGATGGCTGCAACGAGGCACCGGCTGCCAAAAAAAGAAAAGGCCACAGCAATGTCTTTTGAAGAGATGGTCACCATGGTGAAGATATTGGAAAGAAGGGATTATGGTGGCAGATTGGTGAATTATCCAAAGCCAAATACCAGGAAAGATGCAATTATGCAGAAGGTGGTGGACTCCCTGCACAGCAAATATAATGTACAACGTTCCAAGGACTAGCTAAGGAAAAGGTGGTCAGACCTAAAGCTGAGAGAGAGTGAACAACTTCACAGAATACACAAGATCATTAAAAAAGGTACTGTAATTAACATCTATTTATTTATGGTGCAGTGGTTTCTGAGTCAGAATATGTTTAACTAGAGGACTTGCTTTATAAATGTTGCATTTACATGTGCTTGTGTATGCTCAGTGTGTTGATTTTTTTTTCCTGCATTCATTCATATGTTCTCATTTTTTTAACCACTGAATTTACCCCCTTCCTGACCAGAGCACTTTATATAATTTGTCACTATGTCGCTTTAACTTACAATTGTGCGGTCGTGCGACAAGGTACCCAAACATAATTGACTTCTTTTTTTTTTTTTTTACGCACAAACAGAGCTTTCTTTTGGTGGTATTTGATGACCTCTGCGTTTTTCCTTTTTTGCGCTATAATTTTAAAAATAGCAACAATTTTGCAATAAAAGCAATATTATATTATTTCATTTTTGCTTAAAATAAATATATATGCCAAAAAAAATATGAAAAAAAAAAAACATTTTGTTTTTCCTATTTTAGGGCCAATATGTATTCTACTACATATTTTTGGTTATAAAAATTCTCAATAAGCGTATATTGATTGATTTTGTGCAAAAGTTATAGCGTCTACAAAAAAAGGGATAGATGTATGGCATTTTTATAAATATTTTATTTTGAAAGTAATGTCGGCGATCTTCAATTTTTAAAGTGACTGCAACTTTATGGCGGAAACATCTGACACGTTTGATTCTATTTTGGGACCATTGTTGTTTATACAGCAATCAGTGCTATAAAAATGCACTGATTACTGTATAGATGACACTGGCAGGGAAGGGGTTAACCACTAGGGGGCAACAAAGGAGTTTAGTGTGTCCTACGAAGTGATTCATTGTGAGGTGGCTGGGCTACCATTGACACGACCCAGATCACTGCTCCCGGTGACAGGGAGCAGACAATCACTGTCCTGTCACTAAGCAGAACAGGGAAATGCCTTTTTTACATAGGTATCTCCCCGTTCTGCAACTCCGTGGGCACGTTAATGGAGCATGGTGGCGCATGGGTGGATTTGTAAAGCAAAGTAAAGGTATACAACGTGCCAATACTTGATATTAGGACAATATAAATGTGCGTCATGCGGTCGGTAAGTGGTTAAGATCACACTAGGTAGGTATAAAGGCTGGACTTTTTTCTCAATCTATAATCTACTTTTCTTTACAAAACTGAACTTATTTGCATTTTTTGAATTTGAATTTTTGTGATTTAAAATTTGGACATTGTTGTGGATTTATTATTATTATTATTTTTTTTTTTTTTAAGAAACTCAGAGAGACACAAGAAATCTACATTGACTTCTGTTCCTGAGACTGAAAAATGTGATGATGTCATTCCACACCAAGATGACAGTAGAGATGTCCTAGCTTTACCAACCACTGAATGCGATTTGGAGCTACAAGATCCGATAGCATTGTCCGGGGAGATTACTAGCAGCTCAGGTATGTCTACAGATACACACAGCACATGCACACGACTTTGAGTTTTTGCAGCTGTATTGAAATTTTTGCTTTATTTTCACAGTCAATCCACCTTCTGAAGAGAACAGTATGGATGGATTCAACGCCCAGATGTTATCTTCAGCCATATCAAACTGCACTGCTAATTTGGAAAAATTGAGGGATCCTGTGTGTCTGTGATTAAAAGTTTACTGGATGTTGCTGAGACTTTTGCTAAAGTTTAAATGTGTTAATGATCCTTTTTTTGTTATTTAAAATTGTTAAATCTTTTATGATACATTGCCCTATTTTTATAGGCACACTTTATTGACATTTTGCACATGTCATTTGTCACGTTTGTATGACATCTGATTACTGCACATATTTGGATCCATGCCTCAGATTTCAGTGGTGCATGTGCTGCCTTTCAGCATGTCTGCAGCACATGAACCACTGGTACTCCTTTTTCCATGCCCAGATAAAAAAAGAAAGGCTTAGGCCGTGTACACACGACCGTTTTTCTCATTGAGAAAAACAACATTTTTTCCATTTGACGAGAAAAACGATCGTCTGTGGGCATTTTCTCTTTTTCTCGACGAGAAAAACGGCATTAAAAACGACGAGAAAAATTAGAACATGTTCTAATTTTTCTCATTGTTTTTTCCGACATTTTTCCCGCTGCCGCGGAGCCCACAGACGGTCGTTTTTCTCGACAAGAGAAAAAATGACGTGAAAAACGACCGTGTGTGGGGAACAAGCCGTTCCCTCATTTTTAATGTCATTATTCACGGCGGTTTTTTAACCGCCGTGAATAATGATCGTGTGTACGCGGCAATACACTCTGTATTTTTTGTTATATATTTAAAGAAAATTTGTGTTATTGAAAATCATTGGTAAACTTTTTGGGAACAAACATTACAGTAAAATCATTGAAAGGTCTGTTCTTAACCCAAACATTAGTGAGAACTTTAACCAAGATATTTGTATGTTGTTATTTTTGAATAATACTTAATAATAAATCATTGTGTAAACAAATTTTTATGATTAAAAACGTTTCTGCTAAATCTTTTTACGAAAATGCTAATTGTCTGATTTGTTGCAATAAAGTTTTATTACTGAAGTCATTTCTAGGTCTTCATTTTTGGTTTTCTTTATTTCTCATGCTTTGATTTGTACTCATGTGTGATGTTTTGAAGATAATCGATTATTATAGGAATGAACGTTTGTGCAAAGTAACTGAACAGGGAACTTCTTAATGTCATGCGCATTACACTCAATGATTTATTGCTGTCCGAAAATCACACATTAATTTGACGATTTGTCGTTCACAAGGCAATAATTAATCCAAACTTTTCTGAAACATAAAAATTCAATACCGATCAATGTTTATTGATAATTAACTTGCCAGTAAACAAACGAACTGTACAAATGACCGATATTCGGTCAAATTTTTGTCTAATGTACGCCAACATGTTTTCCCGCGTGTGTTGCATGCGGAAGAAACACTGCTTTGTGAGTCATCAGAGTAAGACGGAGCAACGGGCGCATGCTCACTAGGTACTCCAACGAACCCGCGTGGCAGACCCGTATGATCTTTCAACGCGCTTGGAACACTTTGGCAGTCCGATTGATCCACTACACAAGTAATCTGTTCAATGACCGAAGGTAGTTACCCTTTTTGCATGACATACATATGAGTAGAATGAAAAAGGGAGCACAGTATGAGCCCACTTGCTTGGGATTGTGGCCACCACAAGTGAAAGGGGTAGATTGGGTTAATTAGGAGCATACAGTTGTTAGATAAGTTTATGTGAATTAAGTGTACTGCCGCTTTAAATCCAGTTTCAGCAGCCAACCAATGGGATGCCGCGGAAGCTGGGAAGCCTTTAAAAGGAGTCAGCTGAGCTGGGATACCCCCTTTTCCTGCTGAAGCACCGGTGGAAAAACTCTCCCCCCCCAGCAGGAAAAGGACGCTGAAGGCAGTGTGGCCGGGACTCAGAGCGAGCTGACAGGCGGCAGTGAAGGGGTGTCAGCGGTTAGTGTTCAGCGTGTAAGGACTCGGAGGAGCCAGCCTCCTGTACGGAGCGCAGTTTCTTTAGTGGAGCAGGCGGCGGGGAGAGGTGGCTGAAGGCAACATGGGCGGAGCGGTCTGTGAGTGCCGCTCGTCCAAGAAGAAGAGGACCTGTTCCAGGTCACCAGCGAGAAGAGGCGGCAGGCGGGGCATGGGGAGCAGCCAGCGGCAAGTGCAGGGAGGGGGCGCCCGCTCTCCCCACAGGCAGCAAGAGGACGGCAAGAAGGACAAGTGCAGAACAGCTGCGGTTTAAGAGAAGAAACGCAGGCACCGCCTAGCAGACAGGTGTCAGCGTCAGGGCTACTGCTGGGAGAAGCCATTAAGCAAGAAACTGCTCAAACTCCAGCAGTGGGTGAGTGTGCCCAAATACATCATTTAAATGTGTTAGTGGATTCTCTCTCTCCTTTAGTCAGAACACTGTCCCATGTTGTTCCTGCTGTTTCTTATCACTCTTCTCAGTAATCTGTATCTGCTGCTATGCTAAGCCCTTTACCTCTGGCTGGTAAACATTTCTCTAGCCTTTTGTCTCAGCGCAGCATGGTTGCTATGGTTACGGGTGAAATGTCTGGGGATTTCAATGTTCCTTTGGCCAGGGGCAATTTTCCGGAGTCATGCTTAAAGGAGGTCATGCCGTGTGAAATGTCCCCCTTGGGGTACCACTTGAGCTTATCAGTGAAAGAAAAAATTTGGAGGCGGATTATATAGATATTCTGTCCCTGTTACCCTCCCATAAGGATTTCATGGGGAAAGTAGACAAAACTGACAAGCTAGAGGATGAGAGGCGTAGACCTATCCCTAGGTCATTTTAATAACTGGTTGCAAGCTGTTTGCATTTTTGCGGGTGTCATGGCAGACAAACACCCTGAAGACGTAATCAACACGAAACGTATGTCGGTCGGCGCAGCCTGGTCACGTGGTATACACACGCAGCGCTCCATCCTGGGTCCCTGACTACAGCGAACGGCGGCTTCGGTGCACGCCGCTTCCAGGAGTCCATGAGCCGTGAGTTCCCTACTGTCTGCCTGCAGCCCCAGTGCCGGGATGGGCACTTTTTAATGTAAGAGGCCACCTAGGCCATATATGTTTTATATATTATTTTTATTGTTTTTTTACAAATAAATACGGGTTACACTATGGAGTTCTTTTGCTTGTATTTCACATGTTCCGCCTAATTAACCGAGGGAGGGGTCTCAAACATTTCTCTACCAGCATTGTCCATATGTGTGCAGGCACAATCCTGCTCAAGCTGTTAAAGACCTTCTTTTTAACTAAAGAGGTCCACATCCTTTGGTAAGCGCAATCTATTATTTGTGCACATCGGGTGTTAGCTTCATATGAAGATTTGGTGAAGGATTAACTCTTTGCACTACTTTGAAGAAAATAATCACAACATATTATGAACAATATTTGTTGAAGATTTTTTCTAGCTTCACATGAAGATTTGGTGAAGGATTAACTCTTTGCACTATTCTGAAGAAACTAACCGCAATATATTATGAACATTATTTGCTGAAATATTTTTTCACATATTGGAATTGTTACACATTTGAATTTTCATGAATTCAATTAATGGAACTTTTTTATAATTGAGTGTAGTAGATTTTTTTAATTGTTGTGGGCTTGACAGCACGACATTTTCACAATTGGGACTAATTGATTTATATATGGTGACTACCAATTCACCTTTTTGTATTTTGGTATCACAGGATTGTGGTGGTGTTTATATTTAAGAATTATTCACATAATAATTTATTAGATAAGAGATCACTTATCAATTAAGTATATTAAGAGTATCTGAGCGCCCCCTTTTTCTTATATAAACACCCTGAAAAATGCAGTGGTTTGTTTCAGCATTTAGACCATATATTGGAAGCATATAAAAGCTTTGGGGGCTCGGATGGGTCTATTATGACAAGTCCTTTAGGCAGAACTTGTCAGTTCACCCCACATTGCGCTTGGGTATGAAGGACGTAGGGTTATGGCTCAATTTGCTCACCCCCCCAGAGGCAAGTTGCCCCTATACTGACAGCGGTTAACCCTTCCAGCACTGCAAACAGAAAGGGTTGCTGGGGTGCGGCCTATAAGTACAGGCACAAATGTGCATATTAAATGGGAACACACCCTGCGGCTAAGTGTTTGAAGAAGCAGGCGAGTGCCGGGAACAGTCAATCCCAAAAATATATTTTTCCAAAAAGCCTGCACGCCTGTGAGGCTGGAAAGCATGCGCCCATGGCTGGATAGTTATCCAGACCGGGAGAAGGCGCAATTTCTCATTAAGGGGTTTTCATGCGGCTTTCCTCTTCCTTACTTCTCAGGGGAAGGATGTAAGATGGCGGGTAATTTAAAATCGGTTGAACAATTTCCGCAGATAGTTAGGGAAAAGATTTTCAAGGAAATTGCTGAAGGACGCATTGCCGGTCCTTTTGAGCACATTCTCTGTTTGTTAACTTCCAAATATCGCCTCTGGGGGTGGTCCCCAAAAAGGAGCAGAATGCTTATCGCATAATTCATCATCTGTGGTTCCCAAAAGGGGAATTGCTTAATGATGAGATTGACGAGGCGCTGTCTTCTGTTTCGTATGCGACGTTCGAGGAAGCGATATTTAAAATTTGTAAGGTGGTGCGTTGCTGGCAAAGGTCGATATCAAATGGACGTTTCGGCTTTTGCCCATATGGCCTGAGGCGTTTAATTCTTTGGGGTTTTATTTTGATGAAGCGTATTTTTTTGAAAAATGTCTCCCTATGGGGTGTTTGGTTTTGTGTTCCTATTTTGAAGCATTTTCTTCCTTTCTCCATTGGGTGGTGTGTTCTAAGTCGGGTTGTGATAGCGTAGTCCACTACCTGGATCATTTTGTATTTATAGTCCCTCCAGAGTCTTTTTCTTGTAATGATTTGCTGCTGCCATTTAGGACCATGGCACAACAGTTTGGCGTAACTTTGGCAGAGGAGAAGACGTGTTTGCCTAGCACATCTTTGGAATTTCTGGGCATCCACATTGATACATGTAAGATGGAATTCCGTTTGCCTGAGGCGAAATTGGTGAAGTTGAAGTCCTTGCTGGGTTTGTTTCTATTGCAAAAGAAAGTGCTTTTAAAAGACATGCAATCAATTTTGGGAGTTTTGACGTTTGCCTTCAGGATCATGCCAGTAGGGTGCATTTTTTCACGTAGGCTTTATCTGGCGATATTGGGTTTAAAGTCGCCTTTCGCACACATACGGTTGACAAGTTCGCTTAAGGCGGACATGTTGGTTTGGGCCAGGTTCCTTGACATTTACAATGGTCAGTCCTTTTTTCAGAAGGATTTTGTCTTTGCCCCAGATTTCAGGTTATTCACGGATGCTGCTGGGTCTAAAGGATTTGCCGCAATTGCTGTGCAGCTTGGCCGGAGTCGTGGGTGGTTCAGGAGGTCACTAAGAACATTGTTTTACTGGAACTGTTACCTATTCTGGTGGCAATTGAGCTCTGGGGATCTGGTTTTGCGGACAGAAGGAGACGGACACTAAAGGCGTCCTCTTTGCAATTAATTGTCTCTCGTCCAAATCTCTGCTGGTAGTCAAGGTTCTAAGGTAGACTGTTTTCCTGTGTTTGAAATTCAATGTATGGCTTAAAGCCAAATACACTCCGAGAGTTCAGAATAACATTGCCGATGCCTTATCTCAGTTTCAGGTGGACCGTTTTCGCCAGCTGCTTCCAGAGGCGGATGCGGAAGGGATTCTTTGTCCGGAATTTATGTCGGACATGATCTGGAGGCAGTGTCAAGAGCTATTCAGGGTTCGGTCGCTCCCAAGTTGTGGAGGTGCTATTCAGATTCCTGGAGGAGTTGGTTGTCTTTCTCTGAAGCCCGCGGAGTTGGGGATGGCCGGCCATCGGAGGGATTGATCTTAGCGTTTGTGGCATCTCTGATGCAGCAGCGGTTTTCTTACAGTCCTGCATGTCCTATTTTTCAGTGAAGCAGGCTCTGAAAGGGTAAAGGAGGGTAAATTTTGTGTCCGATGATAGAAGGCCGATTTCATTGGAGCTTTTGGGTAGGCTTTGTGAAGTCACGTCGACTGTATGCTACAAGGAATTTGAAGCCTTGTTGTTTAAAACTGTGTTTATTCTCGCTTTTCATGGGGCATTGTGCATATCCAAGCTGCTTCCCCAGTCTAAATTGGGTGGTTCTGGTGTTTTTTCGGAAACGTGTCGGTAGACCATTCGGGAGTGCACATCTGGATCAGGCGCTCTAAGACTGATGTTTTAGGGAAAGGGGTTGGGATTACGTTAAGAGCTTAGGATAATAAGTTAGTATGTCGGGTGGAAGCAATTTTTACGGGCTAGGCCCTCTGGGGAGTGTAATTTTTTGGTTTACCAGAATGGGTTCCTTCTAACTAAATATCAGTTTGATTTTGTTCTGCATAAGTGCTTACGTAGCTTGGGTTTACATAAATTTAAATTTTCATCCCATTCCTTTATAATAGGAGCAGCATCAGAGGTGGCCCCCCGTATGGGTGTGGGTGAGTCGGCTATTAAGGAAATGGGGAGGTGGAAATCCAAATGCTTTAAAAACCATTTGAGGACCAAGGGACGTATTTGTCCCATGTTTTTAATTGCCTGTATCATCTGATTAAGAACTTAAAATATATATTTTTTTGGTTTGAATCAAAATATTAGTTCTTATCAACAAATTGATCTAGATTTTTGCCAGTTATTTCATGAAATGGCTTAGTTACAGCAACTGAAGTGTACAGACTTAAAAAAAAAACTTAAAAATAAAAAATGCTTCTTTTGGGGTTCCATAGGAAGTGACCTAAATAGTCACATTGGTCCCGTGTCATAATTTCTCCCCCAAAAATGACACAAGTGTGGAAATGGTTTAATTTATTGTTCAAATGCATTCTTTTTTTTTTATCTTCAAAGGTTTTTATTCAGCAATACGTACATACAAAGTATACATGCAGATCAACAACATGGGCACATACATGGCAAACTTGAGTACAATAAAAATGAAAAAGGGGGAAAAGGAAAAGAAGAAAAGGGACACGAAAAGGAAGAAGGGGTGGGAGGAGATAAATAAAAAGCACAGAAGTACAGCAATCCCTTTACATTGTTCAGCCGGAGGCAGCCGGCAATCATATACATATTTGAGGGATATAATGAGATACTTTAAGAGAGAGTATCGGAAATTCCCAGCCACCGATCCCAGATTGTATTATACTTTGACGGGCACCCTCTATTAATGTACATTAATTTACGGTACGGAAGAGCACCATTAATGTCAGCTTTCCATTCAGCAAAGGTCGGAGGGGATGATCTCATCCATTTCCTCCCAATCAATTTTCTTGCTGAGAAAAGTGTCTCCTGGAGGAACGTTTTCATAAACGTATCTAATTCTGGGCCAGGGTAGATCCCCAGTAAACACGACTGTGGGTTCAGTGTAAGAGGTGAGCCCATGGTGTTATGGAGGAACTCAACTATTTGTTTCCAGAAGCCCTGAACCCCAGGACAGGTCCAGAGCAGGTGAAAGAATGTGCCAAACTCCTGTGTACACATGGGGCAGGAATTGGGAAAGTCCCTTTTAAATCTGGACACTCGGAGCGGGGTGAGGTATGACCTGTGTAGTATGTATATTTGAGTGAGCCTACCAGATAGTTTAGGGGACACCTCCTTGCAGGCGTCCAGGGCCTCACTCCACTCCTCATCCCCAAGGTCTTCCACCTCCCTCTCCCAGCGTGGTTTAAGAGCATAGGCTATTTTCGTGGATGGTGGTACAAGCAACATGTTGTAAAAGTAGGAAATTCGTTTTTGGGGGTCTGTACCCTTGACTACGGCCATAATGGAGTTAGGGGAGGACTGTGGCAATGTCCCTCGGAATTGTGCGATGAGGGTATGACGAACTTGGATATACCTGAAATACATGCTGTCGGGGAGCGCAAACTCATCTTGAAGAGCAGGGAATTACTTAATGTCGCCACCCACGATGACATGTGAGAGATAGTGTACCCCCCTAGAACACCACAACTCAGGGTCGGGGATCCCGGAGAGTTCAGGCAAGTGACAATTATGCCAGAGGGGAGTGTAGTCATTAAACGGGTCCATGTTTAGTTTAGTCATAGTGATGTCCCAAATTTTCCTATAGTGGTAAAGAGTAGATTCAGTCTGTGTAGACTGGGTGCCCCGTGTGCCCAGTGCAATTGCAGTGATAGGGTCCCGCGTGTGTTGCGCCCAGCGAGGGCAGAGAAGGGTCACGAAGCTGTCCCTGTCAGTTTTTTCAACATGGAACAGCTGGGAAAGCTGCAATGCAGTGTAATAGAGATGTATATCAGGTAGAGCAGTTCCCCCCAAATCTGTGGGATCCTTGAGGGTCCGCCAGGTCAGCTTGTGTCTGCTCCCTCCCCCCCAACACGAATGGCTTAAGTAAGGGATCAAAGCATTTAAAATACTTGAGAGGGATGTATACCGGGGAGTGCCAAAGGACATACAACATTTTGGGGAGCAATACGATTTTTATCAGGTTTATCCTACCCCATACTCCAAGAGGCAATCGTGACCATATTTGTATTTTGTCTTTTACCAGGGCGTACAGGGGTTCTATATTAAGGGCGATATAATCTGTCGGTGACCTAGTGATCTGAACTCCCAGATATTTCACAGCGCTCACCCTAAGTAGAGGGAGCCCCGCCTGTGCCAGGGGGGGGGGCGCAGAGAGGTCAATAGGAAGGAACTGGGACTTACCCCAATTAATTTTTAAACCCGAAAAGGTCCCGAAACGTTCAATTGTATCGAGTGCGTGTTGTAGGGAGGAGCCAGAATCGGCCAGATACAATAGGGTATCGTCCGCATACATACTGATTTTTTCCACCAGTACACCACAGGTCAGTCCACGTATATCAGGATTCTCCCGAATGGAAATGGCCAAGGGTTCTGCCGCAAGGGCATATAACAGGGGAGAAAGAGGGCAGCCTTGACGGGTGCCTCTGGTAAGCCCAAATGAATCAGAAGGCCAGCCATTCGCCACCACTCTAGCAGTGGGATCCTGGTACAGTAAACGGACCCACGTAATGAACCTAGTGCCAAAAATATATTGTTCAAGGCAAGCCCATAAATATCTCCATTCCACGGAGTCGAACGCCTTGACGGTGTCAAGAGTCACCACCACACGTTCTCCAACTTTATCATGTGTGGCCTGGAGATTGATAAACAGCTTTCTAAGATTAAAAGAGGTGTTGCGGCCAGGCATGAATCCTGCCTGATCAGCATGAATCAGGGACAGAATAACCTGATTCAGCCGATTGGCAAGGATTTTAGCAAGAATTTTGATATCTGCCTGGAGGAGGGAGATGGACCTATAAGATTCCGGATAACCCAGGTCCTTCCCCGGTTTGGGGATTAGTACTATTATTGCCTTTCTCATGGATGGGGGCAACACCAGATTGTCAAATAAGTAGTTGTATAGGGCGAGTAGCTTTGGAGTAAGTATTTCGCTGAACTGTGCATAAAATTCAATGGGTAGGCCATCCGAGTCTGGGGCCTTGGATGCGGCAAAACCTGTTATAGCCCCGGCAATCTCCTCAACTTTGATTGGCTCCTCTAGAAGGGCCACTTGCTCATCAGTCAACCTAGGAAACGAGATGCCAGCCAAAAAGTCTTGCATCTCCTTTTCGTCAGGGGGAGTCCTAGAAGTGTATAGTTCTGCAAAGAAATCACGAAATCGCTCAGTAACACTTAGGGGGTCCGTTATGTGCCCACCCTTCCAACTGTGCAACGAAATTACTACAGGGGGTCTATCTTCTCTATGGACCATGTAAGCCAATAGTCTACCAGCCCTTTCTCCATGCTCAAAGAGCTTTTGTTTAGAGAAGAAAAGCTTACGGCGGAATTTCTCGTAATGCAGCTGGCTAATCACTCGGGCCTGCAACTTAATAAGGTCTGCCCGGGCGGGGGAGGGGTCATCAACAAATCTACGTTCAGCTGCATCCAGTTCGGCCGTGGCCTTCTCAAAAGTATCAGCCGAGACCTCCTTTAGTCTATTAATTTTATGCTTAAGGAGTGATCGAGCATGTGTTTTAAACGCCTCCCAGACTGCTAAGGGGGACGCGGAGGAATCATTATCTATGAAGTACTGGCCTAGCTCAGCCAGAAGTGAATCCTCTTCCAGCAGCAAAGTGAGCCAGAAGGGGTTAAGACGCCATGAGCTGGTGGGTTTGTTGACCGGAACAGTGAGCATAGCCCAGTAAGGGCAGTGGCCCGAGAGAAGTCTCGGGCCAAAGCCCGCAGCCTGCAGTCTGGGCAACAACTGTTGTGAGGTCAATATATAGTCAATGCGGGACATGGTACTGTGTGTAGATGAGAAGCAGGAGTATGCCTGTGTCAGGGGGTAGAGGTGTCTCCAGGTGTCAGCCAAGTTAAAGGAAGCGAGGATTCTAGAGAATCTGGTGGCTCGGGGACTGGGAGCCTACGGGATGGTGGGTCTGAGCCTATCCAGGGCTGGATTAAGTTTTTCGTTAAAGTCACCCAGCCACACTGCCTGAATCGCAGGGTGACGGGACATATATGCAAGGCCGTCCACAATAATCGTGGTATTGAACAGGGGTGGGACATAGAATGCCAATATGAGGAATGGTTCACCGTACAGTTTAGCATGTAAAAATACATAGCGACCCTGTGGGTCAGTACAAACGTCACAGAGTTCGAAGTGCAAAGACTTGGCCACCAGAACTGAGACTCCGCGGGCATGGGACGTATGGGTGGAGTGGAAGGCCCACCCTATCCAGGGCCTACGTAGTGCCAGCTGTAGTCTACCCTCTACATGGGTTTCAACAAGTATGATCACATCAGCCCTCTGTTTCTTGAGGTAAGTGAGGGCCGCCGAGCGCTTAATTTTGTCTCGGACACCCCTCACATTCCAGGTAAGAAATTTAATGCAGGCCATAATCTAGGCACAGATGTGATAAATACAATATCAGTCTGCTAAAATCCCCTCGGGTTGATAAACTCGGGGTACAGCGGGAAATAATGCAAAAAAAAATTTTGAGAAAAGAAAAAATTGACATAGGTATAGATAATACAAAAAAAAAAGACTGCAAGTAAATAACCCACATAATAGACAGTAAAGCAGACTGTACCCAATCAGCATAAAATATAGTATGACAGCACATTATTATTGACCATGTGTGAGACATAGCATTGCCGAACCTTAACGCAAACTCCCCCCCCCCCCCCCACCCCGCCCTACACCCTCCAAAACTGGTGCGGGCATTAACCCAAAACATGTTGTAACCAGTCCTCCTGAGAACAAAACTGGAATCTGGTGCAGTGTATTCAAAAACAACCACTAGATGGCAGCGTGGGATAGGAAGGGATAGGATAGAAAAACAAAAACCATCCCAGGGATTAACAGGGGAACCTGCAAGTGGTTGTGGGAATGGCAAAAATTAACACAGTGAAAACGTGCACCAGAGACCATAGCAGACCAAGAGAATGTCATTCAAACTATTATAGAATGATGTGAGCGGTGTCTCAGGGGATGGTCGGGCGAATCCACGCTGTTCCATGCACGGAACCGTCAGGTCGCCTTGAGAGCTGGAGACTCGCATATATTGTCAGATAGATATAATAGCACAAAAAAAGAAAATTTTTGGTTTCAAATAGTAGCCATAGAAACGTAACAAAAAAGCAGAAGAAATACAAGCAACTGGTAATGAGACCCCATATAAGGGCAGCAAAGTACTCCGGAGGTGGCATGTCAGGATTTCAGGCTGCTGCCGTAGCCTCACTGGTGGTGACTGAATCACGGGGATGGGCATGCCAGATATCAGGAGAGAGTGGTGTGTAAGCCAGGGAAATGGTAGTCCCCCCTATGGGATAACTTAGGGCAACGTCACAGGCCCTGTGAGTGACAGTATATGCAGCAATGGAACAGGGGTAAAACTGGGGGGGGGGGGACAGTAATGGGATGGCTGCAGATCAAAAAAAAACAGGGCAAAAGCAAAATGTACTCACGGGGATCAAGGCAGGAGACCCCTAATGCTCTTCATGCAGGTGCAGGTCTTTTAGCGTGGTGGACCACCCCGAGCCTCTCTGCCATCTAGCCACGTGATGGCTTCTTCGGTGTCCTCAAAAAAGAAGACCCTGTCGTCAGCCTCTATCCACAGCTTCGCTGGAAAAAGCATGGCGTATTTCAGTTGTTTTGTTCGGAGCCTGCGTTTCACCTCCATGAAACTCTGCCTGAGATGCTGGACATCTGCCGAGAAGTCCGGAAACACCGCCACTCTGCCGTTACTAAATGGAATGTTCCCCTTCTCCCTGGTCAGGCGCAGAACTGCATCTCGGTCCTTGTAATTAAGGAATTTAGCAATGAAGGTGCGGGGGGGCTCCCGGCGGCGGGGGCTTAGCCAGCATGCGGTGGGCCCTATCCACCGCCAAGATGGCCGAGAAGGCCTCACGGCCATAAGTGATAGTCAGGAGCTGTTCTAGGAAGGTAGTAGGATCCTTCCCCTCCGCACCCTCGGGCAGGCCGATGAACCGGAGGTTACACCTCCTCAGCCTGTTCTCCATATCGTCCTGCTTTGCCAGGAGCTGATTAATCTGGAGTTGCATTCTGTCCGAGCCAGCCTGCAGTGGTTGTACAGCATCCTCCACCAGGCAAATTCTGTCCTCTGCCTCCGTGACCCGCCTGCGGAGGGACTGGAGATCCTGCCTGAGGAGGGAGATGTCTACCTTCACCTCCTCGATTTGGACAGTCAGCGTGGTGCAACACAGGGTGATGGCCTCCAGAAGCGTGACTGTGTCTGCACTCTGTGCCTGTGAACTCCCGCACGTGTCGCCGTCATCTTCCTCCCCCTCCTCCTCATTTAAGCGGCGGAACTTTGCGAGCTTGTCCTTCGCCACTTTCTGAGCCTTGGTCGGGGACATGATGTCCTGTGTACCTTGGAATCCCCCTGAGTCAGTGATGTCAAATTAGAGATCTGTGGGTAGCAGGATATAGTGCTATGCAGGATATCAGGACGGAGCTCCCTCTCTTTGAGACCTACTCCATGCCGCGTCAAGCCACGCCCCGTTCAAATACATTCTTAAAGGGAAAAATATATAATTATTTTTATATTGATGACGGTAATCTTATGGTCCTCAAAGGGTTACATTTTATGTGAGGCCTAACATGTTTGTTTAAATCCTCCAGGTCTGCCTCGCACAATATGGATTCTGGGACACTCTTTTATTTATTGGGCGCAAAAAAAAATGAGCGGCTCTCCGTTGCTATTCTACGAACTTGTCTCTACATCCGGAATCCTTTCAGGTATACTGGAAGGGAATGAGATGCCTGCAATGGCATCAACTATATTTTCATTTATGCAGGTTATGTCAATGTTGGCCCAGGCCGGATGTTTTATTATTACATGTTGGTGGGAATGATTTGGGCAATGTCCGGACGTTGGATTTGCTTTTCATGATTAAGAGGGATCTATAACGCTTTACTCTTACTTCTCAAGGTACGATCATAGTGTTCTCCGAAATTATTCCTCGCCTTTCACGGCTGTCCTCTTGTCAGAGGAAAGTGATGGAAAAGATGAGAAAACGCATTAATAGGACAATGGAAAAGTTTGTGCCTACACTGGGTGGGCTGTCATACAGACACATAGACCTGGAGGGTGGTTTCCAGGGGTTGTAAAGGCAGGATGGCGTCCACTTATCTGATGTAGGGCTTGATATTTTCAACCTGGGTTTGCAGTATGGGATTGAACAGGCCGCGGTTTTGGGGTAGGGCCAGGCATGATGCTCAGGCCCGGCTTGTGGGGCATTTTATTTTGATGTTATAGTATGGTAATGCTGCTTGAGTTCTGATAACTAAGCAGTTACACAAACCTGGTTTTCATTAAAAGTTATGCTGTTTGATGGTTAATAATAAAAGAGTTGGATGGGTAATTTATTTTCATATTTAACCCTTTCCATACAGGGTTTTCATACCACTTCCATATCAGGCCTATTCTGGCACTTCTCTCCTACATGTACAAATCATCATTCTTTTGCTAGAAAATTACTCAGAACCCCCAAACATTATGAATGTTTTTTTTTTTTAGCAGACACCCTAGGGATTAAAATGGCGGCCGTTGCAACTTTTTATCTTGCACGGTATTTGCGCAATAATTTTTCAAACGCCTTTTTTCGGGAAAAAAATGGATTCATGAATTAAAAAATAACATAGCAGTAAATTTAGCCCAATTTTTTTGAAAAATATGGAAGCTTATGCTACGCCGAGTAAATAGATACCTAACATGTCACACTTTAAAATTGTGCACACTCATGGAATGGTGCCAAACTTTGGTACTTAAAAATCTCCATAGGCGACGCTTTGAAAATTTTGACAGGTTACCAGGTTTAGAGTTACAGAGGAGGTCTAGTGCTAGAATTGTTGCATGCGGCGATACCTCACATATGTAGTTTGAATGGCGTTTACATATGTGGGCGGGACTTACATGTGCGTTCGCTTCTGAGCGCGAGCTACCGGGGACAGGGGCGTTTTATTAATTTTTTTATTATTTTACTTATTTTTTCTTACACTTTTTTTTTTTTTTTGATCACTTTTATTCCTATTACAAGGAATGTAAACATCCCTTGTAATAGGAATGTGTGTGACAGGTCCTCTTTATGGAGAGATGCAGGGTCAATAATAATAATAATCTCATGCTTACTAGCCGCAATGGCGGCTTTGTTTACTTCTGAGGACCCGGGCGTGACGTCATCACATTGCGCCCGGGGAACCGATGGTCATAGAGATGACTAGTGACCATGTGGTCACCCAGTCATCTCTATGCTCCTCGTCATGTGACCACCGGCACCGGACGATTCTTTCTCCGGGCCCCCAATGGCACGGGAGAGCCCGGAGAAGCACCGGATGGCGGCGGGATGTCCCCTCCCACTACCTATGAGAACGATCAAGCGGCGGAACCGCCGCTATGATCGTTCTTATGGTGCGCAGAATCGCCGGCTGAAGACAAGGATATCTGAATGATGCCTCTAGCTGCAGGCGTCATTCAGATATCCCCCCTCAAACCCAGGACATCATATGACGTCCACCCAGGATGAGAGAGAGGGTTCCTGCCGGCGTCATTTTACAATGACCCGGTATAGAAGTGGTTAAACCAATAAAAGAGCCGCGGCCATTAAATGCCAAACTTGTTGGGTATTTATTTATGTTAAATGTATCTGGAGTAAGTAAGGTTTAAGGTGTGTGGCCTACAATCTCATTTGGATTTTAGGTGGACACACTGTTACTGCAGCACCAAGTAGGCCTCACAAATTATTGTTGGTTATTGATCATTGCCAATTGGTTTAAGTTTGTTAATAGGTTTGATTCCAAATCTGTTATCCCATGTTGTAGCATAGCTGTTGTTGGAATGTGCTTAATACCTGAGCATTACCATTTCACTTTGCAGGCAGCATGACAGACAAGTTCACCAACCCTGAATTCCTTCATACCCCAGACGATGCATGTTGTGAAACGTGTCGGGAGATTCCACTGTTGCCGTTATTTGATAAGCGCTTGTTTCATCATCTCAATGAAAGTGTAACTACCTACATTAAATGTATTTACAAACATTATTACGCTATGTGCCCCTCTCTTTTCCTTCATACTGTCATTGGTTCATATTGCCATTGGTTCATATTTGGGGAGCTGGATGCACCATCGCCAGCTGTGATATCCGCTAGACTGCCAAATTGAGGTAAGCGCTCATGCATAGCCCATGCCCACTGTGATTCACTCATTTTCATAGCGGATATGATGCTCACTTTGTTCTCTTTTCCTCCTTTCTTTGACAGTGATTTTGCAGTATCTTACTCTCATCAAGTGGTGGTTTTACCACCCCTACTTAGTCTTTCTGGCCTCACCACCTGCATTAATGCCGTGTACACACGATCGATTTTCTCGACGGTGAAAACACCGCCGAGAAATTCGACATGAAAAACGAGGAACGGCTTGGTCCCCTACACACGGCCAGTTTTCATGACATTTTTTCTCTTGGTCGAGAAAAACGACCGTGTGTAGGCTCCCCGGCAGTGTTTCCCTATGGGAAAACTGCCACGGGAAAAAAATGCAGTGAATCACGACGAGAAAAATTAGAGCATGTTCTAATTTTTCTCGTCGTGATTCTTGCCGTTTTTCTCGTCAGGAAAAATGCTGGAAAGCCCACACACGGGCGTTTTTCTCGTCAAAGAGAAAAAATTTAATTTTTCCCGACGAGAAAAATGGTCGTGTGTACGCGGCATAAGTCTCTTCAACAGCAGTGCCATTTGCTCAATATTCCGAAGACGAATAGTGTATTGGCATATTGTTTGTGATTTATGCTACTTATATATTCAGGTATGATTTTGTTGAGCTAGTTTCCTTTTCTATTTGATTCAGTACTTGATTCATTGTTTCATAGCTTTCTTTCCTGTATTAATTTACAGGTTGAGCTTCATGGGATTTGAAAGTATTTCCCAGTCTTTTTCTCTGTGATGATCCAATAACCTAGCAAATTGGTGAGTGCATTCTTTGTCCAGTTTGGGTCATGATACACTATGTATTTCAACATCCTCCTTTAGTCAAAACTTATGTCATTACAATCAGGCTCAGCTTGAATAGTATTCCCTATACATTTTCTAATAAATCAATTGCAATGCATTTATCACTTAATCGATCCTTATGCTAATTTTATGTATTGTCTGCTTTCAGTGTTATCTGCTTTAGTTTCAATCTCTCCTGAGGAAGCTCTGTGTAGCGAAACTAGTCGAGTGACAACCTAGCAGTGATTCGCACATATGGCCATCTAGCCATACATCTGCAAGGATGGTTATTTTATGTTTATTTGTATTTGTATTGTAATAAAATGAAGTCTTTTACGATTTTATCTCTGTGTCATTCTCTACCTAGCACCGTAGTTTAAAGTCCCAGGGTACCTAGAGTACCCATTGTCCTTCCCCTCTTTTCATATCCATTAACCGGGATGTGGTGCTTTCAAATTTGACCGAGCATGCCCAACTTGCTATTTTATAAATAATTATAACAAATAATAATATAATAATAATAAAAATAATAATAATTATTCAATAATGTAATTAAATCAAAAACACTGTAATTTGCTCAGTTGCAGAATTGTCGCTGTCATTAGATTTAGTGTTGGATGACGAATTTCCCCACAAATCGCTATCGCTCGATTCTGCAAGTGATTCTAATTTATTATCGCTGTTTTCTAGCTGGTCTAAAACCACTTTTGACATAAAGGGACACTTTTTGGTTGCTATGGACAATCTCCAGTTTCCAGGCAGAAAGAACAGTTGTTATAATATAAAAGTGCATGCAGGGCACTGGACAGACCACTAGGGACAAAGGGGATGTGAAATAATTTTATACAGTACTGTAATCTGTAAGATTACAGTATACTGTATGTGTATTGTGTGTTTCACTTTTTGAATGTGTGCGCTGCAACGCTCGCAGGGAACAGAGCTCGGAGGCACTCGGCAGTGAGGATCGAGCGAGATGACTGCTCGCACACGCAGCGGGGACACATCGCAGGATCCAGGGACAATAACTTACCCTGTATCCTGCGATGCGATCCCGAGTCTGGATTGGGGTTACCGCTTTAGGTACTGAAATCTTACCCCGAGTCAGACTCGGGAATACCGCCAGGGAGGTTAAGGAAAATGTCTGATGAGCAACGGAGTTTGGCTGAAAGTTTACTCTTTGAAGTCCTGCAAAAGGGGGTAGGTGGGCAATTGTCACCAAGGACACATCTATCTGATGATCTCATCTCAACACCAACACTAATACCACCACCGTAGCCATCGCAACAGCATTCTCATCCCATGCCATCCCATCAGCAGTCAACAAGTTGGCAATACCCTCACATGGAAAGGCACCAGTCCACATGGTCGCAGGAGTTTAATTATACTCAACTTTAGTGATGATGTTAAATTTTTGGATTCTATTTTACTTTTTTAAATGTTTTCTTTTGAAATGCACTGTTGTATGTTAATGCACATGTTTGAAATTGTTCTTTAGTGAAATATTATGTTTTACACTTTTTGCCGCCATAGTCATGAGCGTCAATGGAGATCTCCTCTAGTTCTTGCTTGGCCTCCCGTGGTGATGCAGAAGGAAGAACTCGGAGGCTGACGGTATCTCCTGTTCTGTAATTCAGTCAAATAGTTTGTCATATTTTGTCACCTGTCATTGAAAAGTATATGTTGGGTTGAAAAATTAAATTCCTTAATAAAGATTGTTTTTGGCTGTTTATTCACTAAACCATTTAAAATTTTTCCATCCTGGTCAGCTAAAAATAAATGTTTTATTATTGTCACATTTTACATGTCAATTGTGTGGTCATGCTGCACTGTACCCATACTGAATTGTTATCCTTTTTTGTCACACAATTTTTTTTTTTTTACCACTTGACAACTGGGCACTTAAACCCCCTTCCTAGCCAGACCAATTTTCAGCTTTCGGTGCACTAACAATTTGAATGAAAATTACTCAAGTCATGCAACACTGTACCTACATGACATTTTTGAATTTTTTTTTCCTTAAAAAAATGACTGTATATACTCGAGTATAAGCCGACCCGAATATAAGCCGAGGCACCTAATTTTACCACAAAAAACTGGGAAAACGTATTGACTCGAGTATAAACCTAGGGTGTCCATCTGCATGCCTCACTGTGTCCATGTGCATGCCTCACTGTGTCCATGCCTCACTGTGCCCATGCCTCACTGTGTCCATGCCTCACTGTGCCCATGCCTCACTGTGTCCATGCCTCACTGTGTCCATGCCTCACTGTGCCCATGCCTCACTGTGTCCATGCCTCACTGTGCCCATGCCTCACTGTGTCCATGCCTCACTGTGTCCATGCCTCACTGTGCCCATGCCTCACTGTGCCCATGCCTCACTGTGCCCATGCCTCACTGTGTCCATGCCTCACTGTGTCCATGACTAGATTGACGTTTAACATGGGAGTCTATGGAAGGGGTGCCTGGATTTTAAAAAACGGGTCGTCCCCCCGGCCATAGGTCCCCCAGACAACAAACTTTGCACACCTATAGAGGAGAAATGGGGCTACATGTGTGTCAAGTTTCCGGTCCAGGGGACCGACGACCGGTCGGTATCGGGTCCCCAAATCACCAAAGAAATGACCGTTTAACATGGGAGTCTATGGAAGGGGTGCCCGCCTTTGAAAAATCGGTGCTCCTCGGCCGTAGGTCCCCCGTACAACAAACTTTGCACACTTGTAGAGGAAGAGTGGGGCTACATGTGTGTTTGGGGCCGGTACCGGGTCCCCAGCGTCCGGGAGATTAGGTGCAAAAAGGTGACTCAGATATAAGCCGAGGGGGGCATTTTCAGCACAAAAAATAGGATTTTTATAACAGCTTACCTGTAAAATCCTTTTCTTGGAGTACATCACGGGACACAGAGCGGCATAGTCATTACTATGTGGGTTATATAGATACCTTCAGGTGCTGGCACTGGCAACTTCCAAAACCGGAAGTACCCTCCCCTATATAAGCCCCTCCCATCCGGGAGTACCTCAGTTTTGTAGCAAAGCAATAAGTGTCCCCAAAAGAGGGGTGGGAGCTCTGTTATTTAGAATTGTTTTATTGCCTTCTTGCTTTTTTTTACATAAGTACATCTATTTAGTGTATTAGTAACTCTTTAGTTACTTGTCAGCCTCTACCTGCAAATACGGTATTGACAGTTGTTTTTATTGTTTATCTGTGTATACTTCTCAAGTACCACTAGTGGGTGTAATCTTT